>JAUMHE010000059.1:1357480-1384786 GCA_032359235.1 Enteromius mattozi | reverse complement strand
TTAATACTCGAAGGCGATTGGACTCTCAGGCGAGTTCCCATATGTAACGTCGGAGAGACTCGACTGAAGGGGAACTATAATTTTGAGCCATACAATGTATTTTTGGCTGTTGCTACAAATCTACCCCAGTGAATTAAGAGTGGTTTTGTGGTCCAGGGTCACATATGATAGACATTTTAAAATAAAAAAGGTATTTACTATCTCAAGTTTTACATAGGTTAGAAGTGCAAACTGAGGGCTGCATGAGGAGAAAGGTTTCTTATTAGTGCACATTCAGGGCTTTTGGCAAGTTTTATGTGCTGTGGTCAGCACGGTGCACTCCTAGCACAACAAACCCCCTTTAAAATCAACATGAAATTATATATACAATTATATACAATTTGTATACAATATACAAATGCATTCCACATAAAGAATAGATTGGCAGTAGAGGTAATGAAGGCCCAGGACATATTCACAGCGTCTAAATAAAGCAGGGTAATCAGGAGCTGGAAATAGGATTGTGGGATGCGCTGATTATCTGTCTGTCGCACGTTACACTCACACAAGAACCAGTGACACTATTTATTTCTCACAGCTCTGCGTTTGCATCTGCATGAGAGAGCGCTGGTGTTCGGTGTGGTGAAGGCAGCCTGGGGCAGACAGCAGCTAATTGAGTTTGCCATGATGTCGCTGGCCGCTGACGCTGATGAAAGCAAGGGTCACTGTTAGGGGTTGCGTTCGGAAGTCAATAGGCGAGGGTGACGCTCACGCGAACAGGATTAATCTATATGTGCGACTGTTTTAACCAGGTCATGTCTCGGACTTTAATGGCATTGCAGGTAAGGGTCGCATTCATTTAGGATAAAATGTTGATGATGGTAATTCCATAGATGGTTATACAGTTTGCTGATGAGGATGAATGTTTTAAGAGGATCTAAAGTGTTTCAGTTGAAAATGTGCAAATTATCAAACAAAAGTGGTGTCTGGTAATATTAATTGTCACACAAAGCCTTTATATATACTGCATTATAAAAGTAGTTTTATTGCATTAATTTTACCTTGTAATGCACTTTATTGTATGATCATGAATAATTTGTTAACACATATTATTCGACTAATCTATTCATTCTTAAGTATAGTGCAATTAAAATGCATGACAAACAAACCTTCAGATATTATAATACATGTTATATATAATATATAATGCATTACAACACACATAACGAATACCTTTATAATCCAATTGGCATAAAGGCTTTACATATTAATGATGAGAAAGATTTTCTCTGAGCTTTGAACTAGTGTGATGATAAATGACATGGTTTAATAATGTTTTATGAATAAACATGATAGTTATTAAAATAGATAATAATTATGAATATTAACATATTTGTAAATGAATAATTAATAGGCAGTATCCATATGATCACAGAAACCTCGTATGAGATTTTACTCACTGCATGAAATTTCACTCAGTGCAATTTTATAATAAGCACAGTGCATACAAATATTAGACAAATATGTTATCTGTTTACATTTTATTAGTATTTAATATTGGTTTAAATATTACAGTATTGGCTGACATTAGCTTGCATTTCTCCTTCTTTGTCCACCATCCTTCCTAGAATTTTTCAGTTGCTTTATCATTTTTTTGTGGTTGCTTCTTCATAATTCATTCTGGATTTCAGTTTTCTGTGAAGGAGTGCAGAATTAGAATATGCAGCTCTCAGTGTAATCCATTAGATGCTCACTCGGTTTTGGAAAAAAATGAAGGGTATAGTGTGTATATTGTTGATTGCATGTGTGTAAATACACCTGTACAAACAGATGAGGGAAAGAACCTGTGCGTGTGCTCTGATTGAAAACACTCTGGACATTCACAGAGACTCTCATCGGGGCGCTTTCATTCACACCTGCCGTCTAGATCAGAGCGAAACTCATCATCAGCTGCCATTAGGGCTCTGATCAAAACCATAGCAACAGACGTGTGCCATATAGTGAAAGGGGAGAAGTGCAGTGCATTGTGGGAAAAGAAGCTAATCTCCATTAGTTAGCATCAAAATTAAGCCTTCTGTCAGTGCGCCAAGATAAGCATCATGATGGTTAACAGAGAATGTGGCACTGAAGTATCTATTCACTGGCGTGAATTAGTTTGTTTGGATTCAATTTAAGTCTCTGAATGCCATTTTTTGTCTTTGTTTGATTTAGTTTTGTGTCACAGAGTGCCTCTTAAACACTTTTCATGATCCAATTAAGTTCCGCCCTACATTTTTTCTAATCGAATGTGCTTTCACTTGGCTGTACATTGGATTTATAAAGTAAAACGGGCATTTCATGTTGATTTAAAAGGGGTTTGCTGTGCTAGGAGTGCACCATGCTGACCACAGCACATAAAACTGGCCAAAAGCCCTGAATGGGCACTAATAAGAAACCTTCCTCCTCATGTGGCCCTCAGTTTGCATTTCTCAGTGAAGCTGATTCCAATGTGCATAGTGGAAAATATGTGTGGTTTCTGTTTGTATTGCATCTATAGTGCCTCATAACAAAGCTGTTTTATATAGGCTTTACACATTCACTGGCAGAGTTAAGTTTGATTGCATTGCAGTGTGTGATGTCTTTAAGCGGATGCAAATGCTGCGATTCTGAGTCGGGTTGCGTCTTTAGAATCTCATGCACAGAGTCTTTCTTTTCATGTCTCCCCAGCATTCAGCCTTTTGTTGAGCTGCCTGTTTATAAAGAGAGCGAGCGAGCGAGACCCATGTTGCCATGACTGTTGCCAGCGTAGAGTCCATCTTAGTGTGTTTCCCAGTTAAACCAACAAATCGACAAGAAATACTGCTGGCATGGTTTCATTTTGGATGATATTTTCTGCTTTTTTGGTAGGTGGATTGTTTTTATTTTTTTAAATAAGGAGCACTTTTAATGCATATCTGTAGCCTGTTAGAATGGTAGACTTTTGGTTATTTTGAGATGCAATTTTTTGTTGTTGTTTTTGTTTTGTTTTATTTAGAAACTGCAATGTTTTAGGAAATTGATGTTTTGGTAGATTAGACTAATTACAGAACTGCAGGAGGGTTTTAAAATTTGTTAAAAAGCTAGTAATTAAATAATGAAATAATTAATTAATTAAATAATAAAGTATAATAATTAAATAATAATAAAACAATAACATTTGAAAATAGTTCAATAATAAATCTATAAAATAAAAAAATTGTTTACCTGCGTGTCATGTGACCATTAATGTCACTGATCCGAGAACAGTGAACAAGCAAATATGCTTTTAGATTATTAAAATATTTTCTTATAATCCCAGGGGGTACTTCAAGGTAATAGTTTAGAGCAAATGCCATTTAATAACAGAAATGCATTCAGATTCATAAAACCTAGAGATCTAGAGTGTCTGCACAGGCAGCTGCCTTCTAAGGCAACATCCTAACTGAAATGGCACCTCAATAGTGATAAGGATTAGTGTTCCTCGATCTCCTCACAGCTTATTTCAGTACAGGTGGTGTTAGCATGTTGCTAAGCCAACACCCTGATACTACAATAAGCATAATAATACACACACTAAATAGTACACACTAAAATTCAAGGTCAGACTGTAGTTTGGGGACCAGTTCTCAGTATTAACTAACTATTAACTATGACCTCAACAAACTTCCAATTTGCTTTGAATTAATAGTTAGCAAGTTTGTTGATAAGTTTAGGTATGATCTAAAATATGCTGATGTTACATAAGACTACCTGGTCTCATGGCATAAATTTACCTTGGTGCACTTTTAGCGAGACACAAAATACGTACCAACAAGTACATATCACTGCAGTTGAAAAGTGATGCTTTTGAATGTTAGCATCACACATATCCATGTCTGTTCATATCTGTGGGTTTTCATAGACGGTAGGTTTGTTTGGTAGCTCACCGAGTACAGAGACGTACTTGAGAGGCGAAGAGGTCTGGTTGGAATCCTGTCTAACTATGCTTCGACAAAACAGTTCAAATCTGCATATAAGGAAGCTGAAATGGTACGGTTGTAAAAACAAATGCGTTTTTACATCAGTTTTACACCAGATTGCCTTTGTTAACACTATCAGGTATAGGTTTAGGGTTGGATTTGGTGTAGGGCATATTTCCAACATGATAGAGCATTAACTTTAAGCAACAGTCCATGGATATTTCGACTCTGAACGGCTGCAATATATATCTATATCTACGTAATAAAATGTGCCAGGGTCCACGTATTGAGCATTTCTTTTTGAAACTGCAGCGAAACATGCAGAAAGGCACGTAAAAACAGTGTTGCACAAAAAGTGCACAGAGGTACATATTTTTATGAGACCAGTTTGGAATAAGACATTAATATGTGCTTTATAAATACTAAAACAGCCAATGTGCTAGTAATAGGCATGCTAATAAGCAGCTAGGTAATAGTGCAAATTTGCCCCTAAACTGAAGTGTTACGAAATGCAATTCAATTATTAATTAGATTTCTTTTACCAACACCTTTGAGGATATTGTTAATTTTATTTCTAATTTTTTTTTCCTGCCATCTTGGTTGTATTTTGAGCCTGCCTCACTGCATATCTGGGTTTGCCTTATCCTTGAAGCACACCTGCAATACTGACATAAAATGTGCCCCACAAAAATTAAAACATCAAGAAACCATTTGAAGAAATCCCAAGGCCCAGTAAAATGGTTCCTACGCAGGCAGTTCAGTAGGTTTTGGAACAGAGTCATAGAGAGCATTACACTGTCTTTGTAAATGTTAAATAACTTTTCTTATGGATAAATTACTGAGATTAGATTAAACATACTTTCAGATAGTCAGGAATGCACAGGCTGCATTAACAGCAAAAAATGGATTAAGTAAAAGTTTCAGTTTAGTTTCATTGGCCTGGAGATATGAACTGTATACTTAAAATATTACCACTTAAAAGCAAAATATGCTATTTCTAGGCTTTACATAAACCCGGGGACCTGATGAGCTTTTTGCTTGTATGTCTTCCAGCCTGACAAAACATCTACAAATGCTTTTCTACAGGCTTTTCATTCCAATTTGTAAGTGTCCATTTTATTTAGCACTTTTTTTTGTCTTGGAGAAAATCTCCAAGAAAGAAAACCTGAGCAGCACATGATCTTTAGTAATGCCCATAACCATGACAACACGTCTCCTGTTAATAATTCTAACTCCATCCAATTAGTGCATTAAACATTTTACTTTATTATGATAAGTGTATGATTGTTAGCAATAAGTTCATGTTGTGATACTGTGCTCACTCAGCAGCATACAGTATACAAGCAGTAAGAGAAATTATAGTTAAAGGAAACCAAAAATGACCTGGAAAACCTTGGCAGCAAACATCTGGGTAAAGCACAACATTATCCAAATCCTCTTCCATGAAAGAAGCCAAAGAGCTATTAACAAGACGAGCCAATAGCATTTTAAATGTAATGGCATGAATATGGCGCTTTTTCCTCTAGCTCTTGATTGAGTTGTTCAGGCTTTGTCCTTGGAATAGTTTTGGGTTTTTCCTGTCTGGCTTGACCTCTCACATTGTGCTGAAAGCACAAACAAATCAGCTGCTTCCTCTCGTCGAAGTTTGTCATGGAGTTAAAAGACAGATGGTTTCAGTATCGCCCAAGGAATAACTGCAAAATGAGAAAATTCCTGCAGCTGCACTGCACAGTATTTTTTTTAACAAAAGTGTGCATGGCAGGGAGCTGTGTACTGAATATGAAATGGTGAATGTTGAGGCGAAATCATTCCTGTTGATAGCCAGCTAGCTTGGGGAGAGATTAGATCCGTAATTAGGTGAAACTGAAAAGTTGTTTGTAGTTAGATTCCTGGAAAAAGACAGAAAGTGTGTCAGCTTCGCTGCGTGAATCTGGGTCGCATTTGGCAAGGACAACTGGTGCACGACAGACATACAGAATGATCTCTGCTGCAGTCAGATACGCCAGAGGAATCAACTGTCCTGAATGGATGGTTTAAATTCTTACCAGTTCAACTGAAGAGACTGTTGGAGGTAAAACTCAACCCATTTGACTTCAGAGCAACAAAACAAGACAGAGCTTGGTTTTATCCAGTTGGGTAGAGTGTTAGAGCCCACCCACTTTTTCAACGGTCTTGGTTTCAGAAGTATTTTCCCCATTCATTTTCCCACTGGGATTTAATAATAAAATCTTTAATGCCATGAACCAAAACCAGCCAGCTACGAGGAGAACCACAACATTACAAAATTCAAATCAAAGTAAAAACATAATAGAAAATTTGATAAAAAGACAAAGATACAAAACTGTGCACTAAATATCTTTAGTGATAACTGGACCATAAAACAAACTGTAACTGAAAGAACTAATCTCATTAAGCATTTTTATTGCAAATAGGAGTAAACAAATATTCAATTAATTTGTGAGTGAAGAGAGGATGCACTGGTTATGTCATTCACTTCTTGGAAGTGTAAAGGCACCAAAAAACTCAAGAAAATCCTGTTCTTCGCCATGAATTTCACTGTTAAACACTATTATTTGAAAAATACATTACATATCATTATTAGGGATGTCTCAAGCTGATCTCAAGGATTAGCATCAGGGCTGATCAAGTTTTTTTTCTTTTTCTGATCAGTATTGGCTCTCCTCAGCCCTTGTTTTACATCAGCTGTCATGACAATTATGTGCATTAAGTGGCAGTATTCACCTTCCAGTAGATTTTCCAACTGCCATTAAAAGGAAAACAATACCCTCAAATGTGCTGTTCAGCTGCCATTAAAATCAAAAGAATCAGTGGGTCTGTTCTAGCATGTCTTTAACTTCTGTGTTCAGTCTATTTGATGCACACTTCACATCTCATTCATTATTGTAACGCGTTGCTACGGGTTATGTCTTGCTTCGGATTTGATTGACAGACTGGTGTTCTGAAAATGCGAGCTTCATGCTTTCTAACCGCATCTCCACTTTTTTGTTTCCTTTATGTTGTGATTAATCTGCTTTTTGTACATGTAGAATATAAGACATTTACATCAGTGGTCCAATATTCTGCCAATGTCTTTATACTATATGTGCAAATATATACATAGAGAGAGAGTGTTTCATACACACACACACACACATACTTTTACTCTATACACTGGATTGATTTTTTTGAACTTTAATGCACTTGAATTGTGCATAAAACACTGGAAATATGCAAGTATTGGATCAGCAGATATTCAATATTTAATGATTCTGATCAGATCAGGACATCTCTAATCTTTATCATTATTATATTATTGGAATGATGAGCACTGATGAATTTTGTACAATGAAGCCTGGAAAATCTATACTAAATACTGATTACATATTTACCTAGTTTTGCTCTGTTCAGTAAGGCAGTGCTATAACTGTGTCAAGAATGACATTAATGACTCTGGGGCTTTCTGTGGTTCTGTTCAAAAGTTCCTGAATGAAGAGCACTTTGACTCGCATAATTGACATTTTATTCTTTGTCATTATATTGTCCTTCATTTTGAGAGTTATCGAGGGCACTTATACAACAGCTTTCAGAGCAAATGGACAGAAGAAAATGACTGCTCTCACCTATCAGACTGGAGAGCCATATAATTGGTTCTGATGCTAAGCTCATTTTCAGATGAAAAGCCCTCGGGCATGACTTTGCTTGGATAGGCGCTGACGAAAACGGCAGTAGAGAGGAATGTTACTCCCTGTGCCGTGGCTTCCGTTTTTTATTTATTTTTTCAAAATGAACTTTGAGGAGGTCTCGGGCAATAATTAAGGAGGAGTAACATCTAATGAAGGAATGCTGGAGCACTGATTGCTGTTTTATTGTGTAGTCTAGTGAATCGAGGAAGCGTTGCAAATATGTTGAAGTACACAGCACCTTGGCAGGTCCTCTGCCTCACTTTGGAAAAAAGCCCAAAGGTAAGACCTTATTATTTTAGAGCTTAACATGGACTTGGCACTGTCCCTCCACAATCTGTGGTCTATGAATTTTTTTGAGGAGCAAGGATCAGCTGAGGGTTGTCTGGTGCTGTGATTGTTGAGACGATTGCAAATGAGCAATTTTACATTGAATAAGTAAGATGTAAAGAAAAATAAGCTTGTTACAAATCTTGTTCTGTGCATTCTGGCTGTAAAATCATTATAGCAGAAATTAGCAAAACATCAGTAAAACCTTTGAGATTCCTGCTTAGTATCTTTGTGTTATCTGGAAAGCAACACCAATGACATTTTTCAATGCGTTCAACTCTAATTGATGAACAAAACATGACATGATGTTCATTTTGTATCAGTCTTGTGTATTTTAGTTGAGATCACAATAACATTTAGACATATAATTAAGTTGAAAATTCAGCCTATCTGCATCTTTTTCTGGAGAACTTCTCCGTAGCACATAGCAGAGTTTACCACAGCACAGCTCTGCCTGCAACCTGGATGCCAAATTTAGAGTAGAAGATGTGCTCTATTTCTCTTCTCCCACTGGACTTGGAAAGCAGGTTAACCAAGAGTTTGAGGTCCACACTAGAAATGCCATGCTAGAAGTTCACTCTAAGACTAGCCCTATTGAGCAGTATATGACAAGCAACAGTTAATATTTGAATTTACAAATTATTTTGCAATGTTATTTAAAGTCAGTAGAATGTCTAAAGTGGACAATCAAAATTAAGTGTGAGCAAATATTAAGCAGATAGTCTACTAATGATTGCTAGCTGACATGTAGTTCTAAAGGTCTTCTTATGTGTATAGGTTTTTGGTCCAAAATTAATATCTTAATGTAATAGAAGAAATGACTAGTCATCCAGTCTTTTATATCCATAACACATTCTGTTAAATTGGATCATTTAGAAATTGAATGATATGAAACATATATGAAATATATATCTGAGTATAGTCAGCATAACAATGTTAACTAAAACCATATTTTCATATTTTCAACGGACTAAGGAATTTAAGGAATTTACTTCTTTAAGTAAAGAAGTATAAATATGTACAGTATGCTAAGAACAGCAGAGTGCCTAAAACAGATCCTTGTGGCACTCCATACTATATTGGCATTAACTTAGATAATATCATATTTACATAGATACTATGTAAATGGTCAGACACGTGGGATCTACACCATTTTAACACTACATTTGTAGTCAATTTGTAGTAGTTGAGTATGTCATGATTAATGAATTTTAACACTGTTATTTTCCTATTTATTACTCTGAAGTGCTTTGAAAGTATCTGTATTGTGTAAAGCACTATATAAATTTAAAAAAAAATCAAATCGATACATGTGTGTGTGTGTGTGTGTGTGTGTAATTTGTATACATACGTATATACGTATGTATGTATAAAGGCATTAGTTTTTTCTTCTGCTTAAATGTGCATTAGCTAAACCATACTGAAAATTATTTTAGCCTGATTTGATCATAAACATACCAAACATTTTTTAAGATTTCAGTTGGAGATGTGACACTTGTATGTTTAGAAACTAGGTGTTATCATAACCTGAATGTATTTTACTTACTTAACAAAGTTTGGTGTGGTTGAGAAGATTTTAAAATACAATTAGTAGTATTGGCCTGTCACTAATAGGTTGGTTTTAAGTCAATTATGCTCCCTTGACCTTTATTCCATGATGTCTGGACAAGCCTGAGAGGTGTATAAGTGTCAGTGTACTGACATCCCCTGAGTAATGGACATAAGCTGTTAAGCCACTGTAATTCGGCTTTCACTAACTGGGCTTGGTGCCATTTTTAATGGTCCTTAAGCCAGGTTAATTTCAGGACAGTAAGCTGTGTTCCTACCAGCTTTACTTGTTGTAAGTGCTGAGGCTAATTGAAACAGTTCTACAATAAGTTTCACAAAACAATATTTTGATTGGGCTTTGCTGACGAGACCATCCTTGTTTTCATTTAGGGAGTTGATGTTTCCCATTTTACCCTTGGGCCTGGCTGGCAATATCCAGATGACCCTCTTCCAAATGTCTTCCCGTAGATTAGAGGTCATATTTTAGGCAGGGTGGTGACAGGGCGTTAAGCACAATGTCCTGAGTTTATTGTCTTCTTCACCTCCTTGTCTCTAAATGCATTGTCATTTCTACAGGGACATCTGATTTTCTTGGGTTCAAACCAGCTCCTCTGAAGCTGAAATAATTTTGTCCTTTCTTCTTGTTGTATTTGTGTGTTCTTCCACAGATAACACTGTAATACATTTTTAGAAGCGAAGACAGTAGACAGTATTTATCTAAGCATAAAGTGTTCATGAACTTCAGTTTCTTCCCCTCTCTAATCTGGCTTTGAGCTTCTCACTTTGGAAGTGCGGTTCTCATTTCCTGACTTAGAATCATAATATACATTATATTATAATTAACATATTATTTTGTCATATTTCTACTTTTCATTTCATAAATAGACTCTGTATTTTATCATTTCAACTTTTGTCATTTTTTTCTACTCTTTACCTGATAAATGTGATTTAGTATTTTATAATTTTTCTGACTTTTATGTCAGTTTCAACTTTGTATATTATAAATATGACTTAGCATCTCATAACGTTTACTTTTTCACATTTCATGGCTTAGAATCATATTATTTTAACTTGTTATGTCATATTTTAAACTTTTCATCTTGTAAATATGACTCCATATCTTAAAGTTTTGACTTTTTTTGGTAAATTTCAACTTTTTCTATCACAGACATGACTTGGTAGATAATAGTTACAACTTTTGTATCATAATTGTAATTTTTATGTAATAATTAAAAGAAATTGTATAAAACACTTTTTCAGTGAGGTAGCTTTACTGCAGTTTCAAGTACAGTCCAAAATTATGCAAAGCTTAAAGCACGACACAAAATACAGTTTGGCAGTAACCTCCCCAACACTCCACGCAGCACTGCATTATTATTACTCTTGATCCACAATGACACACGGACTGTGGGAGGAAGGAGCTCTCTAGCAGAGGATGACACACCCCAGCCCACTGCTACCAACATCCTCCATTAAAACACTCTGCCGTTCCAGCATTCCTTACAGACAGCTTCCAAGAAATTATTTTTAAAAGTTTTAAGATATAAGATATGTAAAGTGGTTAAATACATAAAAGGAAACAAACTGCAAAACATCAGACGCTATTCAAACGCCAGTAAAAACTCTTTATCATTGAGATGTCTGTTGTTTCTGGGTTGAGATGAAGGTTATACTGCAGTCTTTGTGTATCTCTGAACAGAAGCGAGCATGTGGTGTTATTATTAGCACAACGTCTCTTTAGCAGCCTTGCATGACTGAGTGGCATTCAATTCTCACAGCAATCTTGCCTCAGTCTCTTTTGCTCTTATCTGTATTTCTATTGTAGTCCCGTTTTAAAGGCACTTGTTGGCACAAGGACATTATAGTGTTACAACAGTGTAATCTCACCAGGATTTCGTCAGGGACGTACTGTACTAACTTCTATTTTGAGATTTCAGTGAAAACAATAACTAGACATCTATTTAGTCATTCACCCATAAATTCACAATGTGTACTACATGACCGGATAAGACATACAAATAGTACACGCTAGCTTTTGTAGTAAGTAAGGCTGATTAGATACTGAGAAAGCAAACACAAATCACATTGTAATTTTTCTGTGTATGGGATGGTTTGGTTACTGTGAATTGTATGAGTTAGGCTTAGGATTAGCAAAATAAAATTGTAATGACTCATTACTTCAATCATTTTACTTTATTAATATGATTAAGAATTATTTGCAAGAATTTGTAGTTTACTCACATGCAATTTAAATACTTAGAATCTTATTTAACTGCATTTTCCAAGTACTCTATACTCATTGCAATTTTATTTTGCCATGGAAATTATTTTTTGGATTGTTGTTTTGGAAGATTTGTTGGTCAAACCGTTATTATCCAGTCACATTTCTCATGTTACTTAGTTAAAAGATTTATAAAGATACTGGAATATATAATGACAAGTTCATAAAAAATGATTTTTTGAAAATTAGTTGCAAAAAATTAACATTATATTACTGTTAAATTAAGATTAAGAATAAGAAAAAACAATTTCTGCATTACAATTTTGAATTACAAAAATTTACAATGAAATTAAAATAAAATAAAGTAAAATATAATGTTTTAATTTTAAGTCTTTTTTTTTACATTTTTACTTTTAAGCGGTTATGGTAAAATAAACATACTTTGATGTTTTTTCTATTAAAACTTGTATGTCATGTACTTATTTTTTTAATTTAATAAAATCTTTAATTTGTAATTATTATAATAGTGCACTTTTTAAAAGTCTGCTTAAGAGTATTAAGACGCATGGTTGTGAAAACGACTTTAAATTTTAAACTTAGTTTAAAGTGTGTTAAAGGCACAATATGTAAGATTTTTGTTATAAAATATCCACAAACCACTTGCACAGTGTTATAAATTTGTGTACAGTTGTGTACTTGCGTTACCTCAAAAGTTCTGTAGGATTTATAAATTCTAAGAAATTCCAGATTTAAATAATCCACCGTCCCTGTTCATTGTCGCCTATCAATGACGCAATATCTGCGCTATCCTCCGCCTATGAATACTATGGCAACACACATGGGCAAATGCGGAAGTGGTAGTTATTTACTGTGCATTTCCATATCATGGATCATGATTTCACTCTCCACAATCCTAAAAAACTTAAATGTATACAAACTGAGGCAAGGAGATATTGAACTAATAAATGAGAACAAATATCGTCATGGCGTTTCCGATATGGAGGGAGCTTCGTGAAAACCTCGGACTAGACAGAGACTCCGCTCTCATGTGTGTTTTAATAGATGGGTAAGCAAATATATATTTATATATATATATATATATATATATATATATATTTATTATATATATTTATTTTAGATATTTATAATATATTTATATATATTTATTGTGTAAGTAATAGTCATGTACAGGTGGTTAGGTGATTAAACAGATATAAATGAGCTTTTCATTCATGAACATGATTTGTGAAAACAACATCTCCCAGTGTTCCATGCTCTGTCATTGCGTCATAGAACTTCGCCTCTGTTATTGTTTTGAAAATGCAACCTCTAGATGACTTTAAAAAACTTACATGTTGTGCCTTTAAGAAATAAGAGAAATAAGAATTTCTAAAAAAAAATAAGCATTTTGTACAGTATGTCTAAATTCTTGTAAAATTGGATTGCAAACACAAATGCAGCCTGAGTATTTTAAATTCATAATGAATATACACAATACACACACATATATTATGTACACAAAAGAAAATAAATCATAGCATATTTACAATAGCATACTTTTGCTGTGCTGTAGTGAAATTCCAATTAACTTGTAAACCTATCAGATATGAGTAAGAGAATCCAGTCAGAGAGGCATTTTTGAGTCAGCAGTGAATAATGTTCCACCCAGAGGACTGATTCCCACCCAGCAGTACTGCCTTCCCTTGTAAGGTGTCTGCGGCCATACCAGAGAAGTCTGGAGACTCCCTCAGCCCAGGTCGGTGAAGGGCGTTTGAGGGGTGGCTCTGACAGAGCACTTCTTTGTGTGAGTACAGGAAGAGACCACACCCCTCAGTATTAAACCACACCCACTTTGCCAATGACATCATAGCCAATAGTTAGACAGAGCAAGAATTTTGACTCCTGTGGACAGACAGAAGAGAGACGCATTGTAGGAGAACGGACGGAAGCAGTGTGGGGTGAGTGAAGCATGCAGGACACACACACACACACGAGGAAGAGGGGTGGGGGTGGAAGAAATGGCCAGGAAAAGCCCTGCATTTTGTTGTCCTGGGCAGGGTTTCACTGGGTCTCCTCAAAGGTTTATAGTTTGAGGTGTTGGAGGACGATTGTGTCTCAGAATTGACAGCGGGACACTCACGACTTCTAGTCTGTACTGAGCAGACTTTCTTTTTTATGTAAAGGATCTGTAATTTGGTGGCAGAAGTCGGTTTACAAATTTGGAAAAGTATGAAAAAGGTAAGAAAAAGTTCTTTGGAATTCAGGTTTAGACATCTGGACCTGAATATAGAGAAGGCCTAGTTTCAGATTCGTTTTGAGTCTGAGAAAAGTGATTGCACATTCATAGCTCAGGAGATTTGGTTGTGCTACATATCAGCTGCATGAGATGTTTCGACTGGAATCCCTCAGGAAAAATAAAATGATTGTTGACGTACAGTGAGAGTTTGTACTCTTAAAAACAAAGATTTTATTGGCGTTTATGGTGGTTGCATGAAGAACTTTTTGTTCCACAAAATATTCTTTATAGTGCAGAAAGTTTCTTTAGATTAATAAAAAAGTTCTTCACACTATGATAAAAAGGGGTGGGGGGGTTTGGTTTGGAACTGTTCACTGTTCACTGTTCACTGAAAGGGTCTTTGGGGAACCAAAAATGGGGTAAAAAAAACTTTTGGAACCCTCATTTTTACAATGCATACATTCTTTAAAATAAACATGCTTAAAAGGTTCTTCACAGCAAAGCCATAAAAGAACCATTTTTGTTTCCACAAAGAACCATTCAGACAAAGGTTCTTTAAAGAACCAACTCTTTCTTACTTTCTTTTAATAATCTGAGGAAACTTCTTTCATCAAAAAGAACCTTTCTTCAAATAGAAAGGTTCTTCAGATGTTATTTTTGGAACCATTTAGACAAAAAAAGGTTCTTCTATGGTATCATGAAACACCTTTATGTGCAGAGCTAATATTCTATTTAATATAGAATATATGTATGTAGTGTCTGAGTTTATATTGAGAATTCTTGTATTAGATTGCAGTCTTTGAGAAATTGTCAAGATCTCTTCTGAACCTTTTAAAAGCAGGAGAATTAATCAAATGTCTCATTTTGCTTTTCATTGAATCCATTCGAGCAGTAATTGAGATTATTTGATGTTTTAAGTTCTCTGTCTGCGCTGGTAGAGTTAATAATCCTATTTCAAGAGTCTTTCATCAGCAGTTCAGTGTGATGGGTCAGTCTGTACCGACTGCACTGTGAGCTGCTGAAAGCCATACTGAACACAGGCATCTTGTGTAACCGTTAAAAATGAGGAATCTTTCTGTTCTTTGACTTGTTTGGATGTCTGAAGACAAATTGTGAACAAACACAGTGACTAAATGACAAAATAAACTAGCGGAGCGTGTTCATATAGTGATGAACTACACCTGTGGTTAATCTGTAGTGCATCTGTGTGTACCTGTACTATCATTAAATATCACGTGGAGAGCAGTTTATGAAAAGTCACAGTTCAGAAATACTACTGAGAAACCTCTAGCATTGTTTGTTTATTAGTAACAGACATACATTTCTAAACATGATGCCCAAATACTTTCTGGAGGCCACTCTTTTGAAAGAGAAAGCAGGCCCAAATGTAGCAAACTGGTTCAGTTGTGTTAATTGCGTGTGTCTGTCTGACTAACTGTTTCCAGATGCTGTGAGGGCAACAACATGCTGAGTGTCACATAAATAGAGGTACCGACAGTAAATGTAAAATGACAAATATGACGCACTATGCCCTTAAGCACATTAAGTTATATAAATATACAAGGAGTTTATCGCCATTGGTCTCGGTCTATATACACACACACATGGTTAATTAGGTGAGGCAGGGCTGTGTATCCTTCATCACTTCTATTAGACGGCCGGAGCCTGGAAGACAGCTGAACTATGCCGGGAATGTCAGAGGGGGTTTAGAGGAGCATCCGTAGAGAGTGTGTGTTCGTCTGTTTCTCACATCTGACTGCTCAGGGCCACAGATTTTAATGTACAGTCACTACAGATATATATGAGACTGGCTTATGGTTACTGAAAAAAATGAAGAACCCAAAGGGTAATGCTTACAGGTTGCTCTTTCAAAGCTCAAGAGAGTTAATGGATTTCTTTTACGAGTCAGCTTTGGCTTGCATGTTTCACCTAAGATTACTTAAGAAATAAATGTTCACAAACAGTAACAGTATAGAGCAAACTGATTTTACAGTATAGAGCTCTGAGGTTGTTTGTTGGTATATGCTTCTGTAGAGATATAATAAAACAAAAACTTAAAGAACTAAACTATCCATAATCCTGAACAGAGCTTCACCAATCACATGGGTTGCTGTGCAGCATAAGTCGTTTGATTTGGTCACTTAAACACCGGTTATATCTGTATTTATATTAATATTTTGCAATACATTTAAAGTATATTCCGTTTTGCATAATCATATAGTTTTAGTCAGTATTTTTGCTTCATGAGGTTAATTCATTTGCCCATTAAAACTTTTTTTTTCATAATTTAGTTTAGTTTGCAATGCTGTAGTTCATGTTTAACTCTTTTTTTCAATATAAACACTGATGGTCACTGTTAATTTTTACTTATGGAAGTATTTGATGAGCAATGTCTGAGTTCATATTAAAAGTGCAGACAGTATTAGTCTTTGGGATACTATTGGGATCTTCTGTTAGAAGACTAATATGAAATTGCTGGGTTTTTTTTCTTATGAGGAAAAAACTGAGCAAGAGACTTAAAAGGATGTCTCACCCAAAAATAAAAGTACTGTCATTGTTTATTTGCCTTTATTTTTTGTCTTCTGTTCAGCCCAAAAGAAGATATTTCAAAGAATGTTGGTTACCAAACAGTTGACGTAGCAATGAGTTCTCAAGGCAAATCTCATAGCCAGAAGTTCAAATCTCTATGAGATCTCATTGTTTTGAGAATTAATTAGAGATTTTCCTGTGGGAGAGTTGGTTGGTTGTGAAAGAGAGAAAAAGAAGAGGAAACACCATGTGTTATGCTTTAACTGCTTGATTTGTGTGTGATTGTTTGCCTGCTGTGAGATTAATTGTTTGAACAGGACACATGCATTTATTAAACACAAAAAACAAGGCAGTTCTAAGACACAAGTTTCTTTTGAGAACATGTCTAAGTCATATTTGACCCCAAAAGACAGAACAGAAGCAAAACCATTACCAAAACAGAAGCTCCAATAAAACCTCAATTTTGTCCTTCCAGTGGACCCATGCACTTTAACTATGGTTCAGTCTAAAAGAGCGATATCTATACACATCTGTAACTAAGTACACATTGGTGGGGCAGATGAGGATAACATTTTAGCCGCAGTAAGGACAGCAGACAGAATCCTCCTTTGATTTAAAGACAGTGACAGTGCAGAATCATCAAGTAAAATAAAAAACAGTTTATCTGGATCTTCAGAAGATCTGCCAACAAGTCCCAAATTGAGCACTAGAAGGGATTAATCTAAAAACAGTGCCAAAATATATGCATAGATGTACTCAGATTTGTGGTGCTGCACATGGGACAAAAAGGTCAGGCTTTCTTTTTATCTGATATAATAAACAAAGAGTGGCATATGCCTTATAAATAAACTTAATTAATTATGTGACAAGCCTGGTTCTTTGAAGAAACAAAAACAATTTCTCCAGACAGTTGGCAATCAATCACTGCGTTGAATTCTTTCTTCCAAAAGCCCGTTACTGGAATATGTTAATAGTGTCATGATTTATAAATTACATTCACTGTGCTGCTAGAAGCCATACTAGAATATATATGCATTTCTCATTACCACCAAATTAAAGTCAAGTATGACACTTTAATTTATGATCTGTATTAACTGCTCTGTCAATGATTTGTAAAACCATTCTTACATAAAAAGTGGTGGATTGAATTAACCATTTTACAAATAATTTGAGTAAGTTCAGTGCTCAATTCAAAGTGATAAACATTCACTCTCTTTCTGTAAATCTATCCTAGTCTGTTTTTCACAGCCTCTGGGAAGTTCACATGACTTCCTAATGTCATTATTTGGTAAGAGTTTGGGCTGAAAGCTTGTGAACACACCCTGAGGGGAAGGGTGGTCTGTGTGACTGAAGAAAGGGGTCTTATTGAACTCATGCCACATTAAAGTCATCATGTGACGCTGCCTGCTACTCATACACATTACAGTTTGAGATAAGAAGGAAGTTATTAGCACTTGTTTGATCTGAATTAATTCTTCTGATTCGCTTATACAGGCTTGGACATAAAATGTTTAGCCCCTTAAGGGCAGCTCAATCTTTTGAGAATATGTAACTGTTTTACAGTTGGTAATTCTGCATGAATAGTATTTTTAGAATAAAAATATATAATGATGTAATACAGGTTTTTGTTCCACCCAGTGTTTAAACTGAAATAGGTTTACTTTATGTGGCAATGAACACACCATCACCTGAAATAGCACTTGGTTTTGAGATGAAAATTAAGTTATTTTAAAACAAATTCCTCTTTTTCTAGGCTGACAAGTAAAAATAACATCTCTATGCTTCATTCCCACTAGTTTATTATGCTTTTCCATTTATGGCAGGTTATATTACGTTTTTTTAAACAGGTCTCTGGCTAGCCTTTTCAGGAACACCAACTTTCAACCAACAGCAAACAATTGAAATTGCTCAGGCATGCATGCTCACCTCTAAAACATAAATGCTGAGCAAAGAAACAGAATTCCTGCAATGGCCTCTGTTTACTAGAGAAAATAGCGGTTTAGTTCAGTAAAACTGCACTTTAGACTGGTCTGACAAGCAATAACTCTTGCATTTTCAGTATCTTGTATTGGTACAGTTGTATTGTATGTTAAAGGTTTGCTAAACTTTTCTGGACTGCTGTTTACGTAGGTCTTGCAGCATCCTGTGTTGTCTAAACTTGGAACTAATATCAGCAAAGGAATTTCATGCAGCTGAAACAGCAAACCAGTATACCAAATCTGTAGCCAACGTTAAACAAGAAAGCATAAAATATAAACTCATGTAGACTAATAACAGTCAACAAAAATGTTAACAAGATTGTCATTCCACAATAGTCATTATTTTATTTCAGAATTGATGAACCTAAACCTGTAAGGCTGATAATGACATCAGCTTGTGTAAATACAAAAGGCCCTATCAGAGTTTTTTTATTTTAAAACTGCCTGTCCCATCTGGTGCATGAGCAGTAATGAAAGCAAATCTCGTAGTAGTAAGTGGTATTTTCCCCTGAGGAGAATGCATCTCAGCCATCTCCCATAGGGTTACCAAACCACTTCAAGGTTTCAGTACCAGATCCATGAAATAGAAGAACCCCTGCAATTATTACTCTGTAAATAAAGAGTGTCTGCATAGTCTAGACGTCTTTGTTTTTCTTTTAGTAAATAACTAGGGCCTATTACCCTCTTACACCCATTAGACATGGACATGGAGGGGCATAATGAAAACTAAGGCATATAAAAACCTTCTCTTTTCTCTTTCTTTTAGTGATTTCTTCAATTTAGCCTGTGAGCCAACTGTGCTTCTCATGAGCTGAGCATAAACTATTACAGCCTTGCTTATGATGTTCCTGTAACTTAACCCTTTGAGCAATGCAAGGTCATTGGTTTAAAACTTAGGAAATTAGATGTATCTTGGTTTGGATGAATACCTCTGCCAAGTGCATAAAAGGAGAAATCATAATTGAAAATATATCTGTACTTTATGTTCTATTGCAGGTAAAGAGGTTTTTCCAAAAATATAAGCATAAATACCATAAATTTGGTTCCATGTCTCTCATTTGAGACTTTTGCAACTCCATTATTCCATTGTAGACCTCTGAAGAGAAGGGACCTTAAATTATTAATACTCAGGATCAGATACCACAGGTCAGAGTTCAACAAACCCATTATCTTCCACATCTTTTCAAAGTCTACCTATATTATGTACGATGGTCACGAGCAATATTTGTTTTGTTCGTTGATGTTCGTACAGTTGGCAGTGTATCAACCAATATACTTGGGATCCCCAAAGTTTGGAAAACTCTGATAAGGTGCACACAAAGCAGAAACCTAAGGTAGACATTTTGTCTTTTCAAGTACAGTACTATGTAGATAAAGCAAACCAAGTACTTGGTTTGAGGCAGCGGTCCGTCCATGCACATATTTAGCCATGGCTAATTATGCCTTTTTGCACACAAAGACAAATTGTACATCATTATGAGCTGTTCTGCAACTTCGTTCATATCAACAGTAAGAGTTCACAACAAGCAGACTTAAGTGTGGATTACATGTGCAGACACAGCTTCATAAAACAATGTTCATGCAATCCAAACCAACCAAACTTTGACATCAAACAAACCTAGTTGTGCAGCAGAACTGTGTAGTTAATCAATTTCGAAGATGTGGAATGTCTTAAGGTTAGAAAAATGTCTTGCCATTATAGAAGTATTATGATCGATCCTTGCTGTTAGATTTGTACCAAATTATGTGAGTACTATATTATATTCATAATATATATATATATATATATATAGTATTCATGCCCATCAATAATGCTGTGTTTATTGTGAAGAAGAGTTGCATAAATGCATGTTTAAACTAACATGATCTCTGTTTTTATTTCCACAGAAGTCCCCTGTACTCGCAGAGGATGACAATGAGCTGAAAAGAGAGAGAAGCCTGAAGACTGTGAGTTTTTTTGATTCTGTGAGTCTGATATCCAGTGGTGGAAGCAGTATGGAGCTTGAAGTTCAGAATGACTCTCAGCAAAGTTATGTGAGCAGTGGACAGAACAGAGTCAGACATGGAGAAGAAGGAATGGACAGCGAAGTTGCCAAGGAAATCCTTTACCTGGACGAGGTCCTTGAGGCCAACTGTTGTGATCCCAGAGCAGACATGACTTCAAATGGGACAGGTTCCCCTGATATTAAGTCAATTCGAGTTCATGGAACTGGATCATCTGTGCGTACTTGTGAAATATCTCCTTTACGCAACCATGAAGTTGTTTTAGAAGGGAAAAAACAGACCACCTTTGTTGATGACAATTTCAACACCAAACCCAATGGCCATGCAACGGACTGTACAAGGTCACCTGAGTCCCCTAGGATGGCAGTCAAGAAAGAGGCACGTTTTGAGCTCCGACCATTTCATGAAGAGAAGAAACCATCAAAACTATTCGACACCCCAACTGAGAAAGAAGTTCGGGTGAAGAAAGTCAGACCCTCGGAGGAGGTTGCTGAGCTAGAGAGGGAAAGGCTGGAACTCATTCGGGGTCAAGCGGTCAAGAAGAATCCTGGAATTGCAGCAAAATGGTGGAACCCACCTCAGGAAAAGACACTGGAAGAGGAGCTGGAGCCAGAGCAACTGGAGTCACTTCGAAAATATGAGGAGAGGAAGCAGATGAGAACAGAAGTCAACCGTATGCCGCAAGCTGCACCCAGACAGACAACCTCCTTTAACCAACCTGAAATAGCAAATAAGGAGGTTGTTGTCATGGAAGAGATTGACTTTTCTGCAGCACGCAAGCAATTTCTGCAGATGGAACACAGCAAGCAGCCCACAGCCCCTAAGAGGAATGTGGCACCACAGCTTTACTCTGCCAAACCTTTCTTTAGGACTCCAGAGGTCACACATGTAGAGAGGCCAAGCGGTTCTGTCACAGTTGCCAATCAAGAAGGGATCACATTCTACGATGGAAGTGAAGTTACTACAGTCAAAGCTGAAAAGATTTACTGCTGCTCTGGAGAATCTGCCACACCACCCAAAGAAGGTTTGGCTCAGAACGAGTTGAAAGATGATGAATTTACTTGTGCCCGGGCAGTGATGACTATTGTGAAAGATGAGGACTCTGATTTGTGTCAACGCTCTCTGAACAGCTCATACCATATGGAAGAAATTGACTCTGGGTTAGATGACCTATCCCTGCGGTCTCAGGACACCACTGTCCTTGAGACACTCTCCAATGACTTCAGTATGGACAACATAAGTGACAGTGGTGCGTCAAATGAGACCATGAGTGCCTATTTGGAAAATTCTCTTGGGGAATACTCTTTTCCCTCAACTCCAGTAGCCACTACACCAATCAATGGAAAACATGAAAGTGGAACCAAATCTCCAAGTGAAAAGAGCGGGTCTTATCAGGTGGATGACTTGACGGAAGAAGAGCTGGAATACCATGCAGGTATTCTTGTTCAAAACGCTATCCAGCAAGCCATTGCTCAGCAGAATGACAAATGGGAGCCTCTTCAGGCCACACAACATTCATCCCCCATCCCTGAGAGACATGTGGAAAGTATTGAACCACAACCTCAATCTTTAGTGGAGAGATCTGCTGTAACGCCATCTCCCAAAGTGCCATCCCCCCAAGAGGAGAAGAAAACAATCGCTCCTCAGATAACTGTAGTTCAAGCTGCTCCGGTTATCCCAGTGAACACTTACACACCCCCCAGTCCCTCTCCACCATCAAGTGAGAAACCAGAATTCAGCTATTTCAGTAAGTACTCTGAAGCTGCAGAGCTCAGGAGCACCGCAGCTGTCACTCGTGGTCAGGAAACGGAGGTCACCTCAGGACCGTTCAAGCTGCGGTCGCGCAAACAGAGAACCCTGTCTATGATCGAAGAGGAGATTCGGGCGGCCCAAGAGCGCGAGGAAGAGTTGAAGAGACAACGACAGGCACAAACATTGCACCTGCCCCGTACACAGAAGCTAAAGTCCGGCACCCAGCCAAACAAGCTGGTCCTTGCTGGGAAGACAGCACCAGGTATGTTTATATCCAACCATTGTGTGCAAGCATGGCAACAATAATCTCGATTATTACAATTTATCATAACAATTAAACATAATTTATCCATTTATCAAGAATTTTACATCAAAAAAACATAATTTAGAAATAATTGGCAATTTGTTTTACCCCCCTCATCAGAACGCTCTGTTTGAATAGGCGTAGTGGATTGTAGACTCTGAAGTAAACACCCACCTCTATGATTTGCTAATAGTTGAGTATGTTTGACAGCCTACATCCTTCATAGATGGACGCTGCTGTGTTTAGGGTAAAAATGCATAAATATTCAGTACGTATCAAATGATCTGTCAGAACAGACAAAGCAATAGTGACCACATAATAACAGTAACACATTTTGTGTGACATTACAGTCAAATACAATATAGTTGACAAAGCATTGTTTTAGTTTCAGTCTTTCTGAAAACTGTCAAACTGTCTTCTTTGTACATGAATCTGTAAAATAAAGTGAACAAAAGACGAAGTTCTTACTGACGTCGTTAAAAATCAATTCATCTAGTTTAACACTTAGTTTCTCTGTAGACCTGCGTTTGTCGCTCTCCTCATTTACCTACTAACTGTGTCAATTAATGGGCGGGGTTAAAGAGGCAGTTATGTAGAAACAGTGGGTGGGGCTAAATAGGCAGTGATACAAAATCGGTGGGTGGAGCTAAATAGTCACTGCTGTAGAATCAGTGGATGGGGCTAAATAGGCAATGGTATAGAATCAGTGGGCGGCGCTAAACAGGCAGCGAAGTAGAAGCAGACATGTTGTTTTGACTGATTGTCTTCGATATAAGCTTTTTTTAGATTAACAAGGCTTACAGAATGTTTTATAGTACAATGACCTCTTATGTCAAAAAGATCAAGGCAACTTTTAGATTTCTCAGTTCATGACACCATTAACTTATCCCAAATGATAGCCCTGTAGGACAAGCCATATAAATTGCAAATTATTACTCAAACTAAGCTGTTCTTTGTATGTTTTTTCATAAATTGCATCAGTTAATTATGTACTTCAATCATTAATCAATGCAGACTACTAATGCAAACTAGCAGCTAAAACCGAAGGTTCTGATTTCTAACTCTGAGCTTTGATGTTAATTAGCTGGTGATTTTCAGTCATGTAACTGGAATCCTGGAGGTTTTCTTTATAGGGCGTCTTTAGTTTAGATTCCTTGCACACTGTGTCCCAAGGGTCTGAACCCACTGTTCAGCCTGAGTCAGTTTTGCAAGCTGTGCTTTTTGAAGAGGGTTTTAAGAAAACTGCAGCACAGCGACTGGGGAAGTTGTGTCTTTTTTCAAGTATGGACTTAATGAGCGATGACTCCTCTGAATTGTTGGCTAGATAATACTGTGTGGCTATAAGGGTAACATAATTAAGGTTTTCGGTTCTGACCACTTACACTTTCAATTTGTGTTGTTGAATCTTTAAATTTTTCTGTTTATGTCTGATTAGTAAGAAGCATGTGTAAACTCCTTTGTCCTATTGAGGCTTTATTTAGCATGGAGCTAGATGTAATGCTCAGCACCACAGTGTTTAATGTCATTGTGTGCTGTTCCTGTTGGCGATTGTCCACGTCTCATTCTTGATGATGTTCTGTACCGGAGAAGCTTATGCCTGCCCTCTAGTGCTATCATAAGGGAATGCCTGAGTCCTTTCTTTTAGCTTGCTTTTAGCTGTAATGCTAAATAGCCTACCACAGTATTTATTTAAAGCTATCTTGTGGTATCAGTCTCAGCGATTGACTTGACAAGGATCTGTAGAGGACAGACTTCTTGTAAAGAGGCATCTACTTTCAATAAAGACTTGAGTTGCCAACATCAGTAGAAGAAAATAAGGGCACTTTTAGTTTCAGAGAATATCATGTGATAAATATGTTATGAACTATTTCCAGTATGGGAAAAAATACTGGAATATAATAATATATAATACTGCTCTTTTACTCTGCCTTGTTTTTTATATAAATAACTTGTTTATACATGGTTTGGTTTTTCTGACATGGTTTTCTCTCAGATTCCCTTGATTTAATGGAATGAAAAACCACATTGTGGGTTTCTACACTGAGTTCTCTGTGCCTCTAGTATCCATACTTGGGTCGTCATCAAGAATGTGTCTGGGACTCCAGGCACTTTTATGCCCTCAAAGCTGATGAGTGATGGAAAAAGAATCTTGCTGAAACATTCCAAATTAATCCAGAACTTAATTTTCATATCAGTGCTTGGAATGAAATGTAACAACAAAACAGAAACAGAGTTTGAATGGATCTTGTTAAAAAACGGCAAGATTATATGCCGGCCATATAACACCCTACAGTTTAAATGAAGAAATATCAAATTATATACATTTCTTGACAATTCATTCATTATTCTGTTTTGTTTTCTTTTGTCTGCAGGTAAGATAGAGAAGGTTCGTCCAGTTCCTCCAGCATCGCCGTGCTCTTCAGATGGAGCTCTTCCCTCGCCGTTGTCTGATCTGGGCAGTGATGATTCTGGAGGACAGCGACCCAAGAACTTCATGCAGACTTTGATGGAGGACTATGAGACACACAAGGTCAAGCGCCGAGAGAAAGCTGAGGACAACAGTGTAAGTCTGTTATGGTCAGGTTCATAATGGTGGTAATCAGTGATACTATATAGTATAATTCATTGTCTGTGGATTCTTCTTGTCTACACTTGCATTCTCTCAGACATCCATTTGCTATTACAATCAAAACATTCACTTTAAGTGGCTTAACACTATACAATTCTACACAATTCTATAAAGACATTTGGAAATAGTTATTCCTACAAATAAAATACCATTGCCATAACTTGCATCAGAAACCATGTTCCTCTTTTTCATCTCATGCTAAGAAAGTGAAGAAACAGGACTTTCCAGCTCATTTAGAAACTGAATTCATAAAGACTTGTGCCATGTGAAAAACCACCACATAATGCATACTGAGGACTCACTGTTTCATGTCAACCACAGTCTTTCCCCTTTTGCTTTCTCAGATATCAACTACACATTTCCTCTTAAAAAAAAGCTATTATTTGGAGAACAAACTATAAAGTGTCTGTGTTTTGCAACTTCGCTGCACCGACAGTATCACATTCCATTATTATAGTGCAGGCAAATTAAAAGCTATGTCTTCAGAACCACAGTAGCGGTAATATTATTGGTCTCTGAGGATAAAATTCACTTTCATTGAATGCAAAATAAATCCATGACAGTAACTGCAGCTTTGTGTTGCACTTAATTCTGCTAAGTAAAATAGCCTAATAAAGTCCTCATTAGATATTTCCTCAAGGTGTTACAAATTGCATTTGGAATCACATTCAAAAACAATAAATTCATGCATCTTATTTTTACTCAGGGAAAGGTGTAACCAAATACTGAAGACTGGGGTGGACCTATTAAAAAGACTATTAAAAATAAAGAAATACATATAGCCCTATAAATAAATATACATATACATACATACATACATACTGGTTGATCACAGATCTAAATATAGGAAGACATATCTATTTCAATGTCTGTGGTATGAGACCCTGAACTCACAAAAACAATAAGAAGGGGAACAGCCAAATTTAAGTGTATAGTTATTTCAAGTGCAGTCATTAGCTTTACTTTTAACACACAGTATTGAGCCAATATGATCTAGTAGATTAATATGTGTATAAAAAGTAGAGTATATATGAAAGCAACATATCTGGTGTGAGCTCATCTACTTTCAAAAGCTGTTCTCTACACAATAGCAAGTGTCTGCACATTAACGAATTCTTCCTCTTTCCCTCTTGTCAGTATGTCCGCTCAGTTACAACTGAGGTACTTGTACAATGCTTGCTTCAAACTTCATTGTGCCTTCATTTGTGTTATTGCATGTTTGGGGGGGAAACCTGTTGCAGTGCCAAATACTTTGACAAATGAAAAGTGTCCCTAAGAAATCATTCTGTTATGTGTTGTATCATTAAATCATTCATTACATATACAGTCTATAGAGCCACATTTTGAAAAAGTCAAAGTATTTGCACCTACATGATTTACTGTATATCCACAGTGCAGTGTCATGATTCATTGCCATGAAATCTGCGTCAATGAACTTACAATGTCCAGTCTTCATTTGATCATTTTACCACCTCCATTCAGACTCCTGATATTACAACCACAATGTGTTTTTGTATTTTTACATTTTACTAAATGTTGAAGTTATTCAAGAACTTTAGATTGGACATTTAGGTTCACTGAAATAACACACAAAGGATCCTGTGAGTGTAACACTTGGCACCTGTTTTTACAACAATATTTCTTTTGAAACAGCATGGCTGTTCTCTTATTATTTCTGCTTTTATGCTGTGTTTGCACTTCAGCTTGTATTGTGTGTTGTGCAGTTTACATCTAAAGCTGTTTTGGACAATCAGACACAAAATTGTACTCAGCATGAAACTGTTTGGAACAGGTGTGGTTTAAAATGGACCATCTGGTGTGTATGTTTGAACATGTGCGATTGATGTTTTAATAACTAAATATCTTTAAAAACTGATAATAACATTACTTTTTTGTTGTGCTCAATATAAATAATGTATAGCCACAGTATAGAATAGTATAGCAAAATAACATATAACCCAGCCTGTCTATAACATGCATTTTTATTTAGTATTTTAACATACATACATGAATACGTAAATAAATAATTATTATAATTGTTGTTATAAATAAAGAAATATTAAAATTAAGGGTTAAAGGAGATGTAGCCCTTTTACAACAAACATTTTTTTTATTTTAGAGCTCAAACCACTGATTTTCTATAAAAAAATGTTTATTTA
>JAUMHE010000059.1:1314711-1357380 GCA_032359235.1 Enteromius mattozi | reverse complement strand
TTTGTTTTACAATTATTTGTTTGTTTGTGTAATATTTGCTCAAACATTGGTGTTTGTTAGGCTACAGATTATTATTTGTGTTTATTATTGTGTTGTTAATTCTGTTCTCAATTAGGTTTTTTTATAATTATTATTTTTTTATATTAAAAACACAACAAAAAGTACCGATAAGAGTACCGCTAAAGTACTGGATCGATAAGTGGTATCGATAAAAGTAGTAATACCGTTAAAACCTTAACGATACCCATCCCTACTCAGCAATTGATGCTCTGCAGTGAATGGGTGCCGTGAGAATAGGAGTCCAAACAACTGATAAAAACATCATAATAATCCAAACAACTCCAGTTCATCAATTAATGTCTTGAGAAGAGAAAAGCTGAATGAACTAAACATACTCAACATTGTTTTCTTTCAACAACAACAACAAAAAAGGCTTCTCTACTCTTTTTGTATTCTGTTTGTTTTCTTTTTATTTATTATACAATTAACATAAAGCAAAAATGCCTCTAACACCAGCTTACTCTATTCTTTTCTTTTTTTTTCTTTTATTTATTATATAAAAAAACAACCTTTCTACATGTACTGCATTAAGCTAATGATACTTGTTATAGTGCTTTCATATTGCTCTTTTGTTGGTTTTGATTGCTTCCATTGTCCTTATTTGTAAGTCACTTTGGATAAAGGAATATGCTAAATAACAATGTAAATGTAAACCTTGTCCATAATATCGCTTCCTCCAGTGAAAAAGCAGTCTGGTCTGAATAAGAAAAGTAATATGAACAGATCAAGCACAGTTTACAGGAAAAACCTAAAACGTTAAAACACCTTTATGATGGATTTGTTTCTTACAAACACACAGCTTTTATCTTAATATGTTAATCGATGCACTGGAGTGGTGTGGATTACTTGTGGATTATGGTGATGTTTTTATCAGCTGTTTGGACTCTCATTCTGATGGCACCCATTCACTGCAGAGCATCCAATGCTAAAACATGCTATATTTCTCAAAATCTGCTAAAGAAACAAACTCATCTACATCTTGAATGGTCTGAGGATGAGAGTAAATATTCAGCAAATTTTCATTCGTGGGTGAACAAGTCCTTTAATAAACACAGCTCCAAAAGCCCTGAAAATCAGAGCTAGCAAACAAACGTAACTCACCGGTGTCTTTTTGTCCTCCCTGAACATGACTGCCTCCAACTTGGTTTCATACTCAGCCTGAACTTGGTCTCTCTTCTTTAGCACATTCTGACGAACAACAAGAGGTTTGTGAACCGATGCAGCCATTACAGTTTACATCCTCTAATTTCACTATCTAATAGAAACGCTGTATTTTTTGATGCCTCAAACTAGATGATGAAATGCGTTCAGCGCTAGTCATGACACAAATACGGAAGCTATTAAAACACTTCTTGTTGCTTCCCAGAAATCCTGGATGTCTCTCGGTAATAATCCCGCAGTGATTTGTGGATGAAAGAAATATGATCATGTTGAACAGAAATGCTAAAAACATTTAGTCTGCAGGAAATTAAGTCCTCAGTAACCACAAAACAAATTAATAACTCATCAAAAAATCATATATGATAATATATTGAACTACTATACAAACTACTATAACCAACCTTAATCAAACAGCCTTGATTTGTTTTAATTATGTTTTAATTTATGCAATAATGCAAATGAAGTCATGGCAATCATTTTAGAGAAGTTTTCGAGATATATCTCGCTACATTTGCTGATGGTGTAGTTGTGTCAAGCCAGGACAGAGAGGAAGTGATTTTATCTGTTGAGTTTGCATAAGGACGTTTCCTCATAGTGATGCAGCTATATACTGCAATCTGCAACAATTATTTGTATCAGTAATTTAGGCCCTTGTTTTCCACTATAAATATCTAAGCCCATTTTTTAAAAGAAGATACATACACCACTGTCAAAAGGCTTGGGGTGATACAATTCAAAACGGAAATGGAAAAAGAATTAAAAAGAAAAAACAGTGTTGAAAGACATCATGCAGTGCCATTACAGTGTTTCATCTTAAAAAGGCCACTTCTAATATAGATCAATATCTAAATAACATTATGAGACCTTTCTTGTGTTATATTGTAACTACTGAACACTCCAAATTTCACACACAATAAATTAACATTGGCTAAGTATTTGGAAAAAAAAACTGCAAACCATTGCATTCCCTGTTAGAAAGGAAGTGAAGCGTTCTGCACATGGTCTGTTTCCCAATGACATTAATTATTTTCCAGCAGATGGATGAGGGAAACTCTCCATATTAATGCTGAATCAAATTATAAAATCACTTGAAAAGGGGTAAAAAAAAATGACGCTCACCTTCATGGACTCAATGTACAGGACGTATTCTCTAAGCACGGGGAGAAAGTCTTCACTCATGTCCTCCGTGAGCTCCTCCAGAGCACTGGAGCAGTTCGACACGCACCCCGACACCCCCTCCAGAGGATCATGGAGGTCCTCCTCAAAAGATGACCAGGAGGAGTAGACCGGCCCGTACTCTCTCAACTCCATCAGAAACTCTGACACACAAACAATGAAAAAGAGCACTGTTTTCGACTTTTTTTTTTTAACCACCAAATTCAACTTGTTGGCTCTGTTTTATAACCTATTGAGCTGTCTTGCAGTCTTCATACACAGGCTTGATAGGTTTTCAAAGCAAATCCCACCCAATTGCTACTCAAACTAGCCCAATCTCGACTTAAGGGGGTAAAATACGTGGTGGGGTTCCCCTAGTAAAATTTACATTTCAGGGGCTAAATATGTTTTTGACAGGAATACCAGACTTGGCAACACTGTTCCAACATGAACCTTGATCTGAAACACCCTGCATAAGCTGTTATAGAACTTACTTTTAAAACTCCAGCGATCAGTGTCACATGATCTTTAAGCAATAATCTAACAAGCTTAAATCCTGCTCAAGAAACATTTCTGATTATTATATCCATGTTGAAAACCGTTGCACTGCTTAGTTTTTTCTGATTATTGTATTTTTGTGATTTGTCAGGATTTGTGATAAATAGAAATATTTGAAACAGTCTTTACTGTCACTAAATCAATTTAATGCATTCTTTCTGAACTTAAGTCTTAACTTAAGATGTAGACACAGGAGAGATGATTTGTAGTAGAAATTGAAGCATAATTCTAACAGAATGTGACAGTGACACATTGGGCCTTTCACACAGAACACGTCTTTGTGTCTAAAAATGCAAAAACACAGCACTCAGGAATGATTTTTTTAAAAATTCAGCACAGATTGCTTCCTCCGCCATGTTGCTGTCAAATAAAAGAGTTGCCTTGCCAACTTACTACTGTAAACAAAAGCTCACAATGCTTGCCCCGCCTCTGGGGTCTTCTGATTGGTCCACTGTTTTGGAAGTGAAATTAATGAACGACACTGACACCGTTTAAAAATGTAAATTACTCTAACTTGACACAGCGTCTTAAAAACATGGCGCTCAACGGTCATACATGCACGTGTTTACATAGAAAAACAATGGAAAACTAGTACATTGGAAAAGAAAAACACATTCTGAATGAAAAAATGAAAAAAAGCAATCTATTGTATAAAGTGCTTTATAAAAAGCGTGAGGTGACATCGCTTAAGTGCTGAACTGCAGCAGCACTAGGAGGTTAACTAAACAGAAAACTGCCTCAAAGAAATGTCAAACACCTTTTTACCCCTTCATGAAGAATGAAAAAGAGCTTTAGTGTATCCAGGCCTTTAGACTGGTTGGATGTCATTTCCTTTAAACACCAGATGGGACTCTCTTTACCTGACTGCTCTTTGATGATTCTCTGTGCTATCCTGTCAATGGTGCCCAGTTTCTGTGTGAACACGTCCAGATAGTCACCCATGGCAGCAAACTCCACCGGCCGTGCCCTTAGTTTATAGCCGCCCGTGACATACTTCACAGATTCCCCCATTTTAGTCAGCAGAGCCAGACCTTGACGCTTATTCAAGTCCTGAAAGTCAAGCATACAGTACATCAAATCTGTCTCACGGAAAGAAATCCCTGCCAAACCCAATGAAATGAGTTTCTGGAACAAGCTTTCCATGCTGAAACATGTAGCTTGCAACATATTGCAAACGCTTAATGTTGTCCGGCTACTCTCAAAAAGACATCTGGATCTGGTCAAACAGCTAGTAAGGGTTTCCAGCTTTGGCAATCCAACACATCACCGGCACAGACTGAGAGAAACTATACGAACATGCATGGCGCTTTTATGATTCCTGTACACTTAAGAGTTATGTTTACAAATTAAATTTCCAATCCATTATAATCTATTAGGTCAGTTTGGTCAGGAATTTAAATTAAAAAAAAAACGTAGGGCGAGATTTGGTTTTGTGCATCATTGTAGTCTGTTACTGATTACAAATTACACAATTTAGGTAATCCATTCAGACCTTTTCTGGATTACTTTTTTTCTAACTTGTTTTAAACTTAGCATTAAATGTACTGCACTGATTTAAAAAGCAAAGAAAAATACCATTTTAACATCACAAAATACATTAAACATTACAACTTGCAATTAATTGTTTCATACATGATCTAACTGCTCGAGAGGTGCTTTTTTACCCAAATTTATTTAACACAACCATTCTATATTGTTAATATAGTTCAAGCTAAATAGTGTAACACGCAGTAAAATTTAAAATAGAAAAAAAGAGTTAGGGAGAAACATTTTGTGCCATTTTGTGAATAGTATGCAATCATGCAATCCACAAAAAGCAACTGAAATCTGTACTGTACTTGTACATGTAATCATTTACAACCCAGCTTTATCTATAATATGCGTTTCAAACACAGATACTGTGAATTTTTAATTTCATGCTGAATTCAAGCACTGACCTTTGCTGAGAGAAATGCATTGAAGTGTTCATTAAAAGAAAGCACAGGATGGTCTGCTACACGTTTGAGGAACTTGTCTAGCGCCTTTCTTCTGGTCTCCACAAACTCCTCTGAGAAACGGTCTACCACTCCCTTCATGACAAACTTCTCAGGCAAAGGCTACACAATTGCAGAAAGGAGACAAAAATCAAACATGGTCCATCATCATCCCATCTCTAAAATAGCTTAATCTAGGCAGAAATATGACTTATTAGAGCAAAAACATATGTCTAATGTGCAAATGCATTAAAACTACTGGTTTTGAGAACAGCGTAGTGAAGGCTCTTCCTCTACCTACTGGAATAAGATGGGTGGGCTGGCTTTCCTCTAATTTGTTCCTCAGCCAGTCAAAGTCCTGGTAGCGTCGCCTTACCGAGTACTCAGGCAGGTCAAACTCTGTTCTGGTGGTCTGTACGTCACACAAAAGCAAAAACAGGTCAATAACTTTTGCTTTTGACACTTTTATACTTTCATGCACTAAATTGGTGAGAATTATAATGTTACAATACATTCCAAATAAATTCTTTTGAAAAGAAATATTAAAATGTGTCAACGTTTTCATAAATATCTGAAGAGGCACAACTGTTTTTAACATTGCTAATAATCAGAAATGTTTTTTGAGAATCAAATCTGCATATTAGAGTGATTTCTGAAGGATCATGTGACACAGAAGACAAGAGGAATGATGCTGAAAATTCTGCTTTGATCACAGGAATAAATTATATTTTACAGTATATTCACAATTTAAATTAAAACAATGTTTCACAATATAACTCTTTTTGCTGTATTTTTAAACAAATTAATACATCCTTATTGAGCAGAAGAGAAATTTTTCAAAAACATAGAAAAGTTGTAATGACGCTAACTTCTGAATGGCAGTGTAAAATATTAAAGTGTTTTACTCCAGACAGGATCACACACACAGTTAAACAATGACTCAGTCTATGACACCAAGGATGTCTTGGGATATATTTAGTGTCTTATAAAGGGTTCCCACACTGTCTGACCAATGAACTCCCATTAACTAAATTTTCTAAATCTGAAATAAAACTAAATAAACAAGAATTAAAATATAACAATATAACAAGTTCATTCGAAATATAATTAATGCTATAACATTATATATTAATATGTAATAATACTATAACAACACCGGTCGGTGTATTCATTTAGCCATGATATAGCACTGTATTATTTTGACCATGATCTCAACCCTGTTTCTTTCACAATCCCCAAAAAACCCAGCAACGAGTTTCCAAAGGGCTGATGGGAAATAACTTTCAGGTCAGCACGGTTTGCCTCCATGATGTGATTGGCTGTTTTTAATTAGCACCTCTGTGTGACTCTGAGCCCAGAAACTGCCACAGCGAGCATGTTACAGATCACAATGTGAGCAAACAATGGCCGCAAAAGCTAAACTACAGCACTTTGAAGAAAAGCTGACCTCTTGACAATTAACTAATTCTAAATACCAATAACTAATTAGCCATTTAAGCAGCCACAGCAATTACAAGAACAGTTAAACTGGAATTTAGGGATCTAAAATTCATATTAACCACTAAGCCACAATCACCTAATAAAATCTGTTCATTAACCTTCAGATATCTGTAGTAAAGTTTTAAATAACACCTTAATAATTGCACAAATAATAACAGCATCTCGTTGTCAGTCTGTGAGCTTTGCCCTCTGACCTTTGTGCAGACTCTGTAGGTGATATATGTCTCCATAGTAGACACGTGTTTCTTGGGGTCGTCTACAGTCACAAACAGATCACGTGTTTCTCCGTCCAGATCGTCATCTAGTTGTAGTCGGTTCAGCAGAGACGAAGAAGAGGCGGGGCTTGATGTGTCCACTGGAGTCCCATTGGGCAGGCTCAGGTCCTAGGGGGGTGGAATAACAAAAACTGACTTAATACTAAAGCACATAACGCTCGTGGTGATTTCAACATATGAGTATACAAACACATGAACATGACCTCTAGAACTGCTCTGAGAGTGACTTCACGAGCATTTAACGGATTCTTTTGAGTTAAACTATCTCATCATATACAAACTAAAGGTCTTCACAGCAACCCGTCAAAATAAAAGTTCAGTTTAACTTGAAGAAAACGTGACAGAAATAATACTTAATGTAATGATACTACTTCTACTACTACTACTAATAATAAAATTATTATTAAAGCATTATTTGTATAGCAATGTTTACCAGAAAAATTACTTACCAAACTTTATTTAGAAGAAAAATGTAAATATTTTCAACACTGATAATAATCAGAAATGTTTCTGGAGCAGTAAATCAGCATATTAGAATGATTTCTGAAGGAGCACGTGACACTGAAGACTGGAGTAATGATGCTGAAAATTCAGCATCGATTACAGCATTTACACTTTTACATTAAAATAGAAAACAGTTATTTTAAATTGTGATTACATATATAGTTTTTTTTACATTCTTACAATCTTTTCCAAATGAATGAGTGCGCATAAGACTTTTTTTGCGTGCTAATCAACCTGCAGCAAGATGTTGGAATTAATATAACTAACATCCTATTTTCAGATTCAGCATTTAGGAAACTGTGACAGCTTTTTCCTGATCACATGCCCACCGTTGAGTGCTAAAACAAGTGCACTGACCTTCTTTTTGCTGAACAGCAGAAATGCCCCAAAGCTGCCTCTTTACTCAGAGCATTTATATGAATGGACAGTCCGTCATATGACACACAATATAAACAAATGTGCAACAACCCATCATCTTTATCACTACAGGGTTTGTTTCCTTCTTCTCCTCAATGTCCTTCAGGTACTAACAACTTTACATATTCAAAAACATATATATATATATAACTGTATAAAAATGCAAAACATATTTGAGGTTTTCTCCTGTCATGGACAACTTTGTTTAAATGTATCTCTCTAATATTATTGCTATTTCAGATTACAACCGAAAATGTTTCCAAGAAGACTAGACAAGATTAAGCAATTATCACAAATCTGTGACAGTGAGTCATTTCCTTTTTACTAGGAAAATAAGCAATATTAACTGGCACTGTGTTTCCCACAATTTCATTTTCTCTATTTAAAAAAAAAATCCAGTTTTCTAAACTGTTTAATGTGTAACAAAAAAACAACAACCTTTAATAAGCAGAAATCATTAAAGAAAGCCTAACTTCCAGGATTTGTTCAAATATTGCACTGATGCATCTTAATGAATTGCAAACTTCCAAAAGAAAAACAACAACAAGCATTTACAAGCAATTATCATATGCAAAAAATAGGGAAGTCACAGTGCAACTGTAACAACAATAGATTAATGAGCTCAAAAACAACTCTTTTGTGTCATGAGAAACACAACAAACTATTCATTTAGCAGCATCTCAGTCAGCTGTACCAAGCTCAACACAGCTCTATTGTACAGACATGTCTGACCTCAGTTCGGCCTGCACTCATTATGCTTTCCACTTCACACACTGCACACTGCAGTTCAATACTGTTGTTATTAGAATTTACTAATAGTAACTTCGCACAGTGTCTTAATATACATTTTTCTTTCTTTTACATTCTGTGTTGTTTGTGGTAAATGTACTTTTCCTTTAAGTCTTAAAGGAATAGTTAACCTAGAAATGAAAATCAGGCCTCAGCCCATCCAAGATAGAGATGAATTTGTTTCTTCATCAGAACAGATTTGGAGAAAATTAAATCACTTGCAAGATGTAAATTGGTGGATTGGAGTGGTGTGGGCATATATATATATATATATGTAGTTATTTGGACTCTAATTCTGACGGCACCCATTCACTGCAGAGGATCCATTCCTAAGACAGTTGATGCTATGCTACATTTCTCCAAATCTGATGAAGAAACTCATCTACATCTTGGATAAGTTAAGGGTGAGTACAACTTACATGAGTAATTTTCTTCCCCCAGGCATAAATAAATATTTTGCATATATTTTTGTGCATTTGATAAATGAGATCACACCAAACCCCTCATGTTTTTAGATTTAACACAAAATGCTTCCACTTCTTATTGAATTAACCTGAACACGCACTCCAATCCACACACACACACACACACACAGAAAAACAACTGTACGGGACCCTGGTGTTTACCATCACAATAAATATAACTACCATAATCATATATCACCGTATTTAGAGGATACACAGTACTTGTCCGTTACGGTACAAAGTGTTAATACGGTAAATAAATACTATAAACACATGGTACAATCATTGTTCATGTTCAAACAGCCTACCATAGTACACATCCGAAATAAACATGGTAACAGGACGATGCATGTTCATAAACAAGGTAGTATTTCCACATCACGACATTTACTATAACACATTACTATGATGCAAACAGACGAAATGTCTCTGTGCACAGTTTGTTGCTGGATAAATACACTGCTTGTTTTTTGTAACCCAGTAATTTTTTTAGACACGATGTCAGCACTGCTTCACTAGCGCTGGTGGATTATTAATGCTGCCTATCTAGTGAGCGATTCTGGGCTGATGTTGCCCCAGCCCTGAGCTCACCTTCTCTGCAGCGCTGCCGGGGTTTAGCGCGCTCTCTTCGGCGGACAGAGGGTGGCAGATGTCCTGGAGGGACTTCTGTCCGGAGGAGGGCAGTGATCGGGGGGCGCCAGCACTCATCGCGCCGATCGGCTCTGATCGCGCAGGTGTTTTTATTTCACAGCCGCACGATCCAAGGCAGCAAACATCTGTCAGCTGACCGCCACCGCGCAGAAGCGGAACTACACTTGTCAGCGGAGACACGAACTTCCGGAAAAAACAGCGGCTCTTTTCAAATTAAAAGTCGCACCTCGCTTTTTTTCCGCAAAAGTCTTGGGATTCACCAAGTGATCAAATATTAATTCCTAATACCAATTTTTCCCTTTCACTGGTTTGTATCCACGGTCGTATTTCGTTGTTGTGAACATCATTCCCAGAAATGAAGAAAGAAACAATGAATCTATGAACGAAGCGCTCGAAACGCCGCTTTGGATAAAAGCGTCTGCTAAATGGCTAATTGTAAATGTAAATAAACAAAAACGTTTTGCATACAAATAATAATAATAAAATAAGAAATAATAAAAAGAATAATTATATATATATATATATGAAAAAGAGGAAACACGAGAGTAAATTAAACAAAACACTATTTATTTATTTATTCGATTGTTTGTTTGTGTTTGCCTTCAGTAATTCCCAGAGCCACCGCTGGCGGCAGTAATGCGCTGATAAGGCTCTGGCTGAAATAAACCCAGAAGAAGATTTATTCCGTCCATGTGCGAAGACTTGAGGGGCTTCAGCAGGAGGTTCGAGGACTGGGAGCAACAAGGTATGTTTTTGGACTTCATAAATACAATGTGGAGAATGTTTTAGTACTAACTTTTACAAGCTAATTTTTTGTTTAGATTTTATACTGAAAGACTGAATATTTGAGCTGACCCAATGATTATACACACTACCCATCTGACCCTGAACACAGGGGAACGATTATTTACTCTTATATGAGGGTCAGTATAACGCATTGTCATGATTCTGCTGAGTTTAGCTGTTACTGTAACATTTTCTTCCTTGTTCTTTCATTTCAGACGACTGGGCCGGAAGCGCGTGGAGGATTCATCTTAGCACGTGTTCTACATGTGTGCTTAATTATAATAAGTAAATTGATTTAGTGAATAAAGTTCTTGTTTGTGTCTGTTATGGTGTGAGATTTGCATTTTGTCGTTATGTTCTGTGGAATCCAATAAATTTGGCTAACATATACCGTGTTTCTGTGATTGGTTACTCGGAAGCTTCATGCAGTTGATGTGTAACGTGAAAATATTGTCTAGTTTTTAAAAAAAATAATTATAGTAGTAATAAAATGCACTATAAAGATATTTCGACTGAATTTTTAAAGAAATTAATGTATGTTATGTTGTAAATCTTTTCATAAAATACTAAATGAGTTTGCATGCTAAATATGAATTTAGCATGCACAACGTTAGTTAAATTTATAAATATTACATTTAAAAAATGTAAATATTACAGTAATAAAGGTGACCCATGGAGAACATAGAATAGAATAAAACTCAAAAAGTAATAAAATGTATGAGAAATACAAAACCAACTAACACGCTTCTTAAAGAGTATTTTTCAGTTTAATGCTGATGTTTATTGCTAAAAAGAGAAAAACCCCGACGCGTAACAGAAGCGATGCGTCCTCCAGAGCAGCAGGCGGCGCTCCGCAGCGTCAACCACAAACAACAGCAGGAGATTCTCCTGAGGAGAACAAGACTAAAGCGTGATGATGGGGACACGCTTGAAGGTGAGGAACAACAGCAATTTACAATATTGACGTTTTCTCAAATTATTTTCACAGTTTTGTATTTATTTTCAAACTATGTATATGTAACTGCCGTTATTAAGTTGTTTAAATAGACGGCTTTATAAGGGCAATGTGTCATTGCATTACAAAATCATTGTTTATAGTCATTTATCTTTGCAGTTTTTTAAATATTTGTATTCAAAGGTGCTTCGGGTCTTCAAAGATCTGCATAAGACAAGAAGACATGTTTTCAAAGATGATGACCGAGCTCTGACAGGTAACACTTTACATTGGAGCTCATATGCTTCCAAAAATTGCTTCCATAACGTTACTTGAATTACGTACTTAAATTCTTTACATATTAGTTCACAACCTTTTTATTTTACTATTATTATTCATTTTTATTTATTTTAGTGTTGAAGCTTTTGAAAATGTAATTTCAGTACTGTATTTGTGTTCAAAACAAAAAGAGAAAAACATGAACTATTTATTATTATTATTGCTTTTGTTGTTGTTGTTGTTGTTGATACTATGTCATAGTTAATGTTTCATATTCAAGTTTTGCTTTGTTTTTTCTCTGAACATGAAGCTGCCAGGTTAAAAATAAATGAAGAATTCAAAAAGAACAAGAATGAAACATCAGAGGAAAATATTAAAGAGGTAAGTCGTGTGACAGCACAGCTTAATCTTGTGATATGAACTACATATGAAGATCATTTCTGTCTGCTCTTGGAGGCTTCTAGGTAAGAATGACTCTGTTAAACTGATTCTTTCAGATGCTCAAAATGGCCCGAGCTGTTGAGACTATCCTTCGTGAAAATGTGATACAGGGAGAGCATGTGGAGGAAAATAGAATCTGTAAGTGATTTGTGTGAAAGTGTGTGAATCTCGAAAACACGATCACATGCCATCCAAAAAATAAAAGAAGAAAAAAATATGCATAGTTTTAGCCCATAAGAGTTTTTTCTATTTATTTATGAAATCCGTGACACGCTTAAGCATCATTTTCCTCCCAGATTCTCATTACTGTATTTCTTCTTGAACTTCTACTGTAATATAGTATTTCGACGTGTTGATAATACAAATTATTGTGTGCTTCATTCAAAGAACATATTGATGTGTTGTGTTCCCTTTAATATATATTTCTTACATTTTCTTTAAAAGGTCTTAAATTTACCTTCTTAAAACATGTAAAAACCCTCCATCCATTTGTTCACACTGGCATAATAAGAACAATGTATGTGCTTTTTTTTTAATGCTTATAAAAGACTGAACATCTTGAGTTTCCCCAGGCTAATGACTGTTGTTTGTATTGTGTTTATAGTGTTAAGGCCCCGCCAGAATCACCTGCTGGACAATGTGCCTTACTCTGATACACCCAGAAACAAGACCTGACCCTGATTCACTGTCACTGATACAGCTCACTTTCTCCTGTGGTTCTCATATGCGACAAACACCAAGACACATCAGTGCATCAACCCATTTTTCAATATCACACAAAGGCCATAATAACTTTAAGAACTTGTACAGTATGTTGGTTCAGCACTAATGTGATTGTGTTCAATTAAATGTGATCAATTGCCACATTGTAAATAGTATTTGTTTGGCTATGTGTTGAATAAATTGTCAAAACATGTCTATTTCAGTCTTTTTTAATTTCTTTTTTTTTTGAGTATCACTGTTGAGTTGTGAATTCATCAGAATGGTAACAGATTTCTATAGCTCAAACAACTGCAAAAACAGAATGCTTGGGCTGAGATTTGATTACATTTAGTTACAAAGAGCCGGAAATTAAGCTTCAGTGTGCCTGTTCAACTGTAATGAATTTAAATTTGCAATGTTGGATGCTACTGTGTCCAGTCCTTTAGAGGTATTTAAAGAAAATAAAACTTAAAGAATAATAATAAAATATTTTTAAAAGATTAATTCATTAATTGTCAAACTTCTAAATCATCTAAAAAAATCTCATTTTAACACATATAATAGTTCTCTCTCATTTGTGGCACTAATGCTTTAATTCACAAAAAGCAGTTGTTGCTTAAGAGCACATGGCACTGAAGAAGGGTTAATACCTGAAAATGTTCTGCACTTTTTGCACATATTTTTGTGTGTCCTTTGAGCGATAAATGAAACAAGCCTTTTGGGCCTAATCTGGATGAGTGTAGATCTCTTTCATCTTTGTATGCTACTAAGGCTTTAAAAGTGTGGAATGTGCCAAATGTCTTAAAACAGTTTAGACATTATATATCCACACACACACACACAAACTTTTAAGCAAAACCAAATAAAGAAGAGGTTATACAATTTGAATACTATTTAAAATAAGTAGACTCTGGTGCTGGAAAAAATGAAATAGTGTTATTTACTGACACTTGTTTGATATAAATGAAATAAAAAGGACAGTGATGTAATAGCCACTGTAGCATAATCAAGGCAGTCATTAAAATGTGTTTCAGCTTTCACAGTCATATAATGCATAAGATACAGTAATAAAAAAAATCACATTTTCCACATAATTCAGCAACTGTAACTGAATCCTGTTAATTCATATAAAAGATGCTTCATTCTAATTTATTCATGAGGAATATGAGCTAATAGTTTAGATTGCTTGATTCTTGATCACAGTGAATTATTTGTAAGACGTATTCACACAAACAGTCATAATCATTAAAAACTAAAAGGAATGTAAATTGTGATTCTTTGTCTCTATCAGAAGATGAGCTTTTTTGGCTTTTCCCATGGAAATTCCTCTCGTCCGAAGTGTCCATAGCAGGCTGTTTTCTGGTAGATAGGTTTCTTCAGATCAAGCTCCCTGTGACACAAAATTTTTATACCATTAGAATTTTGTTCGTAAACAGTTAAAGGGCAATGCACACAAAAAAAATTCCGCTGCCTGCCTCCAGCCAACCAGGATCCTCCACCCTCCAATCCTCCAGAAGTCCGTTCCAGGACTTCCCAGCAACCCCCTGGCCTCCCGCTCCCCTAAGTTTTCCTTCTGCCATGGACCATTTGCCTTCTACCAGCTTTGCAAATCCTAATCTGTCTACTTCTCTTCCCCCAGGTCATAATTTTGGACTCGGACAAATGGACCCATTATCCACGGCAGCGGCCCCACCTTCCCCATGGTCTCTTCCTTTCCACCTATCCCTCCTACTACTCAATCTGCTAACCCTCTCAATCCAGCTCCTAATTCAGCCCTCGCTTTCTTTCCCCATTCCACTTCTCGCTCACTCTTTTCTCTCTCCTCAGCCACTCCTCTTCCCATGCTAGCTAACGCCCTAGCATCCGAACCCACCCCCGTTTCTGCAGCCATCCGAAATCAAATCCTTGCAGGTAACGACATAGATCTGTTCACCCTTCTTTCTCCTTTCTCCTCCAGTCCTGCAGACCATTGGGTGGATTGCGGCGAGCTTACTTTAACTTTAAAGCACTCAAATTCCAATCCTTCCCGCGCACTCACCTTACCCGAATTCACCATTGCTTTTTCCTGGTTCACAGAAATTATTTGTTCTGCTTTTCCCCATAGGAGACGCGAGCTCGGGGATAACCTCGCCATCATCGCGGAGCTCGTGTCCTACTATGGGGGTACACATTTTTACACTTACCACCGTATGTTTTCCGCCAAGGCAGCTTTGAGGGTGTCCCAGTGGAACCAGTGTTCTTACTGGGGCGCACTTGACTTAGATCTTCACAATAGGGTGTTCACGGGGTGCCGCAATTTCACCTGCACGGTCTGCAGGTCTGTCACTCACTCCTCTGACTCATGCCCTTTCATCAACTCTTCCCTCTCTTCCCCTTCTGACAAACCTAAATCTACCAGCTATGTCCCTAAAATCCCCTCCCTTTTCCACCAGCCTGTCCGCCCTCCTCTTCCTTCCCATTCCAGGATCTGTCAAAATTTCAACAACAATAAATGTCTCCGGTCCCAGTGTAAATTCATCCACATATGCAACTTTTGCGGGGGGGCCCACACCAAAACTATCTGTCCTGTTTCAAATAAACAAGCCAGAAAATATTTAATGACTCCTGTCAACATTAATCATCTGTCTGCTGAATTGTCTCTATTTCCTGACCCTAACTTCTCACATTATCTGTTGTCAGGTCTGACACATGGTTTTCACCCTGGAGTTTGCAGTATCCCCACCCAGTCATACATTTGCTGTAACCTGCTATCCGCTACCACTGATCCCGAATCAGTGGAACTTCTAATCCAAAAAGAATTAGAAGCAAAACTCATGATTGGCCCTTTTTCCTCCCCTCCCTTTCCCACGTTTCGGATAAGCCTGATTGGCATAGCCACTCTGAAGTTTTCGGGGAAAAAGAGACTAATCATCGATCCCCCCCCCCTCATAATTCCTCCATCCGCAGCATCAATAGCCTGATTCCCATCGAGGAATTCTCTCTAAATTACCACACCGTAGACCAAGCCATGTCAATAATCAAGAAAGTTGGCAGAGGCACTTGGATGGCAAAAGTGGATATCACATCCGCGTTCAAAGTCATGCCCATCCACCCCGATTTCTGGAACCTATACGGCATTCAATGGCAAAACCAATTCTTTTTTGCCGTCTGCCTCACCTTCGGTTACAAGAGCAGTCCAAAAATCTTCGACATGCTCTCCGAAGCTGTTTGCTGGATACTTTCTAATAATTACCAAATCAACCATCTCATCCACCTCCTCGATGATTTCCTGTTCATTTCCCCTGCCCATGCCCTCCCTGCCGCAGACCTCAAAAAAGTTCTGGTCGTCTTCTCTGAACTAGGAATCCCCATAGCTCAAGAAAAAACCCTGGGTCCCAGCACCCACATAGAATTTCTGGGCATTAACCTTGACTCCCAGAAATTCATTGCATCCCTACCCAAAGAGAAAGTAGACAGGATCATCTTGATTGCGTCTAATCTCTTCGACAACCCCCAGTGTTCCTAACGGGATCTGCTGTCCGTCCTAGGTCACCGAAATTTCGCCATGCAAGGCTGCCCCTTCATTTTCCACTTGCTAAATCTAGCATCTTCCGTTCCCGCCCTTGAAGACCAAATTTCCCTGACAGCCCCGTGCCTCCACGAACTTCACCTCTGGGTTTCCTTTCTCTCCCAGTGGAACGGCCATTCATTTTTCTATAACGAACTACTATCCTCCCCAACCGACATCCAACTGTTCACTGATGCAGCCCCCTCCATAGTTTTCGGCGGCTTTTATTGTAACCGATGGTTCGCCTCCGATTCAAGACTACCCATCAACCTAGAGATCCTCTCACATTGTATCTCTACCCTCCCCAGAGGTTATGTTTCCACCTACATAGCTAGAACCCTAGACGCCATGTTTACCCTGGCGTTCTTCGGGTTCTTAAGATGCTCTGAATTCACAGTGAATTCTATCTTTAACCCCAATATCCATCCCACCATCTCCAATCTCACCATCCTGAATAATGAAACCATGGCTTTCTTTATTAAAAGAGACCATTACATCTACATTTTCCACTTCCAGTCTCCCATCCAACCCTACCAAACCATGCAAGCCTTCCTCTAATTTAGGAACTCATTTGCCTCCTCCCCTTCAGATCCCCGTTCATTGACGAATTCAACCGACCAGTCTCTAGATTCTTGTTTCAAAAACACCTCAAGGCTATCCTCCACCTATCAGGTGTTCCCCCGGAGAACTACTCTACCCATTCCTTTAGAATCGGAGCAGCGACCTGTGCAGCAGAGAAAGGCCTCACATCCAGCCAGATTCAGACACTCGGCTGTTGGTCCTCAGAGGCATTCAGAAATTATATCCGTTCCGATCCATCCTCCATCAGGAGAGCTATGCAAACCCTCACAAGCTCTCTCCCAGCCCCGCACTCTACTTTTCCCCTGGAACCTTCCCAACTCCACCCTTCCAGGTCTTCCATTCCCGGTCAGTCCACTTCCAGCCATCTCCGCAGTAATTTCCCCTCACAACCATTCACCACGCTTTCAAATCACTCTCACTCTACTATTTATCCTTCCCCTCCATCCTCTCTCCCTCTAAGGCCTCTCCTTTCCTTCCCCTCGCCTCCGCAGAGGTTCAACTATCTTCCTTCCCTTCTCCTCCGAGGTCTCGCCTAGCTTACCCTGCCTTCTTCAGAGGTTTCCCTGCCCCTTCTGCAGAGGTCTTGCCCAGCTTGCCCCCGTCTCCATCAGAGGCTCCCCCTAGCCGCACCTCCATTAGAGCCCCCCCACCTCTTTTTCTTCAGCCTCTCCCCCTTATCTCTAAAATTCCACTAAGGTACCGCCAGCTCCGCCCCGCCTCCACGGTGGTTTTCTACGCCTCCGCCGAGGCGCTTCTCTCTTCCTTCTACCTCCTCTAGGTCTAGCCCAGCTTGCCCCCGCCTCCATCAGAGGCCTCACCTCCACCTGCCTCCGCCGAGGCCCCATCTCCGCCTCAACAGAGGCTTTCTTCTCTTTATTATCCCACCTCCCTCGAAGTATTCCCTTCCCCCTGCCTCCGCAGAGGTTTTCCCCTCTCTCAGCCTCCGCAGAGGCCCTTTTCTCTCTCTTATTTCTACCTCCGCAGAGGTCTTGCCCAACCTGCCCCAGCCTCCATCAGAGGCATCACCTCAGCCCCACCTCCACAGAGGCTTCTTCTCTACCTTTATTCCACCGAGGTTTCTATCCCGCTATCTCTATGCTTTCCTAGTTCCCAGCCTCCGCATAGGTTTCCTCAAGCCCGTCTTTACACGAGGCTTCCCTTTTAACTTTTCTCCCTCCCTACCCCACTTCCGCAAGAAGCTCCTCTCCTTCTACCTTACCTCACCTGAGGTCCCCCTTTTTCCCCAGAACCCTCCCTCAAACAAGTGTGGACCACCACCTTCCGTCCAGCATCCTGTCTCCACGCATTCTTTGGGGGGCATGTTTGGCTGCTGTCCTCTCTTGCATTTTTTGGGGGGCACGCAGGGTTCGAGCCGGATACCAAGCTCAGCCTTCGCTAGGGTTCAAACTACTAGGGCTCGGAGTCCGCCGATCTCCCGACTCGCCCCCCGGACAGCACGCCAAACATGCTTTAATATTATTATCATAAGGAAGCGCAAACTCGTGAAGTGATGTTGATAAACAAGTTTCGGGAGGAGCGTGAACGCATGATTAGCCACGGCTGGCACCACATTTCTCAATCATTTCTTTTCCGTCACGTCCAATCAAATCTACAAGCCTCCTCCTTAAATAAGCTCACTTCCTTCCCTTCCTTATCTCGTTATGCATCCCTCCTCCAACCCTTCTTCACCTCAATCTGCGCCTTCCCGCACGGGGGGCACGCAGTGTTCGAGCCGGACGCCGAGCTCAGCCCTCGCTAGGGTTCAAACTACTAGAGCTCGGAGTCCGCCCCCCGGACAGCACGCCAAACATGCTTTAATATTATTATAATAAGGAAGCGCGAACTCGTGAAAAACAATGCTACAGTCAGTTATTCTCCTTTGAAAATGTGTGTTCCAGGCCGGAACATCTGTCTCTGTTTTTTGGTCTGTGTAACCCGCCCACTGCCAGTTTACCCAATTGCATTTCGGCACCCCAGGTTGCCAGGAATTTGGACTGCAATACCTACTTCAACCGCAAGGTATCAATTCTACATACAGCACCTTTAAGTGTTATGGTTTCCTGAGGGTCTCCTGAATTACTTACTTGACGATGACTCCAGGCCTCAGGTCAAAATTGTTCTTAACAATCGCTAGAAGCTCATCCTCATCTCTCGGTGACGTACCATAATGAAAAACAGTCACTGACAAAGGGTGACTAATGCCAATAGCATATGAGATCTGTAACAAAAACATAGTATTAACAATACAGTCTTATTCACTCACTCATGTGCTGCTGCCCTGCAAACTTTCATAATGAAATTCAGCCCAACAATTTATTTATTTATAATAGGGTACAATGGGGCTAAATGTACACCTTAAGAAAAACTGTGCTATTCACTCCACCTAAAATGTATAGTTGCAGAAAAAATATAAATAAGTTTGTACTGAACAGTAATGGAGCAACAGATTTTGTGTGAAAATAAATTATTCAAGTAGTTTTTTTGTTTGTTTGTTTAAAATCGTATTAATTTATGAGGTGGTACTGATAAAAATACTTTAGATAAAAATATGTTAATTAATTTGAAAAATAGAAATAAAAAAAATAAATGCAATAAATATACTGTCATTAAATGCTTGGCAGTTAATGGGACTGTCACAAGACTCCCGGTTTTCATCTAAAATATCTTAAGCTGTGTTCCAAGGACATACAAAGCTTTTACGATCAATGACAAAAAGATTAATGTGATATAAGAATTAAGAATATAAGAATAATTTTTATTTATTATATTATTATATATTAAAATACAGAAACAAAATCATTTTAATAAGTAAAGATTCTGAGAGCACTGAAGGAGATCATATAATAACTTTATATAGATTTAGCGTAGTAACAACAATATATGATATTTACCATCTGAATCTAACCATGTCATGTCAACAAATGGAAAAGTCAGCCATCTACTTATTATCATGTTAATCACCTTTAGCCCCAACAGCAGGTTCTTTTTACCCCAAATATCATATTCTTTCATTATTTAAAAACTGTTGCTTTAATTATCTTAAAACTGAAAATCATAAAAACCTTTGTCTGAAAAGATATGCATTCATTTTAGCGATTCTCATTTGCTACATCAAAAATTAGATCAAGTAAGCACAGAATCAACTTTGATCCCGTCAAAGTTCAGACAAATACACACCTGCATCTTGAAAAGGGAACGTTTTGGAAAGTGCTACACATTTTTGTGCCTTTAGCCTGGTTGTACCCTGAAATGTATTTTAAACTGAATGTCTATCTGATTACTGACAGCCGACAGCTGAGTCTCACCTGAACCAGAACTCTGCGGCACAGTTTGGCTTTGACGAGAGACTTGGCCACCCAGCGGGCGGCGTATGCTCCTGAGCGATCCACTTTAGAGTAGTCCTTCCCGGAGAAGGCCCCGCCGCCGTGACCGCCCCATCCTCCGTAGGTGTCCACGATGATCTTCCTGCCCGTCAGACCGGCGTCTCCCTGCAGCAGCAACAGCATTCACTTACACAGTGACTCTGAAGCAGACTAAGTGAATGAAAACATCCAGCACAGTTTTAAATCTAAAAGTGCACCGTGTATAAAGTTACTCTCTCTAAAAAGAAATAGTTGACTTTGAATCGTTAAAACTTAGTCTTTTTTAAAATGACTAAAATTGATGTCAACATGAAACATTAGCATATTTCCCGCCCACTTGTTGGTCTTTTTGCTTTGGTCTGAATGAAAATGCAGATTCATTCTTTGCCACTAGCTGCCGCCTTTGGGGCGTGAAAACAGTGGTCTGTAACGCTGTACACAAAGCAGCACAGAGCTCAAGACTGCTTTGTCAGGCATTACAGGCATGATGAAATGAAAATGAGATTAATCGGACAGTTTGGAAAAATTAATTGCTGAGTGAATCGTTTGGTACTCGTTGAGCAAGTATGATAAAAATAAATGCATATTATAAGAAAATGAAAGTGTTTTTGACCTTGCATGCATGTCAACCTTTCATAACCCATAATAGGGGCACTCCTGGCCTCCTATGCTACTGTATTTTAGTTGGTCATTTAATGTTGGTCATTATGGTGGTACTTGCAGAGCCAAATATTTTCTGAGGTGGCGCTTGGTATAAAAAGTTTAAGAACCACTGCTTTAAATTAATATACTTTAGTGCGACCCGAATGTACTATTTTTAGACATTTAAATGCAATTATACAAATATAATTTTATCATTTGTAATTTTATAATTACTCCTATTGTCTATAAACTTGGCTCCTGCCTGCCGCTCTGCTGAGAGTTTGTTGAGCTCGGATATGTAGCTTTGTATTTCTGTCTATCACTCTCTGTTGTTTAAACTCAATATTTCCTATAGTATATATCAAACCTATTTGATTGTTGATCATTTGCTTTTAATCTAAAAACCGCGAGTGCAGCTCATTAGCATTCATTTGCCGGTGTAGTGCCGAATTTTGACCCCTGCCAGATTATGACTCCCCTAGTATTGGTAGGTTTAGGTTTAGTGTATGTTTTTAAACATGTACAGATTTTTAAAGTACACTACCAGTGCACATTCAATACTTTTCTTTCTCCAAAAGTCAATGGATACCGGCAACTGTTGTGGTTACCCACATTCTTCAAAATATCTTCTTTTGTGTTTAACAGAAGAAAGAAAATGGGGATGACTAAATAATGACAGAGGTTTAATTTTCTGGGTGAAATGACCTTTTAATACTGATGCTTGCCTACTTACTTGTGGACCACCTGCCAGGAACTTCCCACTGGGCAGCAGGTGATAAATAGTCTTATCATCCAGGTATTTAGCAGGGATGACCACCTTTACAACCTTCTCCATCAGATTGTGACGTATATCTGCCAGCGTGATGTCAGGGCTGTGCTGAACTGAGATGACTAGAGTATGAACACGCAGAGGCTCCATAGCGCCCATGTTATCACGGTACTCCACGGTCACCTGCACTCGTTAATAATTGAAGATATGAACATTATCTGAAGTGTTTGCCCTATTAGTTTACAGAGATAACTATGTGCGGGTTTAACTGTTGTTCACTTCCTTAAACACCAAAGAAACCTTTCACCTGTGTTTTTGAATCTGGAAGAATCCATGGACAAACTCCGGTCTTTGAGAGTTCCTTCATTTTGGCATTGAGTTTGTGAGCTAGTAGGATTGTTAGTGGCATACACTCCTCTGTCTCATCAGTGGCATAGCCAAACATCAAACCCTGTGAAGAAATACTACAAATTATTCAACAGCAATTATTTCAATTTGACATAACTATTCAAGATACATTCAAAGGTGCTGAACAAAAAAAACCTAACAGATTTCTTTTATAATGATGTTGTTGTTGTTATAAATAAAGCTCATTCTGATTCTGATTCAGATATATACAGTAGTCAACATTTTAAGTGGATTAAAAAAAGTTGATAAAATTTGTCCTAAGACAAGAACGCATTTTGGTCTTAGATTTTAGGATAACTTTGATAAAAGGTTTTGATCCACGTCAATTGTTGACTACTATATATACACTATATTTATTACTAATATGAAATATATTATTATTAATTATTTTAAGGTCCATTTATGTGTTGGTGACAGTTTTATGCTGCTACTTAAATGCTTAATAATACTTTATGTACTCATGGTTTTAGATTAAAAAAATGCATTTTTTTGTTTTGTTTATTAAAAAAAATATTTAAAAAAAAAAAAAAATATATATATATATATATATTTAAAATAATTATATTGTTATTATTACTATAAAAATATTGTTCATTACTATTATTAATTATATATTAAATGCTGTCTTTCATATTTTAAGGTTTTTTAAAACAATCTTAAAATATTTATTTTATATTCATATTATTATTATAAATATTATTTATGTTTTTATTATTATTAATTATTAGTATTAAGAAATAGACCATTTATACTTAATCATATTAAATGTATGTTATTATTAATTATTTTAGGGTCCATATATTTGTTGTTGACTGTTTTATGCTACTACTTAAATGCTTAATGATACTTTTGTGATTTTAGAAAATGCTTTCTAAAGTCTTGCATTTTTTATTGTTTACTAAAAAATCATACCAGATTTCTTTTATAATTATATTAATATTATTACTATTACAAATATTATTGATTATATCCCCTTATCTTGGGTTTCAAATGTTGTAATGGATGTTTTTCCCTGGCTAGTCACACAACATTTCTGTCATGATTGTAACATTTGTAACGTAAAATCGCAAGACAAGGCAACATTTTTTTCATTAGATTGTCTTGACCTGATCTCCAGCACCAATGTCCTCCATATCTCGGCCCTCAAACACACAGTCACTGATCTCAGAGCACTGCGGCTGCAGAGACACCAGCACATTACACGTCTTATAGTCAAAGCCTGGACAGATCACGAGACCAGCACTTTGTCATTAGACTCAATCAAACCTGGTAAAAGTCCTGTAAATACGGCGATATTAATACATACACTGCTTTTTAAGAAATTAACACTTTTATTATCAAGCAAGAAAGCATAAAATTTATATAAACTGACAGTAAAGACATTTATATTGTTTATAATAAATGTTTTCTGAGCTGCACATTAGCATATTAGAATGATTTACTTAAAACTGCTAAAAATGAATTATGATTTACATATTATATTATATTATATTATATATGTGTTTGTGTATGTAGATACCCTTTGATGAGTCGTCATATCCGATATTCTTGACAGTGTCTCTAACCACTTTCTGAAGATCCACCACAGCCTTTGAAGTCACTTCACCACACAGAAGGATCATACCAGTCTTTGACACACACTCTGCTCCAGAAATGGGAAAATGCATAAACATAAATAGGAATGGAAATGTCTTAAAAGGAAAGTGCAAGCTGCCTAGCTAATCACCATTAAATATAACATCCATATTTGCAAAAACAAGCATTTCTAAGTCATCATAATGTCATATATGAATTTCTGAAATATCATGGATGTCATCATACCACACGCCACTTTGGAGTCTGGGTCCTGTGCCAGGTAAGCATCCAGAACAGCATCACTTATCTGATCACACATTTTATCTGTCAGTAATAAAGACAGGAGTTAAACCACATTACTATCTAATATTTCGTTTGAAGGTCTAATTTATTTATTGATTATTCATTGAGAGTTATCATTCCTACTGATCAAAATTGCAATCTTGACTCGAGGGCATGTACAGACATGTTACAAGACACTGAGGACGTTTATCTCCAACACTAACGTTACTACAAGTAGCATTAATTACAATACACGCATTCATACAACGTGCAACACTGTAATAAATGTAATGTTCACTGCGCATGACAATATGCATTACATGTTTCATAATTACCAGAATGTCCTGCTCCTACAGACTCAGACGTAAAAAGGAAAGTTTTTCCTGCTTTGTTATAACCACAGGGATTCATGATGAATGCAGACTGCACAAAACTACAGCTTTATCAACTCAACTACGACTAAAACGTCACGTGTAAGTTTTACAGTTAGTCTAAAGTATGAAGAACTTTAGTGGGCGTGGCTAAAGAGTTAGTATTTACTCAAACCAATCACAAGCGACAGATAAATAGAGACGACCTGTTAAAGCATAAACCACTGTCCTCTAAAAGCGTCCGTTAATGAATTAAAAACGTTATCTGATGGATTTTCTAAAAGGGAACTTCGCGCTGAAATTGTGCAGTTCTTAAAGCATCCGCTAGAGGAAGCAGAACCAAATACCAAATTAGGGACTTTGGCACAACTGAGATTGACTCGGAAGTAAGCGGTTAGTAGTACCACATTTGTTAGTTGCCATGATATTGACTCTAACTAGTCAGGTAAAATACTAAATGTTTGTAAATAAATGTGTGTGCGCGCGCGCGCAAGAATGTAAGCGAAAAAGTGTTGCGTCACATTTTGCCTGTTACTTTTCTCAGCGCTGCTCAGATTCGACCAATCACAATAGTTCTTGATTATAGGAAATGGACTTGTTTTGAAATTGTATGAAGATTTCTGGAACGTATTTCTCTTTGTATATAATGTAACTATCATTGGAATAAAGAAGGATAATATCAGTTTTTAGTCAATAAATGTCTCTAATAAAGATAAAGCCCTGGTGATACGAGAGCGTTTTAATGATGGGTTCGACTTTGTGAGCCTCTCAGCGCCCCTTGGAGGAAGACGCTGTCACATAAAGCGAAAACATTGCAATAAAGTTCGTCCCAATGTACAGGCACTGCCATAAACGCATAAAAGCGCCTGCGTGGCACCAGAAAAACACGGCAGAAGCGTTGTTTGTACAGGAAAAGCCAGATGAGAGCAAAACACTTATTCTCCACTAAACCCCATTCATATCTAATGATGATTTCAGGCCCTATGTAGACAGACATACACATGACTAAAAGCATTTCTATATAACATAAGGGTAATAATGATATTTGTCCAATAAATCCGTTTAGGATTGTACTTTGGCCAGTGTAAAACTAAACAATTACTGTGTAATGCAACTGCACCGCTGTAATGCAAATTTAGATTATAAGGTAAAGCAATCAAATATATTTCTATTCAATGCTCCTATTCAAAAAGGACAGGTTAAATGTATTGAAAGTGTGAGTAATCAGCCTATTTGAATGATTTCTGAAGTATCTTGTGACACTAAACATTGGTGTAATTATGCTGAAAATTCAGCTTTGAACACAGCTTTCATCTGACTGACCCCATTACCCCACATTATTATAACAAAGTCATATAAAAGCATTTTTGACAACTTTGATATTTCACAGTAGGCTATCCTTTATTTTTCTTTCTGTCATCCATAAGGACTGAGAACAGAACACAGTCACTTACTACCCAAACATATAGTAAACGACCTAAATAGTTTTAAGTTGGTGAACAATATGACTTGTTTAATATTTAACAATGAAGTCAAGTCATCTGTTACGGTTAAAGTCCTGTGAAATGATTATAAATCTATAAACAGCTGTTAATATAACCAACAGTGGTTCCCTGAATTGTTTAAGGAAAAAATAGGACAAGGCATAACTGATATGAAGGGAAGACTCAAGCAGCAATACTGATAAAGTATTTTCATCCATTGTTCTCCATAAAGTCATCAGATGACCCTAATCAGAATTTACAATCAAATTAAAAAAGGGATATTTTCAGATGCCTTTATAAAGAAAATAGGAAAAGCAGGTGTGATATGTATTCCCAGCACCAGAACAGGCACAATCCAGCAGCTCCTGGTGCAGTGTGTATGCAAGCAGAGCGGTTGGTTGAGCCAAATGACAGACTCGTGAGGAGCCAGTAGGAAGTGTTGTGCTGGTTAATGTGCAATCTGTCTGGGAGGGGAAGCTCTGTTTGCAAATGAGTTCTCTAATGTTTCATCCTGTTTGTTCGTACTTGTGTTGCAGCTCACAGGAATGAGCTTCTCTAGAAAGCCTGTCTTTGAGGCAATGGTCGCAGTCTAACTTTTAAAAAACCGTCTGGCAGCTACCGTTGGACATTTGAGGAAGTTTCACTAAAGTTTCATAATGGTAAGTACACTCGAAAGCCTACGCTGTTTGTTAGTTAAATGTTTATTTAAATGCTTATTTGTTCAAGGCTTTGACCAGCCTGGTGAGATGATGTGTTTAAAGGAACATTGTTGCATATGTAGCAGTATGACATTAAAGATGATTAACCCACACATGAAACTCAATACGGCAGTGTTTTTAGTAGTTAACAGAATATGACAACATTATCTGTTGAAGCTGACTTCATCTAGATCTTTGGACTCATCTGAATATGACTGTCTGTCAGGAAGTTCATGGTGAACATGTGAGGGAAATGAGAACAAAATGGCACAGAAAAGCCAATGATGATATCCATTCTTAAATCAATATATTATACTGTTTTCTTTTATTGGCAGTACGATACAGTACCATGCTGATTTGGTACTGTCATGTTTGAATTTGACTTTTTCATCTATCTAAGTATCTATGTATCTATCTATCTATCTGTTTCTCTTCCTGTTTTCTTCTGTCTCTCTTAAAGTTTCTCTTGTTAAACTAATAGTGAAAGTATATACGAAAATATAGTGTGTGTATGAGTGTGTATGTCCATCGATATAACTGCTCAAAATGGAAAAGTAACTAAAAGTTACATTACACTTTATGCACATTTACCGTGAACATGAATGAATGTAATATTTCATCGGTTTTTACTGATGTCACTTTATATAATAAGACGCTATATACATATATGACATACATACATATAAAATTATCTTGCCCCTTCAAAAAATCTGCTCGTCCCAAACAAGCTCTGTTACTGTTTACTACTGAAGTGGTTAGTAGATTTCACAGGTTTGCGGGTGTTAATGTCAAGCCTTGTATATAAGTACAGTTATCAGCTCTTTTTTTTTTTGCTTTTGATTTTACCAGTGCACAACCCTGCTGGATAGGCCTAACAGTATGTTATGATACAGATACTTGAGTATTGTTAATTTGTATTGTTATGTGCAGTGTTATGTATAACGCAATACAAGTATCGAGAATTATGTAATCAGATAACTTTCATTTCATTTTCATGTTACTAGTAAAGTAATGCATTATTATGAGTTACAATTTCATTTTGAGTGATGCCATATTTTATTCACTGAAAACTTCTGGGTTTTTTGTTATTAAAATCTAATAAGCAAGCCCAGGTTACAAAAAGTAATCCATACAATTTACGCAAGTAGTTACTTTTTCATGGAGTAACAAACTGCATTACTCTCCCCATTACTGGTTAAGTGTATCGTTTATTGGGTCCAGTGGATTACTCTTGTTTTTGTCTCTACAATGTAGGCTGACTACAACACTGAACCACAAGCACCTAACAAACTCAGTCAAGTTCAGGATCAAGTTAATGATGTTAAAGTCATTCTCAAAGACAACATCAACAAAGTCCTGGATAGAGGAGAGCGGTTAGACGACCTGATCGGCAAAACAGATGATCTGCAGGCCACGGTGAGCCTTTGAGACCCATCAAGGTCAAAATGAGACCAATATGTAACATTTCCTGACCATGCTGATAAGACCTTAAAAAGGCATTTAGTGAAACTAACATGATCAAAACAGTCAAAACTTGTTTTTTGTTCATGATAACAATTGATTATTTGTGTAATTATCTTACCTAGGCTGACTCGTTTCAAAGGACATCCACACGTGTTGCCAGAAAGATGTGGTGGAGAAATACCAAGATGATGATTATAATTGGTGTGGTAGTGCTTGCCATCATCATTTTAATCATCCTGTTAGCAACACAAGTCATTCCCACCTAATGCAACCCAGACATCCATTTCAATCATTTGTATTCATAAAGTACACACACACACACACACTAAAAATGAATGACTTTTTTACTATAAAAGAAACTGGATACATTTATGTATAGGTAAATTACTATTTTTGACATTTCCTGTAAAATTCTATATATATCTGGGGTGTATATGTCAGAGGTGTATGCATATGAATTATGTGGGTTTTACTTGTTAGGGTGTTATCCTAATTTAATGGGACTGAAAAGAAAAGAATTCATTGTAAGTGAAAAAATGTTTCAGGATGCTTTTATTGTTAGTAGTCTTTCTTTGAGACTAGCTTGACACATTCATTCCAAAATCATTTCAATTCTAATTACATTTCATTACAAACCTGCGTACCTCCAGCAGACTTCATTACGGCGATAAAGCTGTGAATCGTTATGACAGTGACTCACATGATTCCTGGAACATTTCTTATGCTTTAACTACTGTGAAATCACTCTGTGCTCATAAAGCTGATTTTATACATTGAGCATAGTCTGGACTGGGTTGAATTTAGAGCATGTTTCTTTGTATCATTATATTTAAATTCAAACCCTTACGATGTATCAGTCAGTAGTTGTCTTTGTCAAGAGGATGTATGGCCTGTATAGCTAATACATTCTGTATGGGAAATAATGATGGCATGTACATATTGTGCAACAATAACTGCAGGACAAAATGAAGCCTTTAAAGGAACAGTTCACCCAAAAGTGAATTACTTTCCTACTGGAAACAATATAATGGAAGAGAATTTCATTGTCAGTATATATAAGAGAATCTAAACTATCACACTCCAAAATGAGCACCGTGTAAGTATAGGCCTGTACTGTGTACTGATAAAATCATGTATTTACTTTAAACAATAATTTCTATTCAATTTCATGAATAATTACGTACATTGTATATAACATGTAATTTTTAAGTAGAACGACTGAAATAGAACTTTACTGTAAAACGTAATCTATTGTTTAATTTACAAAATATATTGGTAACACTAGTAAAGTCTTTATGGAAAATGCATTAGTAATGTGCACTGTAATGCAATATCTTTTCATAAACAATTGCAACCAAAGTGAAAATGCATTATTTGAAGTGCGTTTTAAAACATTACACTAATCTGACCATAAATAGGTACTATAACTGGTTAGTTATGCATGAGACCATACAGTGCATTATAAGGTGTATTTCTAAATTTTTAAAATTACTTTTAAAGTACATTATAAATTGTATTTGAAAAGTATTTTTTCCCCGTATAATGTCTGCTTATATATTGCAAAATTGTTTTCTTGTTACTTTAAAGCTGGGCCCCAGCTGCTTTACTGGTGTTATATTGAGAACAGCAACAATATTTGACATTAAGTAGAGTAAAGGATGACAGTCTTCATTTTTGGGTGAGCTATGACTTTAATCTCTGCAAAAACAATAGGTGTAAAGATTCATACACTTTATTTTGTTGTATTTTCCAATGGTTTACATGACTCTGTAGCAAAATACTGCAATATGAAATGAATATTAAGTGGCTTACACTCTGTACGCACTTGTAAGCAATAAATTAATAGACCTGTATACAAATAATTTCTAAATGATTTGGGCTCTCTATAGTTCATTGTACTCAACAACACAGAAACGCAAGAGAGCAACATAGCATGGAATACGATTATAAACATACACAAGCTACAACAAATGAAACACAAAAACAAACATTCTGGACGCTATAGTTGGAAATAACACTTGAAATATTCTTTAGTGTGTGTCCTTCAAAGCAACTTCAGATTTTAAATGAACTGGTGAATTAAATGGTGACCAAAGTGTAGCAACGTGTTGATCAACTCCATATTTAAGTCTGGCCCTCTTGTTTTCTCCTCTCAGGGTTGACTTTCGATTCGCTCGTCCATCCATCCATCTGAAAAACAAAAAAAGAAAATAACAATTATGCTTCCGAAGGGATCAAACTCATAAAATGTAAAGGAATCCCAATTGTTTAATAAATTCAATAAGGAGACAAGACATGACTTTGAAATCGAATAATAGCAAATACAATAGTGTTAAATTAAAAACTTGTGGAATCAATAACATTTAATGCGCAACCTTGAATCGATGGAAATTAAAAGACAAAAAGGAAAGCATTACAAGCATAACAATATGACCTTTCCAAGATTTCAAAAGGTTAAAAAAAGAGAATCTGTTAGATGAAATTAACACGGTTTACAGGTGAAGCTTTTTCCACCGCTGTCAGTAGAAAATCACACAATACAAATATATAAAAAAAGCACTTCTCCAGCGCAGCGGCGTCCGAGTACAAACCGGCTTTTAGCTCATGGACTACAGGATATTACAGCTACACGAGCTACAAATAAAGAAAAGCAAGCATTACAGGTAAGATTAGATTAGAAGTGCATATTAACACTGGAAAGTCCAGAGAAAGCCGTATCCTTCAAAAAGTGAACAGTTAATTTTAATTCCGGCTCTCGTGTCATATTTTACCATTACTTGATGGTGCCTGGAAAAAATGGCATTACATTATAATATATTATTACATACGACCAATCCCAAGAAGTTTTAGGAGGAACATTTTAATACAAAATAAAAAAATAAAAAGAATAAGAATACACACAAAACAAAAACAGAAGATAAAAGCTTGACGTGTCCTTTTTAAGTTTTTGTTGCTGTAGTTGTTTTGTTTTTACAATTCGTATACAGGATGTTGGAAGACCATACCAAATGGGAGCATTCGAGAGCGTACGCCTCTCGTACCCTGTCCGCATTGAGCGGGCCTGAGACAATCGGGAAGTCAGCTCATGGCCTGCAAGGAAGTTCCCGCTGGCAGGTACAAACAAGGTATATGTCAGAGTTAGGAGACAACATTCTTCGGTTTTCTTTCCTTGTAATTCCATATTTTCTGGTACCCATTTAGCAGTACTGTACCTGTTAATTTTTACAGTTAAAAACAAAAAAAAAATTGGCAAGAAACAGCCAAAAGCCAGCTGTTACATTACTGCCAACATAGTCTCTATGTTACCACTACTGTAAAGCACTTCAGGGTGCTGTGAAACTTTAGAGAAAAACAAAAATTAAGCAACGTACATTACAAAAAATGTTTACAAATGGTGATTTAGATACTAAAAATGCATCGCGTGAGCACCGCGACAACATACCTGCACATTTCTCGTTAATATGGCTTGTAACTGTTTTGATGGCCGCCTCGCCTCGGGGATTTGCCATAGCCGCTCTGCTGATCTAGAGTTAGGAGCACAAAACACAAACAACGCAGATGTCTACGGTTAAACGTGTTGGCACACGGGCGCTCGAGAAAGGCGGAAAACAGAAAACAACCTCTTAGCAATTTGGGTTTTAGAGCCAATTTCATGACACTTGCGAGATACTTACGTTAATTGTATTCAAACATTCTTTCAAAATACTGTATTCTGAAAATATGGTGAGAGACACAGATCTGTGGCGTAAATGAATGTTTGAAAACTGTTTTATTATTTTCTAAAAACGACCGCCGTCCAGCGGTCGTTTCTTGCATGGCCTACAGATTTACACGTCCAATGGATTCAAAGGCACTTTGACAGATGTGTTTTGAAGCTAAGACATCCCTTTCTATATTTAGCACCATAGTTATTATAATACATATGTACAGTATAGCTTTGTGCAAGCAAGCCTTCCCTGTAGAACAAAAAGCAACTGCAGCAATGTTCTAGAGTTTTCTCTCGAAGCGTAAGGCATGTATGATACAAGCATGTGCATTCTGCTCAGATAATTTAGTGCACAACTGTCATAGTCCGGGTCGAGTACCGACAATCCACGATACAATATTTCCTTAGTTTTTTTCATCTGTGCGTTCACAAACAGTATTACATACTGCTGTAGTCACCATATCCGTAGTAGTTGTTGTAACCCGTGTAATCATAGCCCCCGTATCCACCATAGCCTTGATTGTTGTAGCCATAGTTCCCGTAATTTCCATAACCTTGATTCCAGTAATTTCCGTATCCCTGGTTCCAATTTTGATTGGGACCTGCAACAGACGCAGAAGGCACATCACTGTTAAAAATGATTGAGGATGCTGCAAAAAAAGTATAGCATGCTATTGTGCCATTGACATGAGTGGACTGAGGTATCAAAACAAAAAGAATTTCATTCTGAATTTATGAACATAATTAAAATGCAATGACATTCCAACCGTTCACAAATTGTTTCCCAGAAATATTAATAATGATCAAAATCCCAAGTACAGAATTTTTAACCGTATTTAATTATTGTTCATTTTATGGATCGTATTGGAAGAGCACTTCATGCAACTTACTCAGTATATAACTGTTTAAAAAGGTGTTATACTTCTGTAAATGTATCCTGAAGTTGTGTAAATTCTGTGGTTCTCAACAGTACAGTTAATGATGTGTTTGTTGACCTTATTATTGTAATGACTCTAAAAAAATATGGTTCAGATAATTATAAGTATCTTAGAATATAAGTAGCCCAAATGAATTATGCAAAGTTTTGTTTGCTAAATTTGGAACTTTGAATTTGTAATTTAGTAAATCCTTTTTTTATTTAGTATTTCAAACATTCTGTTTTTGCCCCACTCTATCAAAGGCCCTGTTAAAATGGCAGGTGTAAACAAGTACGTGTCTCCATTGTCCACTTGTGATCCAGTTGACCAAAAACCATCTTAATACCATGTTTAAAGAGGGCCAAATGGTTACTGCGGCGTCATTTATGGTGTAGTACTGCACTGAATGACGCACCTCCTCTGCCTCTGGCTCTGCCGGCGTATCCTCCTCTTCCACCCCACTGCTGCTGTTGCTGGTACTGCTCCTTTGACATGGCCACCTTGACCTCACACTGCAGACACAAGGACAGGTTCCACATTACTATCATAAAGACAACAACATTCACAGTCAAAGCTGTCAAGAGCATTTCACCCACAAATAAACGTTGTATGTCAGGCTTGATAATGACTACGATTTCTCAGTTCTCACATCACAAAAAAATGAAAAAAAAAAAAAAACATGCAAATAAAATAAAGTGCCTTATTTCTAATGTATTTATTTACTGCATTATCCAAAAATATGCATTTCCATATGGTAATTTAGTCAAAAAAAAAGTGATATAAAGCTGTACGTATTGTTTTAAAATAATGAAGGTAACCTACATTTTTATGGGTTATGATAAATGTCAGGATCATGCACATTAGGATCGTTTTAAGACTCTACCTTGCTTAAACCGATGTTGTGGTACTTCTTCTCCATTATTTTCTTTACTGGTTCTTCCTCTTTAAATGTTATAAAACAAAAACCTCGCCTTTTATTTGTTTTATTCTCCATTGGCAGCTCAATGGATTCCACCTGAAGAAAATATTAAAATGTATATTATGGTGTGTTGTGTCACATATACATTACAAACATCTATCAATTGTCCCCTTTCTCCGTACCTCTCCATAGGCATCAAAGTACTCTCTGATCTTCTCTTCTGGAGTATCTGGGGAAAGACCTCCTACAAATATCTTCTTCACAGGCTCTTTGGACTTCATGGCCTTTGCTTTCTTAGGGTCAATGGCTTTTCCATTCAGTTTGTGCTCCTTTTGTGAGATCACCTTAGACAAGGAACAGACAGGCATCGAAATTTGATTTAATCAGTCAAAGCTGCCTTGCCAGCCTCATAACTCATCTGGCAGAATTGTAACGGATTTATAAATGAACACAAAAAAATCTATATATCTGCCAAAACTACCTTTTCCACACTGTCAGCATCTTTAAACAGAACAAATCCAAATCCTCTGGACCGCCCTGTCAAAGGATCCAGTTTTAAGGTGCAGTCGACCACCTCTCCAAATTTAGAGAAGTAATCTTTCAGGTCTTTCTTTGTTGTGTCCCAACTCAAGCCCCCGACGAACATTTTCCTAAAAACAAAAAGACATTGTTGATATTACAACAGACTGTGGGGTAAGATATTACAGTGATTCATATTGGCTGAAAACGCTTATAGGTCAAGTACTACTTGCCAAATACAGACAATTATAGAGTTTCTGCAAGGTTTATGAAGAAAAATTAGAAAAAAGATGCGAAAATTATATAGTTGTGTTTTCTGGGAAAATCTTCAAAATGAAGTGAATTGACAGTTGAATAGAAATTACATTTGTTCCTATTTTAAACTCACCAAATAATAATAATTACATATATATATATTTTTTTTTTAACTTTGAATACAAGTAAATATATCTTGTTTTAACAATGTTTGTTTATTTGTATTGGAAAATGACAAACACTTTCATTTTTGCAGTGCATGAAACAATCATAAAATCATGTTATTACATAAGTATTTTGATACAATTCAAGTCCTACAAGGCCTTCGTTTGTGAAAGTGAAGATGAAAATTAAGACATTTTATTACAATCCTTCACGCCTAACTTCCATCTGACAGGTTGACATTTCTCACGACGGTTAGCCATTGATTTATGATAAAACTACGCATGACGCGCTATGAACAAACACCACCATGAGCTATTAAACACATTAAGAGCTTCTCGTTGGAAAAAGACACAGTTGACATTAGACAAACTTGCATTTGAAAGGCAAATGTGTTTGGAAACAGCGGCAACCTCATAAATATGCGCACACGACTAATGAATATTCACAATGTCTTTAATAGTCCTCATATATTGACGTTATTTAGAGTTTGGTCCTTAATTATGTGCTCCATAATGATAAACAGAATACCGATTCACAGAAAATAAGTCGATTTTCTTTATTTGAGAGAAGTCCGGTATGCTAAATCGAATAATTTAGTCTCCAAAGACTGGGGGAACTGACCTAACTAATCGAGGTAAATATGGAAACCTTCAAAATTCGTGTTTATTAGTACAGTCAAGCAGTCGAGACTCACCCCTCATCTTCCTCGTTTTTACTGGCGTCTATCTTTGAGCCCTCCGCCTCTCCCTGACCTCCTTCATCAGCCCCCAGGATCTCCTCTTCACCGAAACCCTCTCCATCATTCACCTCCATCTTCATCAGCGACTCCTCGCCCAGGATCTGCTCCTCCGACATCTTTGATCAGTTCTCGGCGAAAATGCGGGCTATTAGTTGTTGTTTTTTTCCAGAGGAAAACGACGTAGATTAAAACGCGACTGAACTGGTGGTAAATCTTGGTAAACAGGCTCAGAATCGCGTTTGTTTTACTCTGCTTTCGGGATGTCGATGGCAACGGCGTCCATTCACAAAATGGCGGCGTAACGGAAGTCGAACGTCATGACGTCATTGCGCTTTTGAAAGCTGCTACGCCACGTTAACGCTTATTGGTCACACTTTCCGGAATCATGGCCATCATCTGTGCGTTCCCAATGACGAGGAAATACGTTTATAAAAAAAAATTATATTACGTATAACACACCATGAGAAAACGAAAGAAACACAGCACAACAATGTAGTTTCTCAATTTTTAATCCCTTTATCCAAAAACCTTCAGGAAAAGAACTAAAATACAAAATAAAGGACACTTTTTCTATTCAAGACTTAAGAACACATCAGCACAAAACCTACAGGTTCAATCTGAACAAAGCACGGAATAAGACAAACTTGGAAACAAAACGCCTCGCTATTTACAAGGTTAGACACTGAATTCGTCCCCACAGGACCGAATAACGTTTTTTTTTTTGTTTTTTTTTAATAGTTGTTTAAGGACAGGAATCCACAAGCTGCCTCCGAGGAGCAATGTCGAAGTCAGCCTGCCGACCTACAAGAGAAGATATGCAAGATGAACGACTCAGATTTGGACAGGTCAAAGAAAAACAAAAACAAAAAACAGCACGTCCATGTTTCAGTGTTTAACTTCTTGAGCTGTCGATTTTAAACTAGGAAAACCATCATTAAAGATTAAAGATCATATGTTCGACGTCTTAAATTGACAAAACAGCTCATAAGCCAGCAAAAGCTTCAGCTCCAGGCGGTTGGTCGACCAATCGAGGAGCGAGCCCAAACGTCTTCCCCTTTAAAGCGAAAATTGTCAATTGAATTTAGCCAATACTTGAGTTGGTTTCATCTGTCTAACACAGATTTGTCAGCTTTCAGTGGCTTGGCAAACCCACTTTACATATGATCTTTAAAAGGCTACGCTTAAGAAAAAGCCTTGAGGTGTACCCATTTGAAGTTCTCTATGGCCTCTAAAGAAAAAGCAAGCATTATGAGAGAGTTTATGCAATTATTTATACAAGGGAGGCGTGACTGAAACCAAAGAAATAAAAATAATAAATCACTGAAGCTCCACAACTGAAATACAAGAGCACTACAATTGAAAAAGAGAATACAACAATGAAGCAGTTATGAATCACTTTTAGGTTACGTTAATAAAGTCCTGGAAAAAACACATTTGGAACTGTTAACGAAAACCAACAACTTAAGGAAAATGGGGGAATCTCCTTTGTCTTTTTGTTTGTTTTACGCTGGTACAGGAAGTTTGAAGAGACCATACCACAGGACAGCGCTTTCTCGTGCATGCCGTGCTCTCTGCCCGCTATGTGCGACGCCCAGAGAATGTCGTGGTCAGGTGACACACGGCCTGCAATGAAGTCCCCGCTGGCAGGTACAAACAAGGTACAATAATCAGAATTAGGGAAAGAAAGGAAAAATCAGGAGAGGCGCCCTTACTCTGTACCCCTTAGCTGTACTTTACCTGTTAGCATTGCTATCAAGTCTCTATGTTATTCCATTATGATCACCTGTTAAAGCAGGAGGAGGAAAAGGAAAACCTACAGAAAAACACTTACGTTTTTCTGGCACGCTAAAAAGGCAAAATGGCTACACAAACGTGAGTGTTTAAAGATCTATAGACATGTGTTTTTCAACTTGGGTGCATTGATATGCGTAGGCCTTAGGCTGTCAGATAGTGTCTATTGATCTTTAACATTGAGGTCGGGCCCAGAACGCAGCAAAGATGTGACCTTACCATGAACGTCAGTGTGTTTAGCCACTTTATCAATACGGCTGGTAGCTGTTCTGATGGTTTCCGCTTTCCCGTGAGGCCTTGCCATAGCTGCTCTGTTGACCTACAAAAATTACAAAGATATAAAGCAATTTGTACAGCGTCTTTTTTTTTTTGAGAATGTTTGCTGCTCCTTGCTTTTCTACAAAACCACTGTACCTATACTGCAATGTACCTGTGGAAATGGCCAGAAATCCTCTCTAAATATAGTGATGAGACCTGCTGTGTAGCATTATTACATTGTTCGTATAAAGCAATTAATACCTAAAAATCACTAAATGTGGATAAAACATACAAACAACACTAGGTTTGGTTGAAATTACAAAGCGCTGAAATACTTTTGTAAATTGTTTTATTAGTGTTTTCATTTTGTATTTGTTGCAGTTTCATCATTTTCATTGAGATGTATCCAAAATAGTTTTTGTTTACATAAAATATGTATGTGTACCGTGTATATTATGTATATAAAAACACACACATTCATATATGTAAGAAAGATGTTTATATTTTAAATATTTATATATATATATATATAAGTTATATATGCATGGTAATTCTCGTAAATATTTTCAAAATATATATACTGTACGTGTATCTTTATATACACATAATAAATATACACAGTACACACACATTATATAAACAAAAACATTTATTTTAGATGCAATTAATTGTTGCCCAGAACTAATAAATAAATAGTGATATTAAAGTGAATACACTATTTAAAACAGTTTAATAACTGTATCCTTATTGGCTGATTATTTTTCTAAATACATTTCTGTGCTTAAATGTACTGACCTTAACTTGCTATTAAAAACAATTAGTGGTGCCCTGTTTCTAAATTATACCCCAATGTAAGTTTTGCCTGAACTGAATGGATTTTCGTAACTAATACCTTCCTAAAGGGTGGAAAAACAAAACAGCATGTACATCAAGGTTTAATTAACAAAAACTCTGTATAAAATTACCACTGTAATCATCATAGCCTTGTCCATAGCCATAATTCTGATAGTTGTATCCTGAATAGTCATAGCCAGAATAGCCGTTATAGCCCTGGTTGTATCCGTTGCCGTAGCCTCCATAGTTTTGGCCGTAGTAGCTGTTGTATCCTTGATTATAGCCCTGGCCCTGTCCTGTTCACAAAGAGTGAGAGGAGCTCATTCAGTCCAAAACTACTGGAAATAAAAGTTTGCCAAAGACACCAGCAATCTCTAGGTTTGCAAACCTCTTCCACGGCCTCGGAAGCCTCCTCGTCCTCCTCCAAAGCCTCGGTCCGCTCTGCCTTGCTGCTGTCTGTAAACTTCTTTAGGCTGGGCAACTTTGATTTCACACTGACAACAAAGATTAAAAGCATTACAAACACGCAGGTTTGGGCAAAGTGTCGCTTTACTCACAGTAATAAAGTGACAGCATAAAAGCATCTTTTTATCATAGCCATCAAACCATGCAGCAATTTAAAAAAAGAAACTTACTGACCCCCAAATATTTTTTAAAGGTTAATGTAAATATAAGACACATGACATAAGATAAGTGACATACCTACTTTGATCCTATTTAACGTAATATGATAACATCAACATACCTTCCCTGATCCAATTTGATGATATCTGTTCTCCAGCAGTTGCTGAACGGGATCTTCTAAAACGTATGTCACGAAGCAGAACCCCCGCCTTTCGTTTGTTTTTGTGTCCATGGGGAGCTCAATGTTTTCAATCTTTTGAGAGAAAAATACACAGGTTAGCTTTGCACAAATGTGGTACAACTTCCAAAAAAATCCGATCTCAATTCAAGATTCTCACTTCTCCATAAGCTCCAAAGTACTCCCGGATTTGTTCCTCAGACGTGTCTGGACTCAGACCACCGACGAACACCTTCTTGGGGGGCTCCTTGCCCTTCATGGCTTTGGCTCTCTTGGGATCGATCAATTTCCCATCCAGCTTGTGCTCTTTCAACTCCAACACCTAAACACATCAACAAGAACCTGCTGGATGAATGCTGCTGAAATAATGTCATTACTAAACGTAAGCACAGACAAGGAACATTTGCATTACCTTATCAACACTCTCAGCATCTCTGAAGAGCACAAAGCCGAAGCCCCTGGAGCGTCCGGTCATGGGGTCTGTTTTGATGGTACAGTCGAGGACCTCTCCAAACTTGGAAAGGTAGTCAGAAAGGTCTTTCTTGCTGGTGTCCCAACTGAGTCCACCAATGAACATTTTCCTACACAAAAACAAACAGCATTCAAACCACTCCACTGAATAATTGATGCACTTACACGCAACTCCAAATATCATACACACATTTGCTGGTGATGCATGCGAAAAATACAAAAGAAAATATTAAATATTGCTTTTCGTAAATAAACCTAATTGGTAGATTCTTTAAAATACTCAAACTAAACCTAAGCCATTAGACGCTAATACGCTAACATTAACGTTAGTACGCAAACGGATTAACTAACGATACTAGGTTTGGATGACCTGGAGCTCGATGTTACGTTTAATATTGTGCATATTAATAATACACGCGTTTGGAAGGACATGGACGTGAATGATCGACAAAAAGATGTTTTCAGAGAAAGCGTCTGTATGTTAAGCTGCTGCTGTTGTGTCGCGCGGGCCTCGCTCCGGACTCACCCGTCATCCTGCTGATTTTTACTCGCGTTTATTTTGGAGCCTTCTGGAAACTCGTCGGTGCTGAAGTCACCTTGCTCTTCGGCCTGCATTTTGGAGTATATGTAGTTTGATCAGACGCTTGCTACGTAACTGATTGTATTACTGTGGATTTAAAAGGTCAAAGACTTCAACACGAATAAAGTGCCGCGTTGATTAAAATGGCGGATGGAGATCAGTGACGAAATCCGTCTGCACTGGGAAGCGGGGGGGGGGGTGGGCGGGGCTTAAAAGAGGCTTTTTTTTTGTAATGACCCAGTTATCCTTAATAATAATATGCGTGTTACATTAAATAATTCCAATAAATGTACTAACAAAATAATAATAATAATAAATAAATAAATTCTTGCGTCATTTGCAGGATGTTTTCTACCATGGGTAATGGGCGGGGCCTGATTCAGTTAAAATAAACAAAAGAGAACAATGTAGCCTGAAAATTAAAAACATCAATTGTATTAATTATAACAGCGGGAGCGGCAACAACAACAATACGACAACTGCAAATATATAAATGAAGGAAATATTTTGTATGTCCAATTGTTTAAGGAAACCCAATTGTTTTTTTCTAAACTATGCACACACACACACGCACAAACTACACAATAAGTACACGAATTAATGATTTTCACGCAATGGGTAAAATTAATTTATTAATATGCAACCTTTACATTTACTTCCTTACTGAGCAGCCTTTCCCATCCATGTTGCCAGATTTTATAAAACGGCTACACGCATATTAAATTACTAAATACATTATTTTCTGTACAAAACATTTCCTTTATTTATTTTACCATCTCAAAAAGTATGTAAAACTAATAATCTGATATTTTCTAAACTATTATTGTCACCTTCTGTTGCCTATTAAAAGTATATTAAATATAAACGTAGCGCTGTTGTATATGATGTATCATACAAAATGTGCAGACATATTCCAAATACATGAATGAAGTGTACCAATGTAGCATTAATTACAATATATGCCTCGCTGATGACAGAGGGTGGGGATTTATGTGCGCAGGATTTGGCAACCCGCAACCGCTCCATGTGTTAGCTCACCACTAGCCTTGCATGCTATTATTGATTCATTTGTGAAAATCTGAGCTTCTCGTCTGATATAATCAAACCAAACACAGGCCTTTAAGAAACACATTTATCGTTTGCCATTGATAAAAATGGCAGCGATGGCAGTACCAGAAAATACTAGAGTCTTTCTTCTGGACATTGAAGGAACTACGACGCCCATCACGTTTGTCAAGGTAAGAGCTCACAGAGATAATAGAAGAGCATAGAAATGAGTTCATTATGTGCGATGAAAACCAGTCCTGTGGTTTATCGTGTTATCTCTTGTATGTAGGACATCTTATTTCCCTTCATCAGAGAGAATCTGGAGGAATATCTGTCTGCTCACTGGGAAGAGGATGAATGCAAACAAGACGTTCATCTCCTCAAGAAACAGGTCAACACCTTTCAAAACACACCCTTTATGCTTTCCCCAACTTGTTTTCACGTGTAAATAGGTAGTTATGTCACTGTTTTTAAACGTTATTCTCGTTTGTACTGTAAAATTAGTGTACCTTTTTGTTATTATTTGTTTTACATTAAGGGAAGTATTATGTAAAAGCTGCAAATCTTTTTAGTCTTTCTCGAGATATATTGACAGACTCTTTAATCTGTGGTGGTAAAAAAAATCAGTGGTGTTGTGAAATGAGGAGGATTTTTTTTTTTTTAAATCAAATGTAAATACATGTCCCAGTCACACGCAGTCTATTCTATAATTCTACATTAACAGTGTAATCAATATTCTATTTATACAACACGTGTATAAATCTCACCAAGGTGGTTATCATTTAAACAGTGTATTTTATTTGTGAACTTATGTTCAGATATTCTTTTTAATAAATAACTTTTGTAGAAAATAGTTTTAGAGCTTTTTGAGTGTTTCAGTCATCAAAGATGTCACAAACGCTGAGATTTATTTTAAATTTCACAAAAGCTGGTTACTCACTAAAAATCATATTTTTGTGTGATTTTAAAGTTCGCGTGAAATCAAAATTTACTATGTTTATTTCGTTAGCTCGCATTGCTATTTTTGGGGTAAACAATTCATCCGTGCAAGTAAATCCACCAAAAAAAATTAGTTTGTCTTCGTAATCTTTAATCCAAATCTGAAAATGCTCCTCCCCTCTGAAACAACAGGCCTTGTCTTGATGACATCAGTTTGACAGCTTGGACATGAGCGTGACATCATTAACCACGCCCCTCCAACTGTCAGTGTTCTTTTGAATGAAACGCCTACTTTGCTACATCCAATTAATTCAAGCGACACCCTCTGTTTTCCTCATTTAATATTCTGTTTCTCTCTGAAGTATGTCACAAGATGGAAGTAAAATCGGTCCCAAACTTCCAGTTCATGTGGTCTTTAAATTTTATTTTGACATAAAAAAGTGTTGTGTTGTGTACTTTTTCCTTTTAACACCATTATTATCATTACAATTATCAATTATCATGACATCATCATGATTTGATTCCTATTCACAAGCTCTCGATTTGATCCAATTTAATTCTTGATTCGATTCTCAATAAATAATAAAAAAAAAATACATTAATGCTATTAATATTACTAAAAACTGTGAGTAATGAGAAATGCGGACTCTCGCTAAACAGGCTCTAGAATGCAACCTACTCAATTGTGCAACTAAAAAATATCTATGGTCGCACCGGTTCACTTGTTAACTGTATTAATGGCATCTGTTTGAACTCATTATCAGTATAAAAGACACCTGTCCACAACCTCAAACAGTCACGCTCCAAACTCCACTAAGGCCAAGACCAAAGAGCTGTCAAAGGACACCAGAAACAAAATTGTAGACCTGCAGCAGGCTGGGAAGACTGAATCTG
>JAUMHE010000059.1:1302101-1314611 GCA_032359235.1 Enteromius mattozi | reverse complement strand
ATGATGAAAATTACAGGCCTCTCTCATCTTTTTAAATGGGAGAACTTGCACAATTGGTGGCTGACTAAATACTTTTTTGCCCCACTGTAGATACGACGAGAGAGAGGTGAGTAGCCTAGGCCCGTCAGATAAACAGGGTGGATGTAGCCGCGGATGATAAGAGAAGATTCTTTGAACGATTGACAACTTATTCGTTAAGAATGTTAAGTTAAGGCCTGCTGATCTGTCGAGAATCATTTAAGCATAGAAGTGACCGAAGTAATATCAAAGATGGCGACGTCTGTAAAACTGAAAGTTGTGAGTCCGGAAAATTTACTGGTGTGAGTTTGGTTACAGAATGTCTCGTTCAGTGTAAACACGGTGTTTAGTTGATCATTTACATGTCAATATTGCCTATATGAAAATTTGGGTGCGCCTAAGTGCAAAAAGTTAGTCTAGAGCCCTGCTACCAGTTTACCTGCTGGTGTCAGTAGCTATGTTTCCATCAACCTATCTTTATGCGCATTTTGGATCACCACATAAAAACCGCTGGATGGAAACGGCAAGATGTGCATCCATTCTAAAAGTGCGCACATTTGTGTAGGATAAACTTTTTATCCAATAAGAAAAAAAAGTGCATAAACTACGATGGAAACATATTTACCAAATAAATTCTGCCATGGCCATCAAAAAAGTGATTTAGCTACAGTTGGACAACGCAGTACACTTGCTGGGATGCAGTTGCTCAGACTGAACCCTGTGTGTGTTTCAGGCTGAAGAAGACTTGCGGCAGAATAAAGCGTGTCCCGTTCATGCAGTGGACCAGACTGTTCACACAGATGAGGAGAAGGCCATCCGGGAGGTAGTGGATAGCGTGCTGTGGCAGATGGCAGCGGACAGAAAGAGCACTGCGCTCAAACAGCTGCAGGGCCACATGTGGAGAGCCGCGTATGTGACGGGGAAAATCAAAGGCGAGTAAGTAACCTCATCTTTACCAGCACAAACAGCCCATGTGTGTTTGAGCAGGATTTCTGACCTAGACAGAAAATAGTCTTCTTGTTTATTGATAAATAAACCTGAAATCAAAGCTGTCAAATTAGGTTGTGGCTGCAGCTGGAATCCACATTTTAAATCTATATTCAATAGTAAGCTTCATTTACTTTTTGTAGTCATTCTCTGCATCACACATTCAAGAACTTAACTGGAAGTTCATTGTTATCCGTGGTGATTGTATAACTTGTCACTTAAGGTCTTTACACAGTGGGTCCAAATTTTCTCACGTTAAAAAATACAATCTCACATTGTGTCAATTACATTTACACACTGCCTCCGAAACTTTTGTCCATCATCATTCTGACCAATTCGATTTTCTGTGTTTTCACATCTGTAGCAAGCATTTTGATAGGAAAGGATGACAAATAGGGAAAAAAAATGCATACAAAAAAACTCTTTGATTTCGAAAACTTTAGTTTAAATAAAAAAACATGCACTTATCCTGCATGCAACTCAGACAAAATACAATACAAAATACACTGCTCTTCATAAGCTTTATATACATATATACGTGTATATACATCATTATTATTATTTTTTTTGTTGTTGAGATTTTTAATTTCAAAGTTCCAGAAGAACAAACAGAAGAAATAAATCCATTAAAGGTATACACAATAAAGACAAATAGATACATTAGAAAGATAAATGGATACATAAAATAATACAAATAAAAGAATTAGATTACAGGGAAACAGATAGGTTACAGGGGAAGAATAATTCATTTTAATAATTAATTTGTTAATTCAATGACACCTTCCATTGATCAAAAGTAACAGTAAACACTTTTAAAATTGAGCATATACAAAACCATGTTATAAAGGTTTCTGAATGATTTCTGAAGGATCATGTGACACTGAAGTAATGATGCTTAAAAATGTAGCTTTGATTCACAAGAATAAATTGTATTTTAACATGTATAGAAAAGTATTTGTGTTTCAGACTTTCAACCATCAAAAATGTAATAAATCTTACTGACCACAAACTTGTAATGATATTGTACATTTATATCCCATGCTGCAGGCTCATTATATTACAGTTCTCACTAGATGCAGTAGAAATGAGTTATGTTATTGTTTTGCTGTGGTTTTGTCGCAGGGTGTACCAGGATGTGGTTCCAGCCATCAGACGGTGGAGACATCATGGCCTGAAGGTTTACATCTACTCTTCAGGGAGCGTGGAGGCACAGAAGCTCCTCTTTGGCTATTCTGTCCAAGGAGATCTATTAGATGTAAGCTTGATCAATAATTATAAGCACTATTAGATGGTAATTGTTTTCTAAACAACACATGATGTTGTTTCTTGTGCTTGCATGAGATTCAGATCTCTTTAGTCTCTATAGTTTAGATGTGGGCATTAGGGAGAGTCTCGTGCATCACAAAACCCGCTGGACTTACTAATGTGATTAATTATGTAAGGAGTCATTTCCTGTAGGCAAGTCATTATTGAAAAACTCGAGCTGGGATTATTCAGATACTGTTTCGCTCTGAATTGGTTTATTCTGCTCCTACAGTGACTTTTCTGATTATCAGAGTCTATTTATTTATTTAATTTTCTTTTTTAATAAGATGCTGGCAGTAATGTTATTTTATTAATGGTGTTAGACTATTGTTATGGTAGTATTTTGAATAAATACCATTTATATTTTTAGTTTTCGTTTTAATTTTAAGTACAATTCCAGTTTTCTTGTGGGTTGCATTATTTAATTAAAATGGTAAAAAGAAAATAAGTAAAATATTTTAAATATTATTATACTATTAATATTTTGAATTAACTTTAGTTCATTTTTCAATGTAAATGATGAAATGATTTTAGAAAAGTTTGAGTATTATTATTATTATTATTATTATTATTACATTAGTACTTCAACTCATTCATTTAAGTTGTTTACCAAGGTTGTTATTTTTTGTTTATTTAATATTTATAGTTTATTTCAGTTTTATTACTTTTATTTAATTTATATAAATACTTTTTTTTTTTTTTTTTTTTTTTGTGAAATTACAGTTTTAGGTTTTCTAATAACTGGCCGGCAGTAATCACCAACTTTTTTTTGTTTGTTTTTTTTTTGTTACCAAAAAAGTTGGCAAAAAACTCTTACTCCATAATTAATGTTCACCAGGAAATGAAAACATGTAGCTTTAGTTATGTTATTTCAGTAAATGTCAAAATAAATAATGCAAAGTGAACTAACTAGAAAGGATACATTTATACCCACATGAGTGGAATTAAAAACCAAAAAAAATGGAAATAAGTGTTTGCTTGATACAGATTCACAAGTTAAAATGTGTTGATGTAGATTTGCAAGTTTTGAATTTGCTATTATTTTCTCAGCTGTTTGATGGTCACTTCGACACCAACATTGGTGCCAAAGTAGAAAGTAAGAGCTATGAGAACATCGCGGAGAGGATTGGATGCCAACCAGAGGAAATCATGTTCTTAACCGACGTCACACGAGGTGCGTACGCGCTTTTCATTTTCATTGCATGCTTGTGCCACAATTACATGAGGGTTCAATGTTAATTCAGCATTTAGTTCAGCTTTATTAACTCTCCGTTACAGAGGCAAAGGCAGCAGAGGATGCTGGGGTGAACGTGATCGTAGTAGTTAGACCTGGTAACATGGAGTTAACCGAAGAAGAGAGGAACCATTACAGAATCATCACAACTTTCAACCAGTTAGAACTGAGCGGGAACATTTGACAGAGAGAACCGGGCTTACCGCATCGGATCATGTGAAAAACCAGCAGTTACTATGTGTTGTTATTCTGCTGGACTGAAACGCCAAGCCTCCCAGGTGCTTGTTTTTTTACACTGAAACCCATCTATGAATTATCATACACTTACATTCTCCTTTGAATGTTTTATATGCGGTGTTTATGTGTAGCATTTGACATATTCATGTCTTTATCTCCCACATGTGCAGTGATATAAAATATGATAACCTGCCAACTAGACACAGGTTTAGTGTAATTGTACCTCATGTCCTATAAACCTCAATCTTAAACGTTGTTGTAAAATTTTATTCCAAATGGACACATCGAACAAATCACGTTTGCAACATTTAGATACACCAGCACCCGAGAACAGATGTCTGTTTTAGTAACAAAATACAGGATTATGACCAATGTCAGAGATGTTTTACAATATTTAACATCAGGTATAAAAAACTGCATAAGCTTCTTGTTTATGCAGGACAGGCTCAAAATGAAGTGCGGTTACATGAATACAAAACATCTGTGATTCAATAATAATGAATATATAGTTCGTTAAATTGTCATTTACTCAGCCTCAAGTTGTTACAAACCTGTATGAACTGTTGAACACAAAGGAGGATATTTTGAAGAATGTTGGTAAGCAAACAGTTGACGGTAGCCATTGACTTCAATTGTGTTTGGAAGTCAATGGCTACCAGCAACTGTTTGCTTACAGACATTCTTCAAAATAGCTTTTATTTATGTTCAAGAAAAGAAAGAAACTATAGGTTTGGAACAACTTGAGGTTGAGTAAAAAATGACAACATTTTTATTTTGGGGTGAACTGTCTCTTTAAATTAAGTTTTCAAACCTGAATCCCATGTAAAGATTCTTCACAAAGTCTTAGTTCTTCCACAGAAAAAATAACACCATACAGATTTAAACTGACCAAAAGGGTTCGTAAATAACAACAGATTATTAACAGAATGTTTCTAAAGGAGTATCTTTCCAAAAGCTCCTTGGAATTGTCCTTGTTGCTTCGCTCATCAGACACAAAAACATGGAACACATCGCACAGTAAATCGTTGTGCATTTCGTAAACTTGTTGCTTTTGCGACAAGCCTATCTACACATTCAGAAGACGTACTCATCCGAAGGTCATTCTAGAGAGATTACATTCAGTTTACATGCAAGACTGATCACTGGCGAACACTGTAGGAAGTACAAGGGTCCACAGATACTGAAGAGTGAGACTAGAGCTGGTCAGACTGGTACTCGGAGACCTCGGAGAAGCTCTCTGAGAGGCTGAGTGGAGGGTCCTGGTCGTCGCTGCAGACGATCTCGAAATGGTAGTGGCGAAACTCTATTGCAAACGTTCCCAGGTACGTCAGGAAGAACATCACCAGCGCCCACTGAGCTCGCGCCGCGTGCATGTGCAGCCGCTGAGCCATCAGAGCGAAGTCTGGGATCTGCCGTCAAGGCTGCAACATGGGAAAATGTGTAGAAGAAGATTTTAAACAAGTAGGGGGTTAAAAAGAAATTTCTGTCATTAATTACTCACCCTCATATCATTCCAAACCCATAAGAAATTCATCCATCTTTGGAACACTAATTAAGATACTTTGACCCTCCGTAGGCAGCAAGGGTCCTTACATGATCAACGCACAGAAGTGTAGCAAGGACATCAGTACAATAATCCAGTAAAAAAGAATGAATTTGCATTTCCTTTCAGACCACTGAGAAAACACCAGCAAGTGGGCGGGCAATATGCTAATGTTTCATTTATGCATCAACATAAACTCCTGATGTCACATGGATTATTTTACCGATGTCCTTGAAACGTTTCGGAGCGTTAATCATGTTAATTTTATTGCTGTCGATGGAGGGTCTCAAGCTCTCGTAAAATCAGCAAAAAATATTTGCATTTGTGTTCTGAAGATGAATAAAGGTCTTACATGTTTGGAATGACATGAGGGTGAGTGATTGATGACAATTTTGTGTGAACTGTCCCTTTAAGGCTAGAAGGGAGACCGCTGAGGTTACTGGGTATGTGTGCATCCAATACAGCATAATTTTTGTCACTCTGTAAAACAATTTCTATTTTCTATTTTTCTGAATTGTTGTAAGGTTGGGGTAGTTTATAATAAAACACAATCTAATGGGTATAAAATTAAATTTCATAGTTTCTGTTGAGAGCTGTATCCCTTCTAGCCACAACACAAGTAGGGCTGGGTGATGCATCACATGTCAGATTTTTAAAAAAGTACATTTCCGTAATGTAATTCAAGTGTAGGATCAATTAAGTGTACTCAACTTTGCTATAGTATTTTGGGACACTTTTTTTTTAAATCCTGGGATATGGCTGTATTCACAATAATCTGGTAATCGACCAACATTTGACAGCAACTCAAACCTGCCTAAGGGGGTTAGATTGTTAATTTTGATAGATAAGAGATGCTAGCTAGATACTGATAGTGTACCAACTAAGCCAGCTCAAGCAGGGTGAATACAGAATTATTTCTGTTAATCAGATCAGATTGTTTCAATGATTTGATTCATAAGTCTGATTCAGCGATTCTTTCCTGTTATCACTTAGAAATGTTCACGGATATGCCTGAATGGCTTTTTATATTAAATAAAAAATTAGCTTAAAGGTAAATATTGTATTTTGTTTCTTTTTATTGTTTATATTGCCTTGGTATGAAAGCTTGTTTTTCCCTCAGAATAAAAATGAAAAAGGTAATTGCAATGTTTTATTTCACAAATCTCACTTGTTTTCAGAATTTTGAGAGGTAATCATGCAATTGTGAGTTATAAAGAATTGCAAGATGTAAACTATAATAAGAAGTCAGAATTGCGTGATACAAATTTGCAGTTCTAAGAAAAATTCTGAATTGAAAGAAAAAGTAGCATTTCTTTTAACTGTTATTTAGTGTTTAGGCATTCCTTAACTTTTAGTACAATTGGGCTTTTTTTATTATGGCAATTATTTTTTTATAATGGTACTTTTTATGGAAATAATATACTTTCAGAAGAATATACTATTCAAAAGTGCACTTTTTAAAAGCGTTATGAAATGTAGGTTACACTTCATTTCAAGGTGTAATTGTTACAATAGAATTAGGGTTTAAATTTGGGTTTGTAGAGTTAGTTGCACGCAATATACATGAAAACCATTTTTACAAAAGAGTACACTTATTTTTTTGCAAATGATGTGTGTACAAAATTTTATATATTTTTTACATCCTTTCATCCTTTCAAATTTATTTATTTTTTTTTCATCCTTTTAGACATTTTTAAATAATTTTGTATCCCTTTGACAGCTGTGGGTTTAGTTTCAAATGACATATTTACTGTAGATATTTCAGAGCAAGATATATAATCCATATCATCAGAAATCAAAATATTCTGGCGTTATCACCCAGCCCTATCATACTAAGCAGCTGAAAATACCAGATTAATTTCTTGCTGCACAGTCAACAATGTCAGTTCTCACTTATATTGTTTAACATACGTGAGGTTACAGTGGAAGGAAAAAGGATACAAAGCAACATGCAGGAAGTTACAGCTCCAGACAACAGGAAGCGAGGGATTCCTGCTCGCCTGCCTTCATTCCTCAGGTTGACCTTTAGGGTCATGAAAGACTGGACCCAGCAGAACAGTGTTCCTAGACCAAAGGTCATGGACGTGCCAATATTATGCAGCTCTTCATCGTTGGACAGCTAGATCAGCAAAACAAATGAGGTGAATTAAATATATTTTTTTAATTTAAATGTGTAAAAATTTGTGCTGTCAAACAATTAATTGTGATTAATTGCATACAAAATAAAAGTTTTTCTGTTTTTTACATGATATATGTGTGTGTACTGTGTCTATTTATTATTCATATATATATATATATATATATATATATATAAAAGTTAATTGTTTGACCCAATATATGGCATGAAATAATATCTTTCTTTCAATCTATTACAAAAAATAGCCAAAATAAGTGGTTCAATATTGTTTGCAAAACAATTCATACCTGGAAATTCCCAACTAAAGTCATACCAAAGCAGGCAAGAGACAAAGCCACCAGACTGCCGACGTTGAGCCAGGGTTTATGTACTCTTGGCTTCAGCTGCAGATATCGCAGAACTCCCAGAATGAAGCCTGGAGCCCAAGAGACCATGAACATTTATTTCAAGATATAGAGGAGTCTGTTTCTTCATCGGATTTGAAGTAAGGTAGCATTGCATCCCTGTCTCAGCAATGGATGCTCTGCAGTGAATGGGTGCCGTCAGAAGGAGAGTCCTAACAGCTGATAAAAACATCACAATAATCCACAGGTAATCCACACCACTCCAGTCCATCCGTTAATTCCTTGAGAAGTGAAAAGCTGTTTGTTTGTAAGAAACAAACTATCATTAAGGTGTTTTTAACTTCAAAGTGTTGCTTCTAGCATAAAATACAAGTTTTCATAATTCTAGTCATCTAGTCTGAATCAAAAGAGAAATCTGCACAGATCAAACACTGTTTACAAAAGAAAACTGTCAAAAACAGCTCTAATAAGTGAATGGATTTTAATGCGTGACAACAAATGGATTTTTTTTATTATGCGTTATTATGGATTGTGGACTTACATTTTAGCCAGAAGTGACTGTTTATTTTTGCTCACAAACACACAGCTTCTCACTTTACAAGACATTAACTGATGGACTGGAGTGATGTTTGGACTCTCATTCTGACGGCACCCATTCACTGTAGAGCATCCACTAGTGAGCAAGAGATGTGATGCTACATTTCTCCAAATCTGATGAAGAAACAAACTCAACTACATCTTGGGTGGTCTAAGTTTTCAGAAATTAATTTTTTGGTGAACCATTTCTAACTAAACTGATGTTAGTGGACAGCGCAACAATTGCATCAGGCTACAGTTTCGGTCCATATGAAATAATGATTATATTAGTCTTTTGCTCTTAGCTTTTTCTGTTTGTAACACCAAGTCCTCTGATAGGATCTGAGCACCATTCATACCTACAAAGGCTGCCATGTTCATGACTTGACTGAACACACAGCTGGCAGGTGGGGCATTGCCTGCAATGCTAAACAGCAAAGACACCACATAAGAACATTTATCAACCTCTAAACAAATGGTGCGATTCATAATCAAATTAATAGATTTACCTGATATATGGAGGAGATTTTGATTCTGACCTCCTATGTAAGGAAAATCAGTTTGAAGGAGGCATAAATATTGACTTCTTAGATTAAATAATTGTCTTGCAATAGAGGGAAATATCCTTACTTGTACTCTGAACTGAGCGGGGTGATTTTCTCATCCTCCACAGCAATGAAATACCTGTTTAGAATGAAATTATATAACATTTATCTTAACAGCAGCTTAAATCATTGACATGGAAACAGCCAAAGCAGGTGCTGGATACTCACACAACCCAGAGACCAGCAGCTGTGAAGAAAGAAAACATTACAGGCAGAAACATCCATGGACTGCACTTCCTCATGTCTCCTTATGAACGTCAATAAAACAACCCTGCAATAAAACCAACACTATATTCTAATATCCTGCATGTATACTCTTAACATATGAATCACATTTAAAGTGTATAAAGTGCAACAGTGGCTGCCCCATTATTTGAAATTGATTATTTGAAAATTGTATTTAGTAACGTAATAACTTTTTTTTTTATTAATTTTACATGACTTTTACCTATGACTTGTTTTAAACATACCATTAAATGTACAATATTGATCTAAAAAAGCACAAAGTAAGAAAATATATTTCATTCTTTGATATCATAAAATGCATTTAACATTAAGCTTTTCAAATCTAAATAGTACCACAAGCTAGATTTTTGTAAGGAAACTTTTAAAGAGAAAAAAGGGGGAAATCAATAAATTATGGGTAACTTGCTGCCAATAATATGTAATCATGTAATCCATAAAAAGTAACTAATCTGATAATGAATATTTTAAAATGCAATATAATCTTATTACAAGTACTTAATTATTGTAAGATCCAGATTACATGTAATCAGTTACTCCGGTTATTCATTATATCATTTTCTTCATATGAATTAAAAAAAAAAAAAAAAAAAACTTCAAAAGTTTTTTTGCAACATTAGACCTACTGTATTTAAAAAATAAATCTGAAGTAATGAACTACTGATCTCACTAAGCACTGTGAATTATGAGCCCAATCTCACAGCAATTCATACATATTTTACAAGGGGGCTAATTCGTACCAATTCATATGACCACACTCTTACGAAATCATACGATTTTTGCTAAATCTTATGTATTTTACGAGTTACCAATTTGTATGAATTTGTATGAATGACCTACACCTAACCCCGCCCCTAAACGTACCCGTCACTGGGGTTTAAACAAATCATACAAAATCGTACAAGTGAGGTCGTACAAATTAGCACGAATACGAATTTGCCACCTCGTAAAATATGTACGAATTGATCGCTTAATTCCACTGGAAGTGCACTTCTTTTTTAAATAGTATATTAAATAATAAATGTTGACAGGATATTCTTATATAAACTATTTTCCTCAAGTTATTCCAAAACTGTATGAGTTTTTGTCATAAAAGAATATATTTTGAAATAACCAAACCATTGGCGGTGGTCATTGTTTTATATAGAAAAGTCAATGGCTAACATCATCTTTTTGGTTACATTCTTCGAAATAGTATTCTATGCTCAACAGAAGTACTCATTTTAAGTATGCTAAAGTGTTTTTTTACCATGGGAGTGGACAATCCCTGCTGAGCTCTTTTGCAGGATTTCCATTTTCACAGTAATGTCTGATTTTGTGAATTTCTCTTTATGGACTATGGGTAGTGAGGCTCCTTATTAGTAATTCAGCCATTACACTATTACTCAAATTTGTACAAATGAACAATCACAGATTTTTACTTGCAGTACCCCACTGTTGCACTTTATTGCGAATAAGACAGGAATCAAACCACTAACCAGCCTCAATATTTCTCGGAGACTGTCTTATGTGTGGACAGGGTTCAGTCTACAGAGACAAAACAATAAGCAGTCTTTTACTGGCATACCCAGTGTGCCTGACATCTGAAAGCATCTATAAAGCATTTATTGTTAATATGACAGCAGGTTTATTGATCAGTAAATGTCCATTCATTGCCTTGGCGCTTGTGGACAGCGCCTTAGTGCTGAAATAGTGACCGAGATCAAGAGCGATTTTCCTGATTCCACATTCCCAAATCCAGCTGCAGAAATAGTAGGAAATAGGATAATAAATGGGCTAACTTAATTATCAGCTTGATACGATGGACTTTATTAGCCTATATTCTTACTGCAAAATGTAAAAAACCGGTATGTTAAAACTGCATTTCTTACGACTCAAAATAATAAAACGACACCTTAGTTTAGAGGACAAACCCAAATCATGACTATGTTCACTTTGAATCGAAATACACAGCATGAAATGTCTGAAAAAAGCACACTGGGCGGTCTTAATACGCGATATTTATCTGTAAAGCTGTCAAGAAGCGAGTCCGCATTGTCTTCGCCATTAAAAAGGGAAATATCGCGTCATTTAATAACAGGTTTAAATCACTTTGTTGTGAACGACGAGTATAAAAACCATACCTTGTAGACAGCACACTCTTCTGTCGCGTATAAAGCCCGTGTCCTCCTCATTTCATTAGGTCTGCAAGACAGACATCGTTTGCACTGGGTTGTATGAGAGAGCCGGTGAACGGGTTCGGCTTCACCGAGGGAGAAACGCTCTGTGAAGTCTTTTCAGCACGGATCGGGCCGACAGACTCGGTCTGGTATTTCTCAGACAGACATTGTGCGCCATGGATCTTACGAGCAGTCATGTCCGATTCGCAAACGAGTCGTTCTTTTGAACCGGTTCTTTTTGAGGATTCATACGAACCGATTCGCAAAGCATTTGGACTTCACCGCGGATACAGCGCTGCACCGGGCCACAGGTTAGAATAGAACACAATAGAATGTACGAAGTAAATGAAACCAACTTTATTTAAATACGTTTTACAAGAAAATACAATTTAGTTTTAGGCCAACTTAAAATTTCACATTTAATGTGTTGTTGTTGTGGGTTTGTAATTAGCCTAATTGTTAAAATTATGCTAGGCCTGCTAACAATTTCTGAACAAAGTAAAACCTAAATCAACCCGTTTTGTGGTTGTTAGATTGTCTTATCGTTTGATCTTTTAGGCTATCCGACCTTTGTAAAAAATACACATTTACAAATGTCAAGGCTTTTACCGTGATATTAAAAATAAAAGTAAAACTTAATGCAAGCTAAAAGTAGCCTAATGACTAATGTTCACTTACCATTAAACACAGATGGAAAGGAGCTGATCCGGGGTGCGTTTCTCAAAAGAAGTTCCGTCATTACCAATTCTATTGAATTAACGAGTTAGCTAACTATGTAAGCTTTGGGGAAGTGTTGAGTCTTACAGCACTGAAATGGGACCAGTTTAACCAGTTTGTGTGTGTGTGTGTGTGCGTGCTGTTACATAAGATAAAGTCTAAAAGTCTCAAATGCCAATCTCCATGAATTACAATAACTAGAAAATATAGACTTTTAGAGTGCAAATGTACAATTACATTAGCCAAAAGCTATAGTTGTTCACATTTTGCGAATGTAAATACAAGTAAATAAAAATGTGACTCAATAACCTGAAATAACTATTTTGTAGTGTGTGTGCATGTTTATGTGGTTTATGAGGACACAAATTTGTATAATGACATGGGTATGACATAGGTATTACAATA
>JAUMHE010000059.1:1289297-1302001 GCA_032359235.1 Enteromius mattozi | reverse complement strand
TTTCCTGTAAGGGGTAGGTTTAGGTGTGGGGTCAGTGTAGGACAATACCACATACAGTCTGTACAGTATAAACACCAGTACACCTATGGAGAGACCCCATAAACCACAAAAACCAACATGTGTGTGTGTGTGTGTGTGTGTGCAATCCTTGATTGTGATACATGTCTGGAAGAATGTGCCGTTATATTACCATCATGATATTGTCAGCGTTCTCCATGAAGTCACTGAATAAGTAAAACCTGACATGCCTGGCTGTGATGTTGCCTTCTCTTGTTAAATCTTAGTCATGTCACAGAAAAGTTTGTTGACAAAGTTATCTGTAATTAAATATTTCCTTCCACTTTAGAAGTTCAGTTGGTCAAAATGATCAATTATATGCCTACAAACAAAGACACTTATTTTGGACCAGTTTTCTTATTTTATGTATTTCTACTAGATGGCGCTGTTCATCCACATAACATGACTGCGGCTCTAAAGAAAAGCTAGCTGTTAAAACAATCCTTTACTGTAGCTTGTGTAATTTTACCATTTAAGCAACCATTCATAATCATGAGTATGGGTATGAGAACTATTAGACGGATGTTTATTGATTTAATAGACTCCTTTTAACCAACTCAATTAGACCTTCCATTATTAGTGATATTAGTGCAATCCATTTTTTGTTAGTCACAGTAAGAGTACTTATTTGTCTTATATTTTATAAGATGTATATATATATATATATATATATATATTATTTATTCATTGAGAATATTTTATTCTAGGATATAATAACGGAATATTTGCATACTGTTGAACACATTAAAAAAAGAGTTAATGTGTGAAATGAACTGAAACCTAATATAGCCTATAGGCAATAAGCAATTATTCATATTTCAATAGGCATATTATGACTTACGCAGTCCAAAACACTTACTTGTAAAATAATAATTTTACGTTCCCGTTAAGCCTTTTTACTTTTTACCTTTTGAAAATCTGGAATCTGAGGATGCAAAAAATTAAAAACACTGAGAAAATCGACTTTAAAGTTGTCCAAATGAAGTTTTCAGCAATGCATAATCAAAAATTAAGCTTTAATATGTTTACGGTAGTACATTTACAAAGTATTTTAATTGAAGTGGTGATCTTTACTTAATATACTGATGGTTTTTGCCATAAAAGAAAAATCGATCATTCAGACCCATATAATTTATCGTTTACTGCTACAAATACACCCGTGCTACTTTGTGGTCAAGGGTCACATATGTAGAAATAACAAACAGGCTTCTTTAAGTAGATAAAAGCACTGGTGTCAAAGGTATTCACATGCATTCATTACTCAAGTAGAAGTATAGATATTAGGGTTTTAAAAGACTTAGAAGTTGAAAGTTTTTTACTCAAGTAAAAGTGTAAAAGTACTGGTTTCAAAACTACTTAAACTATAAAAGTAAAAGTAATGTAAGAGGAAAAAAATTCCATTAAGCACAAAAGCTTACAAAGAGTTACAAAGTTAGCATGGCCTACTCATCACAACATTAGTCTAGTTTCCATCCAGTTTTACGCTGTTTTGTGATCGACAAAGAGAAGTTGCGCAAAAAAAAATGTGAAATTTGCTGTCTCCAGCCTGTTTCCATCCAACTGGCCTTTTACTGATAAAATGGTGTGCGTCATGACGTCATCCTTTAAAAAAACGAACTGTTGCATACGTAATTTTACTGCGCAAATTAAATGCACAATAGTAGCCTGTTCTTCATCATTTGAAACAAACAAACAAACTAAAAAGAAAACATTATTAAATTGTGTAGGACTACATAATATTTTTAACAAGTTTAATAAGTTTTAATTTTTTTGTACTTTGTACCTTTGTACAAGCAATAGGCTATTAATAAGCAGGTGCAGTTGTATTATTTTTCTTTTTCTGATTAACTTTTTTGTTTTATTATTAATTATTTTATTTATTTATTTATTTTATTTATAGTTATTTTATTTCTCCTAACCGACGTTCGTTAAGCCATTATTAACAGACAGGGTAATGTGAAATTACAATTAAATTACATTGGAATTGATACGTGGCTGTGACCCATTAAAAATACCTAAATTTGTTTCCAGGTATTCATTTTATATAAGCAAAAAGTCACATCTTGTGCGAACAGAGAAAACCTTAACAAAGCTATATATAAAAGAAATAGGCCCTTATGCCAAATATATTTTTCTAACGAAATAATAAATTAACCAAACGAGAGAAGAAAAAAAACTGCACCAAGTAGCAGCTTCTATGCAGAACTTCAGTACATTTTTGTGAAGCGCTCTTGAGAAAGCGGCCTCCAATTTCTTTCCTTTATTTACAAAACACAGCTTTTATTGTAAATGTACACAAATAAAAGAAATATTTAATATAGTTTCGAATAATCTTTTATTCTTGAACGAGTATTGTAAGCTGTTTCCACATTTATAAGGGGGAAAAAATCAAGTGAGTTACACAAAACTTTCATCTTCAGAACAAAATTAGGCCTAATACATTTAAACTTTCAAAGTATTAAAGCAACATCAAATTAAGATATGTATGTTTGAGAGGTAACATCTTTTTCTTACCATATACATCATTTTAGATACAATAATACGAATATGATTTTATGCGCTTTTGAGCTATATAGAGAAACGGTGCTTTGACTTGATCGTGATTTGACCACGAGCTCAGTCCGTGCTGGAGTCTGTGACGTCATTTGTGTTATGTGCAGGTGTGATGGCTCGCGTTCAAACCAGTAGAGTGTCGGAATGGTACATGTAAACAAGTCTAAATTAAATAGGAGTAACGAGGCTGTTTATAAAATATTTATTTATTTACTTACTTACTTACTCTCTCTCTCTCATTTATATATGTATTTAATTTTTTATTATTTATTTATTTTGTCAGAAACCTTCGCGCCATCGCTGTCTGTCATTAACCCCGCCCTCTTGCGTCAAGGCCGCTTTAGAGCCTCCTCTCGTTTAAACTTGTTCACAAACTCTGTCAAAAGCTTTGTGTAAGAAGGATATGAGAGCTTCACCGGCCTACAATGACTGCTGGGTTCAATCATGGGCGATAATCAGTTACAGACCAGTTTCTCTGTAACTCTGGTCTTTCTGAATGAGAACGACTTGAAACAAGAGCAGCCGATTTCCAGTCAACATCAGGAGCTTACGCTTCAGATCCATAGAGAGGCGGACGACATCTGTCTCGCCGTTAATAACGGTAAGCGGAACCTTAACTTACTTTACACGTCGAAGATAACATGCACAGAGCTACACGTTTTTAATTTAATTTGTTTGGGAAGAATTGCACAAAACACCTATATAATTCAAAAGTAGCCTACGTATTGAAATCTCTGACTTTTATTTACCGACTTAGATATTTTGGCAAATATAGGCCTTTTTCTGCATTTATTAGTTATTTTTTTTATAAATTAATACATAAATGTATTATTTTAGACATACTAAGTTGTCGTTGTTACGTGTTAGTATTTCCCATAGTAATAATTATGCATAAAATTACAGAAAATTAAACCAAACACTAACCGTTGTTACTTGCATTTTAAAATAAAGTGTGAAAGGAGACTTTAATAGAGAAATCTCTATTGAAACTTAGTTCATTGTATTAACTAATGAGATCTCATTGGTGATTTTTCTTTCTTATGCTTTTCGGTTACACTTTATTTTAAGGTGTCCTTGTTGCAGTCTAATTATATATTTAAGTAATATTAATTACCTTAATTAACTTACTAAATGGTTAGGGTTAGGATTGTTGTCTGGCTTAGGGTTACTTGCATTCAATACATGTTATTGTTGCTACAATAGTAAGTATATGCAATGTGTAACAACACCTTAAAATAAAGTTCTTTCTCTTTTCATTTCATTTTTTGGTCAGTTGGCCTATTTTTCTCCCTTTTCTTTTATTATTAATTAGTATTGTGCCGAATAAGGAAACACATGGAAGCATTTACACTGTAAATAACATCATATGCATTTCTCCACTGGCTCTTTGTAGTGTCTTGTTTGTTGGTTGAAGGGCAAAAGAAGACTCTTTATTCAGGTGTGCCACACATTTTCTCGGATCTCATTGTGTGGTCTGACCGTACTGACAGATGGCCAGATTTACGGCTCCGCTGTTCATTCTCCGTGAGCAGCGAGGCTGTTCTGCTCCTTGAGCTCTAGCATCGCCTGCACCGGACTCTGTTTTCTTTGACATGGTACACTGGTCCTGGCCGCCAGTGCTTTCTGCCTCCTGGTGCACAAAATCAGATAGCCCCACGCTGGTGTTTTTCTGTATCCTGTACCTCACATAAGCAGGATACAGTCATTTCTGATGCCAGCTTATGACTTTAAACCTGTAATGTTTCTGCAGAGCACAAAAGGAGATGTTTAGCAAAATGTTCATGCTTCTGTTTTCTTTGTTGTAAACACTTAGTGATCACAGGCTGTTATAAACTTAAAATCGTTAAATGAGTAGTTCACCCAGAAAAATTCTGTCATCGTATATTCACCCTCAAGTAGTTCCAAATCTGTATGAATTTCTTTGTTCTGCCGAACACTAAGGAAGATATTTTGAAAAATATTTGTAACCAGGCTGTTTTGGGTCTCTATTGATTTCCATGGTATTTTTTCCTACTATGTAAGTCAATGGTGGCCTGGTTCTTCCTTTGAGTCCGGAAGAACAAAGAAATTCATACTAAGAAATGACGTAAACCTGTCGACAACGACATCATTTGTGCGCGGCATTCAACAAGAAAACAAAAAATAACAACGTGAACAACAGGAGGATAGAAGATGTTGTGATCGAAGCTGTCGCGAGTTTTAAAATAATAGACATGGAATGCCCATGTATATGTGAAGAGAATAAAAGAATGGAAAGTCAACTGGGAGTTCTACATGTCATTGAGGCCGATAGAAGCAGAAAACGCAGTAGATGATGTCTTCATGTAAATGCTGTTTATAAAAGAAATAAGTTGATACAATGTTCACGCAGTATATGTTTGCACAGTGTTTTAAATCATGGCGGGTGAGGGCATTTTCGTACACGTTTAGCCAATCAGCTTAAACTTACGTCACCGATATTTTAGACCCAACTCTAAAGTAGGAGCTAATTTAGTTCCTCCAGGTGGAGTTCCTGGAACTAAAATCGTTCCTAGTTCCTACGGTGCGAACACGCCAAAAAGTGGATAGTTCCACAATTAGTTCGGGTACTATGAAATAGTTCCTGTGGTGCGAAAGGCCCTATTGGAAATCTTTGAATAATATATTTATCGTCTAAACAGATTTGGAGAAGTATGCATCATATCACTTGCTCACCAGTGGATCCTCTGCAGTGAATGGGTGCCATCCAAAAAGATGATAAAAACATCACAATTATCCACACCACTCCAGTCCATCAGTCTTGTAAAGCCAAAAGCTGCTTGTTTGTACAAATCCATCATTAAGACGTTAACTTCAAACCATTGTTTTTCGTCAAAATATGAGTCCACAAAATATTTTCCTTCACTGAAAAAGAACATATCCTGATGTCTCTCACATCAGAATCCACACACGTGTTTAGAGATGTTTTGGACTGCAAACACAGTTGTGAATGTGAACTAGTGAATTAATAAGCGAAGCGAATGTGCCTTCTAAAAATCTAAACAATGATTGATGAAATAATAATTGATCATTTTGACTCACCCCTTTTTGTTTTTAACAGTGCTTGATCTGTGCAGATTTCTCTCCTGATTCAGACTTTTTCACTTGATAAAGCTATATTTTGGATTCATTTTATATTTTTTATTTTGAAGTTATAATTTGAATATGCGGAAATCCAAATGAGGTTTGAATTGCGAAGGAGAGGAAGATTTTTATTGAATAGCGATGAAAGATCTTGTATGGCTTCAGAAGATTTGGAACAAACTACATGAGTTTAATGAACAATTGCCATTAAACGCCATCCAGATTAGTTTTACATAAACATGCATGAACATTTTTCAAACATTTTCCTTTTGTATTGTATGTCTAAGGAATGACATGAGGGTGAGTGAATGAGGTGACCTAATCCTTTCATTGTTTTATCACATTTATATGCCCGGTATATTCTCATGCTTCCAGATGCTGGCGTTTGTGTTTTTAAGTTCTCCATCACGAGGGACACAGAGTGTTGTCGGGTGGCCACCCGCTCATTCCTCATCACTCTGAGCTGTTTCAGTATCATCATGCGCTTCAGCACTCAGTCAGGTTAGTTATCTGCATTTATCTAGACCGTTCATATTGGCATATTTAGTCAGATTTCTCCCTGATCAATCTTTCAAAAGGTACAGAAATGTTTTAATCTCATTAGTAATGCCCTTTAGCAGAAGCCAAAAATCACATCAAAAGCACATCAAAACTCATACCATTATTAATTCTTTATTGCTGTTCTGTATAATTTGGTTAATGTTTTTCTAGTATTACTAATCCTAGATCAGAGTATGGAATATTTCGGTCTTTTTCCTTTGAGAAGCATTACGTTTTTCCAGCACATCTGTTGTACATCTGTATTTAACGGCTCAGGGAGATTTTGGACACATCCACTGGTAACTGATTCAAACAAGATAGAAAAAACACTAATGGCAAACCCTGTGAAGACACGCTCAACATCGCACTCTTTATGTAGAGGAAATGACCTAAAAGCTCTAAAAGTCTTCATGTTATTTAGTATCTAATATTTAGAATGTTGCAATGTAACAAATGTATTTCAACTCGTGGTATTCTATTTTCATTTGGCAGTGCCTCTAAATACTGTAATATGATTTATACTGATACACTGATTCTGACAATAACAGTGAACTATATTTTCATCTTAATGTTGGTTTCTAGATATACATATTCATTTTTAACATTTCAAGTGAAATGAGCAAAATCAGCATTTGCTATGTTTTAATCTAACATGAAGTATACTTATAAATAAACATTAACTTTGATTAAAGACAGAAATTTTCTTTTTGAAATTGAGCAATTTATTGAATCTTTAGATAAAATATACATGTTTATGTTGATGCATCAGACTTTTACGGCTCGCAGAATATGACATGAATATGAATATGGAGCTCATACTCGAGGAAGAAAAACAATCTTAGTTTTATTAAGAGACCCAAAATAAGCAAAATATGGAGCAAATTCTGATTTTTATGTGGCAAAAAGATTAAACGCTGCTTTTAATTTAAATCAATGAGATCTTTATAATGGTATACAGCAACCTACGAACAAATTAATTTCACTCATTACTCTATATCTCTCAATAATGTCTTCACAAGATGATGTTTAAATGCAATACAGAAATAGAATGCAATGCAATACAGTGATTTGATACTCATATTTGAACATGTTTTTTTTTAAAGGAAAAAAAGGATTATTAAGTAAACCTAAGTTGTTTCAGTTCAGTAAATATTCAGTTCATATTGAAATATTACTAGCAATATAAAAGTTATTCTCATGTTTCCTCTGTAAGTTTCACAGCCAAAAGACAAACGAAGCTTGAGCTGAAAGTGAATGATTTTTAAATATGATACAGTGGTCTTAATGACCATATCCCATTACTATTTTGGACTGTGTTATTGTCCTTGTATTACTGATTTCTGCACAGAGTTTCAGATCTTCCACGAAATGCTGTGCTCATGGAACGAGCTCAGGAGACATCAGTCTGTGTTTCAGCAGAGGACAGACGAATCGTCTGCACTGCAATACTTCCAGGTAAAGCTGAGAATTACCTCGCACACACCTGAAACTTTATTCAGTTCCTGTGTATGTGATATATTATTTATCAGTCTGTAAGAAATATGAGACATTTGTAGTTTTCTCTCAGTTCTATGGATGTCTGTCCCAGCAGCAGAACATGCTTCAAGACTATCTCAGGACTGCAACCTACCAAAAAGCCATTTTGCTCAATGATGTTGACTTCAGAGATAAAGTATGTGTTCATATACTTTACTTGGCTAGTTTATTCTGATTTACTTGATAACATTACATCATCAAACACAGCAAACTTTATCCTGCTAGTTTTTAAGGGTGTATTCATTTTTTTTTTGTTTATGTTTTGTGGTCTTATACTGATACCTGTTACTAAGGGTGGATGATATTACTGCAATTTTACGATATGAATAATTTTTTTCATGATAACAACATGTATCACAGTATAATTGTTATTTATTTGTGTATTTTACAATTGCTATAGGACACATTTCTCAATACTTAGGTAATTTTTACCAGTTCTCCTTACCAGTAGCAGTACATTTCACATGCAAAATGTACTAAAACTACTAAAACACTTAATAACACCTTAACACTTTAATGGTTTTGTGGCCATGGACCACAAAACCAGTCATAAGGGTCAATTTTAAAAAATGTGTGAAAGCTGAATAAATAAGCTTTACAACTATTTAAAATTTTGGAATCTGAGGGTGTAAAAAATCAAAATATTAGAAAATTTACAAAATATCTTCATGGAATATGATATTTACTTTTCCTAATATCCTAATGATTTTTGGCATAAAATAAAAATAGGTAATTTTGACCCATACAGTGTATTGTTGGCTATTGCTACAAATATATATAAATACAACTTAAGCAGTGATTTCTAGTTATGTCCTCTTTTGGAAGCACAAACAAAGTAGTTTGACTTTCACAATGAAACACAGTGCCTCCAGAACATGGCGCTGGGAGCAACACTACAGCGAGAATTATAGCTCCACCTTCTTTCTTTGTGGAAACATTTGTGCAGTGTTATGAAAATAAACCCACTCTGCGATGTAAAAAGTGGGGGCGTTTAAAGAAGCCGTTTTAGGGGGGTGTGAACAAGTCACAACTTTTATAAAGAATACCTCTTTGGTTTTGAAACTTTAATCTTTGCAGCTTGAGGAATCTTATCTATACACTAACAGCTCGTAAGGAAAAACTTGAAATCGCATCATATGACCCCTTTAATCATTTTTAAAATTAAAGGTGGTGATTTTCTGTAGTACCTCGTCTGAAGCCTTTATCCTTATGGTATTTCATGTGTTTGTAGGTGGTTCTGGATGTGGGCTGTGGAACAGGGATATTGTCCTTCTTTGCCGTCCAGGCCGGGGCTAAGAAAGTGTATGCGGTGGAGGCCAGTTCTGTGGCAAAATATGCAGAAGTACACACAATCCTATTTATAATAATTTACTCATGTCAGTTTAAAGCCATATGAGTTTCTTGCTGGAACAAAAAAGTTGCTCTGCGTGTTTAGCAGAATTATAAAAAATAGTCTGTGTGACTTATGTCATCTTTTGAAGTCATACAGTATCTTTGTGTGAGGAACAGACTGAAATGTAATTCTCTTGCTCAAAATACTGCTGTGGCTCTCAAATCTTATTATCACTTCTGCATATTCAAATGAATATGAGACACATGAAAGCTTTTCAGCAGCATTGATGTGCGACAGATCTTCATGCAAATTTGAGTATACACAAATGAAAGTTAAATCTGAGAGTTTTTCCAAAAATATAGGTTTGGGTTTGGCTTAAATTTAGGTCTGTTTCTCACACAGTGTTGTTGTAAGCCTTTAGACAAGTTGGATCACACACTTTTATGATTCCTTTATGTCCCTTTTTACAGCATTTTTCCCATGCACTTCATTGTAAAAAAAAAAAAGAGTTGAATGAACATTCTACAAAATGTTTCATTTTTTGTTTTATGGAAGATTTAAAATCATATGGCTTGGAATGACATGGGGAATAAAAACAAACCTCCATTTTTGAGTGATTTAACTAATTTATCATCATAGATCTGCTAATCATAAAATTGTACCTTTTTTTAATGAATTTATTATTTCCATCCATGATGTAGATGAGTTTGTCTCTTCATCAGATTTGGAGAAATGTAGCGTTGCATCACTTGCTCAAGAATAGATCTTCTGCAGTGAACGGATGGCATCAGAATGGGAGTCCAAACAGCTGATAAAAACATCGCAATAGTGCACAAGTAATCCAGACCACTCTAGTCCATCAGTTAATGTCTTGAGAAGTGAAAAGTAAAAACAAACCTATCAAGACATTTTTGACTGTCATTTAATTCCAAAATATGAGTCTATAATCCAAAATAATGCTTCCTCCAGTAAAAACTACTTCCTTGTTGCTGTTTTCACTTTTAACTGGTGTTTGATTTCTCTCCTGATTCAGACCAAACCACTTTTTTTATTGGAGAAAGCAATATTATGAATAGAGGACTTGTATTTTAGCCCTTTATAAAACATACAGCTTTTCACTTAAGACATTAACTGATGGATAGGAGTGGTGTGGATTACCTGTGGGTTATGTTTTAATCAACTGTTTGGACTCTCATTCTGACGGCACCCATTCACTACAGAGGATCCATTGCTGAGACAGTGATGCAATGCTACATTTTGCAAAATCTGCTCAAATGAAACAAACTTGGATAGCCTGAGAGTGAGGACATTTTTCTTTTAGCAAATTTTCACGGTTGAACTATTCCTGTTAAGTAAATCACAGATTTCCATGGGTGAATCTATTACAAAGAGCTTCCAGTGCACAGTGAGGACATATGTGTTTTTTGGCCTGCTGCTAGATGTGCTAGGATGATAAATCACTTATCACTATCTGTGCTGTCACACACCCATTTGGCCTGAAGTTCAGGGCTATGGGTTTTGTGGAAAAATACCCAGGCCGAGACAACTTTTCTGGAACATTTTCACAGGGCAACACCTTCAGGAGTCCTTCAGAAGGATCTTTCCTGCATGTCTGGTATGCATGACATTCTGGCTGCTAAATGACTTGAAGACAGATTTGGCCCGGAAACATGTGTAGTGGACAAGGACACGTGTTTTCACGGATAAAGACTGCTTTCTTAACAGTGCTAATAGTGCTCTTTTTCTCATTTAGTGGAAAGCTTTTAATACTCTTGTAGTATTTTGTAGACTACTTCCACATGTGTTTGAGTTTCTTTTGCCACATCTAGGTCCAAATATAACACACAAAACCTGATAATCTCTAAATCATTTCCTTTGTTTAAAAAAGAGATTTCAAATCATTTGTTTTGTGTAAGTTTGCAAGGGTGATAATCAGACCCATATTACAAATTACAATTACAAATATATTTAAAAACATGGCAGTTTTTTAAAATATAAGTTGTTACATTATATTTTAGTTTACCATAAATGTTTGTAATTTGACAGTAAACTTTACAAATATTTAAAACACAATCAAATTATGAAAGAACATACAAAATGTATGACTTAAATATTTTTTAAAAAGTTCAAATTATGGCAAATTTATCAAATTAATACAAATTTAAAGTATAATAAATTTTCATTTTGCCTGTGTAAACGGGTTATAATATTGTTTTATTTATAACAATAATAATAATAATAATAAGTTATAATAATAAGTTTGGCTTTATAATTAGGGCTGGGCAAAAATTAATCATGTTTAATCGCATCCAAAATAAAAGTTTTTGTGAACATAATATATGTGTGTACTGTGTATATTTATTATGTATATATAAAGACACATATAGAATATATTTTGAAAGTATTTACATGTATATATTTGTATTCATATAATTTTTATTATATATATATAATAATTATATACAGTACACACATTAATCATGTACACAAAAACCTTTATTTTGGATGTGTTTAATCATTGCCCAGCTCTATTTATAATATAACTTTATACAGTTAGTAGTTATGCACTAGTCTTATTAGCATATAATCTTGTGGTTATACTTAAAGTATTTTTTGATGTTTATTCTGGTGAAAGATATTGCCCCACAGTATTCCATTATAAATGCAACAAAGTGAAAGAGATGCTACTGATAAAGCTTAAGTTGTTTTGTTATTCTTGTCTCTTCAGATTCTAGTGAAAAGCAATAACTTGTCCAACAAAATCACAGTTTTGTCAGGAAAGATTGAGGAAGTTTGCTGCCCAGAGAAGGTGGATGTGATCATCTCAGAGCCCATGGGTTACATGCTCCTCAACGAGAGGATGTTAGAGAGCTATCTGCACGCCAAAAACTGGTTAAAACCCAAAGGTCTGTGGATCTGACAACAATCATCACATTTCCCTGTACATATATATGTTATTTTGAAATGTTATGGGTTATTAGTTAGAGTCCTTGTAATGGTTTTCTATCACTTTTCAGGCATGATGTTCCCAACTCAGAGTGACATTCATCTGGCTCCTTTCACTGATGAACAACTCTACATGGAGCATCACGCTCGCTCCAACTTCTGGTAAGAACAACTCCTGCCTTCCATACTGTAGCAATTCTCCAACCTGCAATTTTCATTCATAGAAAGAACATCTGGACATCTGGGAAATAAAACATCTGCTTTTTAAGGTTTTTTTTTGTCTTTGCATGATTTGAAGAGAACCAGTGTCACATAGGGCTGCCACCAACCTTCTTTTCTACCTCATTGTTGACTAATTGCACATTTATATTAATTTAAATATATACTGATGGAGAAACTAAACCATAATGAGCCTTAAAATATAGCCTATTCTGTACTCAAGTGCTCACATAAAGCTTGCCAAAAAGCACCGGTAAAAGTATTGACTATGAATGTGCTTTGAAAAAAAACAGCAAGAATTATGAAATGATGTTTATGTAAATACACACACATACATGTATACTGTACAGGTCCTTTTCAAAAAATTAGCATATTGTGATAAAGTTCATTATTTTCTGTAATGTACTGATAAACATTA
>JAUMHE010000059.1:1253683-1264501 GCA_032359235.1 Enteromius mattozi | reverse complement strand
AACACAGGAGCAAGTAAGACTGCTGGCAGAAAGCAGAGACTGATGAACAACCAGTGGTCCCGTATTTTACAGAATATAAGCTGCCTTTTCAATCATAAATGTGCTGTGATTTCTATAATGCTAACATTAGATATGTTTCCATCCAAAGTTAAGATTTATACTACAAACAGTGCAATATTGCATAAAACATTTGTGAATAAAGCACCCTTTCCAAATATGTATTTGCTTCAGGAGGAGAAGGCACTGTATGTAATAATTTTTGTAGACAATAAATTACGAGCATCGGAGCGTGCAGACAAAACATGATCTTGTTATTTTATTTTTTTATAGTCTGCTGTCTGAAAACACAGTTCTGAGAGTTGTAGCATTTCAGATACTGTGAATGAGATCGATCCATTGTTTGGACCAGGTTTATACTGTCCCATCTCAAAGTCACACGTCTTTTTCGATGAGCATTTTTAGAATTTCTGTGCATCTTTCCATTCAGCATCTTTTTATGCAATATCCCTAAGTATGCATAAATCTGGATTGAATCTGTTGAATGAGAGAGAAACATGAGCCTACGTTCATTTATTTATTGCATTTCAGTTTCACTTTAATTTGTTTTAGCTTGATATAATGCGTTTATATTTATATTATAGCTGTATTTTACTCACTCCATAACAAACCTTTGAACTTTAAAGCATTCAGAACATGACAGGAAACATATTTTTGTAGGGCTTATAAAGCTTGAAGTAGTTTACATTATTTCTTAATGTAATAATAAAATGTGCTTTATACACTGATGCGACTTGTGTATTTGTTTCCTCTTAAATGCAGGTTTGTACGTTTGGTGCGACTAATTTTCCAGAAAATACGGTAGGTAAAAATATTAGATGTTAAAACGTAAAAACATAGGATATGAAAGAAATTGGTTATTTGTGAGACAAAACAAACATCTGCATAAATGAAGAGAAGCCACAGAAATCAGAAACCTTCACACCTGCAAACTCTGGATTGAGGAACTTATTGGAATTTATTGAAATCTGATAATAGAATAAAACTATGTTTTTTAGGAAGTAACATGGATTGGAAACAACTCCAACTCCAAAGCATAGAACAATAAAAACCATGATTTATTTAATCAAAAATACATGAACGAAGTAATATTGTGAAATATTATTGCAATTTAAAATAACAGTTTTCTGTTTTTTATAATACTTTAGTGTAATTTATTTCTATGATCAAAGCTGAATTTTTCAGTGTCACATGATCCTTCAGAAATCATTCCAATATGCTGATTTATTATCGAACAGTTGTGCGGCTTTTTGTACAGCATTTATTTAAAATAAATATTTGTAACAATAAAATACACTAGCGTTCAAAATTTTGGGGAAAGTAAATTACTTTCTTTTAATTTGAATGAAGTTAATACTTTTATTCAGCAAGGTTGTATTAAAATTAAGTGATAGTAAATACATTGTTAGGAAAGATTTATGTGTTAAATAAATGCTGAACTTTTTATTCATCAAAGAAAAGGTATCATAAGTTCTAAATATATATATATATATATATATATATATATATATATAAAAAGCTGAAAAACAATGATTTTATTTAAGCATGATTTCTGAAGACTGAAGTAACAATGCAGAATATTCAGCTTTGATCAAAGCAATAAATTACATTTTGAAAGTATATAAAAATAGAAACCTATTATTTTACACTGTAATAATATTTCACAATATTCCCATTTTTGTCCTGTATGTTCAATCAAATAAATGCAGTCTTGATGAAAAAATATAAAAATATATAAAAAAATTAAATAATAAATCTGATCCCTAAGTTTTGAACGGCAGTGCGTGTGTACAGAGATGAGTTTGCAGGTATGAATCTTGTTTCTTAGATTAGAAAAGCAAACAAAAATGTGTTATAATAGGAGCCACCAGAGTAAACTAGAAAAGATACATTACTGTTTACACCGGAATACAGCTCTCATGGAGAAAATCCCACAAGAAGTCGACCAAAGAAACAAAAAAGTCAAACTATGGTATTAAATGAGCAGTCTAGAGACCCGGCCGGTTTGCTCATGCGGTATGTGTCTGTCACAGCTCTGTCAATCTGTACCTGCGGGTCTGCGGCAGGCACGAGTGGGCGAGGGACACTGGGCAGAGCTGTAGGGGTTTGGTTACTCCAAGACGTGACAGTAGTGGCAGATCTACCCTGAACACAACACAAACACAAACACACGCTGTAGGGATGCACGAGATTATCAGACCAATATTGGAATTGCCCGATAATGGTTTTAAATGTAAATATCGGCATCAGCCCGTTATGAAAAATTATGCCGATATGACTTGCCGATAAGAGGCATACATTAACTCGCATGTGCTCAGGGTGTGCTAGTGATTAGATCACATCAGCAGTGTGACTCATTCTCGAAGCAAAGTTTTGTCTGAATGACATTTAGATTGACGATGGCTACATTTAAACTGAGAATGCACATACAGAATGACGCGATAGAGTAAACAGTACTAGCTGTAGTTTTATACAGTACATAGTTTTAATTCCGTAGGGGGCGCTGTTTGCTTACTTACTTAAAAACTTTAAACTGCGTTTCTAATTAAATAAAGCAGTAATTTATGTCATAAAATAATTAGTATGTTTTAATTTAAAGGTCAGCCGCTATAGCTTCTGCTTTAGACCATCTGCAAATGTTAAATTTTAAAATAAGATTTAAAGGTCCATTCTTTTTCCATTAAAGGTCCATTCTTATTACTTTTTGGGAAAAAAGTGCAGAGACTGATATATAGATTATTTATACTTATTAAAGCTTCAATGTACTTTCAAAAAACTTTGATTATCATTTATTTAATTCTAACAAACAAGTTGTTAAATTAACCAAAATTTTAAAATATTGTGCTTATAATTTCTGCACAGGAGAGATTTGGAGTCGTTTTCCAAAAAAAAAAAAAAAAAGGAAATATACATCGTTATCAGACAAAATGAGCTGAAAAAATATCGGCATATTGGATATCTGCAAAAATCCAACATCGTGCATCCCTAACACACTGGTATCGACCGCTCGTGAGTCAAACAACGCACCTACGTGTTTTACTCGGCGGGTGTGAGCGAGTCTCGTACCTGTGAATAATACTGGGGAGGTGCGGCGGGTTGCGCCGGGACCTGTGGAGGCTGAGGTTGTGTGTACGTCTGCGCTGGTACAGCAGCGGGAAGCGTCTGCCTTGCTACAGAGGGTCCAGACTGCTCTTGCTGACCCAGAGCTCTGCTCAGACGATCACGCAGCTGATGCACAGCAACCTACAGACAAATCATCAAATACACAGAACTGACATAATAGTAGTAGTAGTAGCATTTTGTAGTAGCCTTTATTATTTTCCCACATCGAAAAATAAGTACAATGTACTTATTGAGTTCATATTGTATTGCAAAACACTTTTTGCTATTGAGGTGGGATATGAGTAAGGTTAGAGACAGGTTTGGTTGTATGGGTAGGTTTAAATGTGGGTTAAGGTGTAAGGGATGGGTCTGTAATTATAAATGTCATTATAGAAATTGACCATCTACCAACTTAAGGCACAGTTTCTGACAGTCACCTGTTGAGTGTTGGTGGGCAGGTAGGATATGGCCGTCTGTAAGCTGCCCTGTGATGCCAGCAGACTGGCGTACTGATTCATCTTCTCTGCCAGCAGTGCACCCGTATCAGGAGAAACACCACCCTGAGCTTTCAGCACAGCTCTCTGCAGGAGCACCACCTTCTCAACCAGCTCCTACAAACAACATCAGTGTTACAACAATGCATTAGCTCATACTTCAATCCACACATGAAAAACACCACATTACAATCAAGTTCAATAAAATCAGGTCTTGTTGGAAAACAGGATGAACTACAGTCTTTGGGCCAGTGGGTTTCTGGAGCCTCACCTGCAGTGCCAGCGGGCTGCAGGAGTCCTGAGCTTTGGCCCAGTAGGAGACCAGCTGCTCTACCGTGCCTGCGCAGATGTAGCAGAGACAGGCCTGAGCCTTCAGCACCGTGTCCTCAGCAGCCTCCAGCCTGGAGCCCAGAAGACCTGCAGGAAAGAACCAAACACTCATGCTAGGGCTGGGAGATTTGTCCGATTTTGTGGATTAATTTGGATTTCATGTTTTGCTGATGATTTTATTTTTTAGAAATCGAAGAATTGAGATTTTGAATAGAAATATTACCAAATATTTGAATTAGACACTTTGAGAATATGCCAGTGATAACAATAAAGCAAAAGGAATGATCCTGCCACATGTTGGCACTAGCGATTAACCACTCATGTGTGACACGCTTGTGTGACATATTGTTCAACAGCACTTTTGCGATGACAAAGATGCGAACGCAGCAGTGGAATAGGGAAAACATGTAAGAAGATGGGGTGAACTTCTTTTAACTTTTTTCCTACATATTCATTATATTATACTTAAGCAGTTAGTGATGTCTTAATTATTTAATTTATTATGCTTAAGTTAATATATGTCAAAGACAGCCATTGTGTAAGTGATTACATTTCAACAACAAACTGAAAATGTATTGTTAGATTTATAAAGTAATGTAGAAACTGCCTTATGTCCATTTTACGTTTGCACACAATTTTTACTTAAGTGCTGAGTACTACATCTAACAAATACATAAATAAGAACTACATTTTATAGTTTGGGCTCAGCTATTAATTGTAACCTTTAATATTACAGTAATGTGCAGGAAATGGGGTTCCTACATAGGTTAGAGCACTAGCTGAGGTTGATTTTTATCCATGAGGTCATCAATTTTAACTGAATTAATTAAAACACAAAGCAACATTTTGTTCTGTAAACCACAGTTTACTAAAAAGACTAAAGATAAAGATCTAATAGTTTGATATGCATCTGATGACTTTCTGAACTGTTTATGTTCACTTCTCTTTAAAACTGGCCCCCAGCTATCGGGCAATCCTTATTATTAAGTCATGATATCATATAGTTATTCAACATACTAGCAGCCAACAAAATCACTGAGAACACAAAAATATTCAGTTTCCTTCCATATTAATTAAGATGTTAGTGTAAGCCTACAGAAGAGATTGTGTAAACAATCGACTCACCACAGAGGGAGGAGAACTCCTCTGGCTTTGCGTAAGTCATTACTGCAGCCAGAGCTTCCTTCCAGTTCTGCAGGTCACATGTCTCCAAAATGTCCAACCAGTCCTTCATCACCACAGCACTAATGAGCTAAAATACATTGAGATCCAACATCAGAGCTACTAGAGTAAATGCCAAGACATGCCATTCAAACAATTCAACAAATCAACTACAAGTTCCATATGTTTTGGAAGTCTGCATAATATATTTAATTATATCAATAACTATAAAAATGGGTAGGTTCTTAGTCAGGTCCAAATAAAAAAAAACATATATAAGAGAAGGACAGATCTCTCATTTACAATGTAGTGGCAACACATTAGAAGCATGTCTACTGTGGTACTACGTGACCTCACCTTAGAGATTTTGCTTTGAGTTTTGCTGAAGTATTTCTTCTGAGTCTTCGCCAGAAGCTCGGCACTTCCAGCAATAGCCAGGATGATGCCGTCAGCCATTCGGTTATCATGCAGACAGAGGTCAACAGCAGCTTCGTAATCCCCAGTCAGCAGTGCCTGGGTGATCAGCCCATCAATATCTGAAAGAAAAAGCATAACATCCAAATGACCCCCAATTTTATTTGCTCCATCACAACGTTCATTATATCAGTGAAGGTTTTGTGATGAACATTCAAAAGGAAACTTGCCTTGGCTAACTTTGAGGTTAGCGGTGTCTGAAGCAGGAGCTGGAGTAACATCTGTGTTGGACGTCTCCTTAGCAGCAGGTTCTTCATCTTCAAAAGGAATCTCGTCTAGGTCCAATGTCTCAATGGCAGGCTGCTCTTCTTCTTCCTCTTCCGGGCTTTTCTTCTCAACCTTGATAAGAAAAAATATGCATAAATGACAGTGAAAAACATGAGCATTGCTTTCTCTTCCTGGTTAATATCAATTGGGACTGTTGCTCCATGGAAGATCGATTTACAACAATCTGATTAAGAATTAAGAGTTCAATTTAAAAAACAAAAATTAAATTACTTCAATCATTTAGTCCACTTAAACCTCATTCCTTTCTTACAATCAATTGTGAAAAATGCATTATCACGATAATGCCCAAAAAAATAAGTAAAAAAAAACCACTGATTCGAAGCCACAAAATATCAACGATCTTTCAATGCCCAAAAGGCTACATTTGTGACCTATGCTGGCAAAACGAGTCACAATGAGCAAATTTTCACCTTCAAAATGATGTATGAAATCAGTCAAAAAAATGATGATAGAGTCAGCAAAGTAAATTTAGAGAAAAACTGATTTAACGTTTTTAGAGGTTCCAAAGCAAAATCTCCCCTTTCCACCCACAACTTTTTAAATATTCATTACTAGATTAATAATCTGGGGGGTGGGGGGGTTCTCTTAGTTGTAAATACAAACCGATGTGAAAAAGAACAAATATAAGAAAGAAACAAGTGTATAGTGTAAGTGCATAGTGCATTTCACATCTAAGCAAAGTCATTCAAGTAAAAAAAAACAACAACAACAAAACACGTAAAAATCACTTGCGTTCATTACAAATAAACTGATTATTAAAACTGCAAAACAGATCAACCAAGCAGCGAGTGATTCCCTCTTTTCTTTTATTGTTTGATTAACAAGACAGAAGGCCTATATTAAGACATATGCACAGATCTAATATAAATGTTACACATCCAGTGTTTTTCGGATGATTAGCCTGTGCACACTTCAACTCATTTTGCCAAAATGGGTCACATTTGTTAGTCAACTACCAGCTGTTTTACTAAAATCATGCTGGTTCTACTGTATGTTATGCACACCACAATTTCCAAGGTGGTGGAAAAAGTGCATGCATTTTACCGCAAAACTACACCTCCTACATTTCAAGGCTTGGTTGAAGTTAGTTGCAGCACTCAAAAATCTACCACAAAAAAGCTACCAAGCCAGCATTCCTGTGTGACAGTTCAGAAAGTTTACTTCTCCCTCTGCCTTGTAAAGCGTAATTAATTCAATTCCAACAATATTTTACACAGTTACGATGTAATTCTATCACACAGGGATGCAGCGAGAGGAGGCTCTACCAGGAGTAAAGTACCTCCTCCAGTGTCGCTGCCTCTTTAACCATGGATTTATATGGATCACCACAACCAGAAACCTCTTCGACATGTAGAACAGGCCGGCAATCACTGGTACTCAGAAGATCAGTCTCAGAAACAGGATGCTGTGTCATCAAATCAGATTCTGGTGCAAGAGGTTGGGAGTCAACTTTAGTTTGCAAGTTTATGGCTTCTTGAGGCAAGATATCTGGAGAAAGGCCAAGAGCGGCTGGAGGCTGAGAGCTACTACATTGTGGCATCACTTCAGATGCTGGCGGTTGTAAATCAACAGTAGGCTCTTGTAAAGACTCAAGAGGTTCAGCTGGCAGCACCGGTCCAGAATGCACTGAACCAGATGCTTGTTGATTAACTGGCACAGATTGCTGAACCTCAACTATTTGTTCACATGAAGGAACTATCGCAGAAGCAGATTCGGGAGGTAACAGTAGATCTGAAGATCCCAGGTGCTGAGGTTCAAAGAGTGGCACTGACTGTGACTTCTCTTGAGGTGTGACTATTAGTTGATCAGTAGAATCAACCTGTGTTGTAGGTGTGGATATTGGATTCTGGTCAAAGGAGTAGGTGAGATCAACTGGATGCGTCTGGTCAAAGAAGGTGGTGAGATCTACTGGTGGGGTGAGGTCCACTGAGGGCTGTGACTGAGGTTTCTGGGTTATGGCACTGGGGATAATTGTGGGCTCAAGCAATGGTTCATTCAGAGACTCAAGGTTCAGCTCAAGGTTCGGAGGACTTTGAGATTTTGGCTCGAGATGAGGCTGAGCCGACACAGCAAGGGGTTCAGTTTCTGACTGAGTTTCAAGGACTGGTTCAGGCTTAGAAACAGGGTCAGGCACAGGGTTTGAGATGGGAATGGGAGCAGGATAATTCTGAGGTATGGAAGAAGGTATAAGTGAAAGCATCATACACACCACAGTCAGGGTAAGGTGGAATGCAAGGGGTGAAAAAAATAAGCAAACAAAATTATTACATTGAAGAAGTGATGCTTATATAGTTGTCATGACTAAATTATATTTATGCAATTTTTAGAGTGCACATTAAAATGGCAAGGGTCGGCTAAACGTTTCCTGTTACGATGGGCTAACTACTAAGCAACTGCTCGGGGTCATGGTGCAGGTGCAAGCTTTTATCAGTTTACCAAGTTACAAAATGTTACTAAAAAGTTACTAGGCTTCTACAATGAGTGTTTTAGAATTTAAAAAAATACATTTGACAAACATTTGAAGGTAATTGTTAATATAACTATTTTATTCCACTTTATTTGGTTTACAAATTTTGGTTTATTTATGCAAGTATCTTCTCTTCATAAAAAAAAGAAGTTGTTCCTTTTCACTTCCCCTTGCTTAGAGGAAAGCACATAAATAAATAATAATAATAAATTACTTTGTTTTGTTTAATAATTTAAAGCACAAGCATTTTTTAGTTGGCTCTCAAAAAGTCAAACAGGCTCAAACTGAACGCAAAGGTTGCTTGAACGAGTCCAAAATAGAAAAATCTAACAATTAGGTAAAACACAATCACTGGTGCACTTACCACATCGGCCTCATCAGATTTGCATTTCCTTTCTAATGCTGATGCAATCTGAAAACCACAAGCAAATCTAATGAAGACACAAAGAAGCAGATATTCACACTACAAACACTGAGAACACACAAAATTACCTTTAAAGCGATCTCTTCCTTCTTGTATCCCAAAAGGTCCAAATATTTCCCTCGTGCATTTTCTTCAAAGTTCACCTGTGCACATAAATCTATTGGTTACAACTTTGGTAAAGATTTGATTAAGTACAAAAGCTTATAAACTATTCTAGTGTCCCACCTTCAGAAAAGACCAAACGGTCTTTTCAAATTCACTCTGAGCAGCTTCAATCTTGGTTTGGCAATACTCAAGGAAATTTCCAGCAGTGAGTGTTGCCTGAAGTTGGTTTGAGCGATCAAGGAAATCTGTTTCTGTCACAACCTGACTGATATGAACAACATGGGCAGCAGTCTGCTGGGGCTGTTGTGCCTCTGGCTTGATGTTATCCAAAGTGACTAGTTTCCCACCAAACTGCTCACAAAAAGACAAAATCTGATTAGAAACAAGCACACCATTTTTAAGACTTGTAGATCTTAGATCTGGGGCCACTTACAGCAAAAGATGCTCCAACTGGTCTACGGATCCATTTGGGGGGTTTTTTGAGAGGCGTGATGGTGCTTTGGGATGTGGCGGTCTGAGGCAGCTGTAAAGGCGGCAGCGTCTTGCCCGTACCAAAAGGATCCATATTTCCAAACGAACTACTTAACTGTTGAACAAAAGAACATCAGGAGCAACTGTGAGCAAAGCTGTGGTTTAGCTTATAAAAAGAGCTAGCTTGTATTAAAGGAGACCATTTATGCCCTTTTTATAAAAACACACACAAGTTACAAAAACGTTGTTACAAAAATATGTTTGTGAACTTAAACACCTGGCAAAGAAATTGCATGTTTATATTAGATCTGTGGCAGCAGCTTAATTTACAGTAAATTAATAAAAATGAATCAAAATAATTTTCTGTGCTCGTCAGTGCAGCCAAAGACAGAAGTTAGAATGCTTTGACCCCCCGCCCCACCAAAAAAACACTTACTGGGTTAAACTTTTTCACGTTTTATGAGTTTGTAGACACACCAGGGACCAGATTTTAACACTTAAACACGTAAAAAGTCCGATTTACATATGTCTCCTTTAATAACTAAGCTGTACCTGTTCGGCCTGTAAAGTAACGGCGTTGTCATTGCTTCCTCCCATAACTGAGTAAATGCTGATATGGCCATCAAAGGCAGCAGCAGACAGCACAGCTGGGTTCCTGGGACACCACTGGATGTCAAAACACCACTGAGCACTGGTGGGCAGCTCATACAGGACCTGATTGAAAAGACATCACAGGTTACACCCCATAAGATTTTAGTGGCAGCAAAGTATTCACCACATGACTAAACTCTCACCTCAGCCGTGTTGGGGTTCCAGCACAGGATTCGGTTATCTTTCCCACAGCTCAGGAGCAGCTCTGGATCTGCTTCACTCCAGGCAATTGCCAAAACACCTCTGAAAGCACACATACAGATCGATGAGGATAAAGAAAGACTCAAGGAGGGTAAGAGTATTTGCTGATGTTTATATGTACCTTGTGTGGCTCTCCAGCACTTTGAGAGGGGAGGTGGCAAAGCGCAGGTCCCACATTTGGATGACAGGCATTCGGTCGTCTTCAGATGCCAGAACTAGCTGAGTGGCCACCTCCGGGTTCCAGGCCAGACCCGAGCAATGCATCTGAACCACAACACAAACTCAATCAAAATCACATCGCAAACACTAACATCAGACAGTAATAACAAGAAGATAATAATTCAATGCACAAGCATATCCTATCAGAACCATAGTAACAACTAAAGTTTTGATCTAATTAATAACACAATAGTGATTAGCGAAAAGTAACTGAAATTAAGAAAGTAAGAAATTACTATTATTTTGCTAAATGAGAAAAGCAGCAATCAAAGGCGTTTATTAGAAATATTTCATTTGATTCAACAAAGGACTTATCATTCTAAAAACTTTGAGGGACGTTAACCTTTGAGAAATGTTAAAATTGAAAGTCAGTG
>JAUMHE010000059.1:1241882-1253583 GCA_032359235.1 Enteromius mattozi | reverse complement strand
TGAAAGTCAGTGGCAACCAACAGTTTGGTTACCAACGTTCTTCAAATTATCTGCAAGTCATACAAGTCTGAAACAACATGCTTTGGTGAACTATTGCTTTAATATATTTTTTTATTATTATGGAAATATGAAATTGAAAAAAAAATGAAAAATGAAATTGTACTTTAAATAAGAAATGAAAATCACTCATTCGATTTATTTAACCAGTCGATTTATTCAGGAATTACATATATGGCTCTCTGTATAAATGGGCCACTGAATCATTGGTTCACTTGATTCATTCAAAACACAGATGCATTAAGAAATCACCACTGTATGCCGTTTGGAATTGCATAACCGTTCTGTTCTGCTGTGGCTTTACATTAAGCTAAAATCAGACAATACCGTGGTCTGAAGTTTTAAGGCATTATTTTACTTAAGTAATCAATTCATTTTACACATTAAATCAACAGCCCTAGTAATAACATGATACTTTGTCATTAGTTAAATACACCAAATTTTTATGCATTATTAAAAGTTATCTGTTATTATTATTAGCAATAGGTTAGTAAAAATCAAGGCAAAAAGGAATAACTGCACAAACCCTGTTGCTGTGGTCGCTGACTTTGATGATCAGGTCGTTCTTTCTCAGATCCCAGACTGAAGCTTTTCCGCTGGGACTGGCCGAGGCCAGGATGTGTTGCACCTGTTTGTTCCACGCTACACAGCTGATGTCCTCTAGGGGCTAAAATCAACAACAAAATCAGCATTAGATAAGGGTGATGGGTGGTTGCTTACTGTCTCAGGACAGTCTCAAGTCAATCCCTCCCTATATGGGTTACTTTTTCAAGTCTATGGGATTTTTGGAGTCAGTTTTTCCATCCATCAGGCAAAAATCTGATTAAAAGCAAAGCTGCTCTCAACTTTTTTCCTCTCCATTGTCCACAACAATATTCAAAGTCCCCCCATGTAAACTAAAAGGTTTCCAGTGTTAAATCTGCTAAAATATTTTGTTTTTCCAACTTTTTGCTTTACTCTTCAATTTACATAAACTAGTGTCCATTGATTAAAATAAGTAACTAAATTAATTATAACTGAACATAAAATAAGCTTCAGAATTTCATAGGTAGTAAGAGCTATGTTCTTCACTGATCCCACTCTATTTAAAGGATAAGTTTACTTCCAGAATAAAAATGTCCTGATAATTTACTAACCCCCATGCCATACCAAGATGTTCATGTCTTTCTTTCTTCAGTCTCAATGAAATTAAGCAAGTTTTTTTTTTTTTGATGAAAACATTCCTGGATTTTTGTTCATATAGTAGACTTCAATGCTGGCCAACGATTTGAAAGTCCTAAATGCAGTTTTAATGCAGCTCCAAAGCACTCTACAATCCCAGGCAACGAATAATGGTCTTATCTAGTGAAACAATCAGTCATTTTCATAAAAGAATCTTTATCTACTTTTTAACCACAAATGCTTAGCTTGCCCTAGCTCTGCGACACACATAAGGTAATCCTGTTGGAAAGGTCATGCATGGTTAGTTCTCCTTAAAAAAAAAAAAAAAATTAATTTCTTTGCAACTAAAGAAAGACATGAACACGTGGTTAAATTATCAGGAAGTTTTTATATTGGAAGTGGACTTATCCTTTAACCAATAAATTCATGTGACTTTTACAGCTTTGAGTGCACATAAGATCTGTACCGGTGTTTTGGGTCCTGGTGTCATTGGAGAGCTTAAGTTGTTCAAATCCCAAATGTAGATTTCTGACTCATTTCCCCCAGAGGCCACAAGGTTTGCCTAAAGGGAAAAAAAAACATAACTCCACTGATCATAACTCCACATAATTCACATTGAAAATTAATGAATTTTTGCACAAATTGACCAAAAAATAAAAACGTTGTTTGGGTATTACCTGAAATGAGTTGACATCGAGAGCTCTTACTGGTCCTGTATGTTTCTCACTCTGTGAAATTATCACTTCACTGTCTCCAGCAATGATTTTGGAGGCGTCATAGAGGATAATGTTGCCATTTTCTCCTCCAGCGATGAGGACACCTGATGGCAAACTCTGGTCTTCAATGCCTTGTGGACCCCAGACGAGTTTGTGGTATCTAGAGACAGATCAAAAAGGTTACTACTGAGGTTCAAAATTAACACTTAAGAACAAGATGAGAGCAAAATGGGCTTTGGTACATAACTTAAAAACAAAGCTATTCACCAAATTGCAACAGGTATAAATGGTTTATATTGATTTATTTTGTGACCCTGAACCACAATACCAATCATAAGCAGCACAGGCATATTTAGCAATAGCCAAAAATACATTGTATGGGTGAAAATGATCAATTCTTTCTTTCATGCCAAAAACATCAGGATATTAAGTAAAGACCATGTTCCATAAAGATATTTTGTAAATGTCCTACTGTAAATATATTCAAACTTAATTTTTGATTACTAATATGCATTGCTAAGAACTTCATTTGGACAACTTTAAAGGTGATTATATTTAGATTTTTTTTGCACCCTCAGATTCCAGATTCTCAAATAGATGCATCTCAATCTATCCTAACAAACCATACATCAATGGGAAGCTTATTTATTCAGATCATGTATCAAATCTAAATTTCCAACACTGGACACTTATGACTTGTTTTGTCGTCTAAGGTCACATTTAGCAATGATATTCCATTGCTATTGTAACAGAAAGCTAAAGAAAACATCTAGAGTGATTTGTTCAGCAGTTTATCCAAGATTCTTAGTTTTGTCAGAGCATTAAGCCACCAAAATGAATATATATTACAATCTTCCTTTTTAGACTTTGATTTCTGCACAGTTTTATAAGAACAGTTCACAAGCACAAACATTTTTAAATTCAATCGCCATTAAGCCATCATTATTTTGAACTTTATTGCTTCCATGTAAAACAAAGCATATCACAGACACTCAGAGGTGCATATAATGAAAGAGAATGGGGGCCGACTCTTCTCAAAAAGCCATATGAAAGATATACTTTCAGCGGTGACATTTGTTTGGTAGTCATTAGGATGACAGAACTGTAAATCACTAGCCAGATAATGCGAGAAAAACGCAGTACCTGTGTGGAGAGGAGTAAGAACCACATGACTTCATGGCTAAAGCAGGATCAGCCAGATCCAATTCAAAGATCTCCAGAGATGCATTGGTGCTGAAGGTGGCATCAAGCTGCTGGGCCGATGTACCTGAACACACATTCATCAGCGAGACACATCAGACCTCACACTAATATTTGACAGGAATGAAAATGAAGCTGTAAGGGACTGATGTGTTCAGTGGACCGCACTGTTAATTAACAACAACGTACTGGTTGTTCAGCTGACTAAATATCTTTCTGAAAACAAATAAACAAACTTTCAGTTGACGAAAGATCTCCCAAAAACAGTTTTGAGGTGCCCATCTAGGAACTTTATATAACGTATGCAATTGTATACACTATAGGTCTATCTCTTACAGCCTGACTAAGGTCTATAGACCTTTTCACAGACTTTTGATCAATGACTTTACCAGTGATTTTTAAGAATGACATTCAAACTAATTCACTAATGAATCATTCAGACTGATTTGCGAAGCAGTTCAGCAAACTCAACACAAAAAACAACAGTCGTCAATATAACTTATGAGCAAGTTTTAATGCACGCAAGAGCAATATTATAAAAATGTTCCAACAACTAAAAATAAACTTTCACTATTAATAAGCATGCAAGCATTAAATTAAATTACAGATTACTCATTATTAATCACATTCATGTCCGACTGTTTATTAACTACTAATCTGTTAAACACACTGGTGTTCACTTTCCCTGATTAGTTAGCGCAAGCAAAATTTGTGCACAATAGCAAGGGTTCAGTGAATTCAGTGACTGATAGCAGTTACCTGCTGCCAGATAGATGGGGTGTTGTTGAGCTGGACTCCAGGCCTGGATAGCTGTTCGGTTAATTTCTTTTAGCTTCATCCTATGACTTAAAAAAAATAATAAAAATGCATTATTTAGTAAATGTCACACTGACAGTGCAAATTGTTTAGGTAAGTCAAGGTAATACGGTTTGTTCTGTTTAGTAGATTGTATAACTGAATGGAAGGATCTACCAATTGACACTGTATCTCCTAAATAGAATGCAATTACACATGAATTAATCAGCAACACTTTATTTTAAGATGTCCTTGTTACATAAGTTACACGTACTTACTATTATAAAAAAATAAATTAAGAAAAAAAACTACATGCAAGTAGCTTTAAGCCAAACCCTAACCATACAGTAAGTACCTGTTGTTCATTAATATTACTCAGTACTTGAATGTATAATTACATTGTACCAAGGACAGCTTAAAAAAGTCTAACAAATTAATCTTATGACAATAAAAACAATTCATTGTAACAATAGTATAACAGCAGCTGGGACCTTCATTGCAAACAAATAATATCTTGCTAGTAAATAATTTAAGACACGATACCTACAGTTTGCAAGACATTGGATAATGAATATTTAGGATAATTGTTAATTCGCAATAAAGCACTGTTATACATAAGAAGAGACAAGACATGTTTAAGTGAATGAGATGTGTCACGTAATGTCCGTTTAAACAGTTAATACTGTAGGCTATTGCCTAGAAAGGCTAATGCAGCGACCCACAGAGGGACTGTATTAGTTTTAAAGTGTTTACCTTTTCTCGTCGCGCTTCCAGCGGTCACACACAGACTCATCCACGCACAAACACAAGAGTTAGAGATAATTAGCGGGATAACTTTATGAGATCCGTGGGTTTGCGTGAGGTTTGTCTGCAGATGGACAGAGCTCCACGTCCCCACTGCTGTCCATCAACGTGGCACAACAAGCCCCGCCCACCGACGCGACGACTTCCGCCAGCGACTCCCTCCCCCTCAGGCGACAAATTCCGGCGGAAGCGTTCTGTGTTGTCGTGTAAGTGTGTGTTTTGGTTTTTGTGGCGCCTGTGCGTGTTTGCACTTCTCAAATCACAGATAATGCTATTTGTCAGCTTTTCATTTTAGGTTAGAAAGTTTTATGCAGTGAAATCGTATTCACAGTGCATATTTCTTTACAGTCTGGTATTAAATGTTAACACCATAGTACATTAGCATATTCATTTCCCGTGGTTATTTGAACGATACTCGAGGTGCTTTACAGGTGGCATTACAGTACATAACTGAACATATTGTTAGTGCATGTTTTTTCTTTTTTTCTTTTCTTTTTTTGTGATAGCCCAATGCAAAAGTGACAGTACAGTATACAGAGAGCTAGTATAAAAAGCATTTGTATGAAAGGGTAGAAGTGAAATTGCTATTAAACAGAACGGTTTTGAATAAGTTGCTTTTGTACTTCAGTGCCCTCAGAAAGACTCTTTCAAGAATGTTTAGCTTTAGATGTATATTTGAAGTAATAGTTCACCCAAAAATAAAAAATATGCTAAATATTTACTCACCCTCATGCCATCCAAGATGTAAATGAGATTTGTTTCTTCATCAGATTTGGAGAAATGCTGTAGAAAATCCTTCCTGACAATATATGAGGGCATACAGACACTTTCTATATCAAATGAGAATGTGTTATATTTGAAGATATTCATGATGAAGTTTGCCAGAATTGTTTAGTGCTCTAGATTTAAACTTATTTTGAGATTTATTTTTGGTTGTGTACTATTTCTATGTCGAGGATGTATGACATATTATACCTTCAGAGACTAAAACAAAGTTGTCTCTTCTTTCAGAGTACAAATCCTGGACCAGAGACTGCCAAACTGCATCACTTTATTCACTGGTGATAAATAGAAAGCAGAGAGTAGGATGTAGGGGTTGAGTGGGGGAAGATGAGCCGGTGGTAAGTTGAGACACCTGTGCATCTGAGCATTGATTTGTCATGTGATCAAACAATCTGGAAGTGCACAGCATATCCAGCTGTCTGTAAATGAAAGAAACACAAGAGACACGTGGTAAGTTTGTTTTCATGTTATACTCATATTATAAAAAATTCATGTCAAAGCATATTTGTTCAGCTCTAAAGTCATACAGTGCAGTCTAGAAGTCTAAGACCATATTTTGAAACAAAGGTTATGACTTAAAATGAATATATGAAGATAGTATTTTAATCTGTGTCAAAAAATAAATGAAATAAGTAAAAATGCTAAATAGAAGCTTTTCTATATAGGTTTTTTAATCTTATTATATAAAACTGTTATGTTCACCGAGGCTGCATTTACTGGATGAAAATACAGTAAAAACAGCAATATTGTTAAATATTATTTCAATTTAAAATAACTCCTTTTATGTGAATTTATAAATGGTAACATTTTTATTTTTTATTTTTATTATTCTGTGATCAAAGCTGAATTTTCAGCAGCATTACTCCAGTCTTCAGTGTCACGTGATCCTTCAAAAAGCATTCTAACATGCTGATCTGCTGCTCAAGAGACAATTAATAATTATTATTAATGTTGAAAAAAAGAAGTTTGTTTTGCTTAATATTTTTGTGAAAACAGTGTTACAGTTTTTAAGGATTCTCTGTATAAAAAGTTTAAAGGAACAGTATATATTTGAAATCTTTTGTTGCAATATAAATGTCTTTACTGTCACTTTTAAGCAATTTGATGCATTTTTGCTGAATAAAATTATTATTTATTTCAAAATAAATTGACCGTGGAGCACAGAAGCAGTTTTAAGTAGCACAGGTAGGCCTATATTTGTAGCAATACCAAACAATACATTTTATGAGTCAAAAATTATACATTTTTCTTTTAGGCCAAAAAATCATTAGGATATTAAGGATAGAGGATGTTCCATTTTGTTAATTCCTATCGCAAAAACCTAATTTTTGATTACTAATATGCATTGTTAATTTTTAAATTAACTGAATTTGGACAACTTTAAAAGTGATTTTCTCAATATAATTTTTTTTTCACACTCAAATAGTTGTATCTCAGCCAAATATTGTCCTGTCCTAACAAACCATTTATCTCTGAAAAGCTTTTATTTATTCAGCTTTTAGATTATGGATAAATCTCAATAAAAAATTGACCCTTATGACTGGTTTTGTGGTCCAGGGTCACATATGTATGTATGTGTGTAATTCTTCACAGCTTGTGCTGTTATCAAACACCTCAGGAAAGCGATCATGCCACGAAACTATATTCGCAAAACGGACTGGGGTTCAGTAACCTATGAGGAGCTGGAGAAAGCGTTCATTGAAGTCAAGCATGGGAAATCTATCAGAACTGTGGCAAAAGAAAGAAAGATCGGCAGGTCCACCCTGCAGCGCTACATGAAGAAAGCAGAAGAAAAAAGAGAGAAAACTGTCGGCTACAGAGGAACAGCTGAAGCCAGGAGGATCTTGTCTGAGGAGCTAGAGGAGGAGCTTGCTGAAAACATCCGCATGCTGGCTGAAGGCGTGCACGGCCTCACGCCAAAGAAATGCAGAGAAATCGCTTTTGAATTCGCACAGAAGAACAACATTCCCGTTCCAAACAACTGGGGAGAGCAGAGGTTAGCAGGTAGGGATTGTTGTGACACTTTAATTCAGAAATTCAGCTGACAGTGTTGCTAACTTGATTTTTTAATTCCCGTAGGTCGAGACTGGCTCAGTAGTTTCATAGCCCGCCACAATCTCTACAGCCACATAACTGAAGCGACATCTTTGGGAAGCTACGGACAGGTGAGAGAGCTACTGATGCGTATTTGACTAAATCAATAACTGTTCATTTGATTAGCAATCAGAATCAGCTGTGATGGCAATGCACTGGTCAAAATGTGTGGGAGTTTTAGAGCTGACATATTTATGTTTTCATTTTCTAGGTCATCAGTTTCAATCTCATCAACCAGGACGAAATCAAGAAAGAAATCAAAGAGGAGCGTGATGTTTCTGTCACTATTCATCAGACTTCAGAGGAGGACAGTGCTCAAATTTGTGATTCAGACCGAGACCTGTTAGATACGGATTTATTTCTGACATGATGTTACATGATAAAGCACAATGTAAAAAAAGACATTTTGATGCCTAATCGTGTTTCCTGTTTGTTTAGGAATATCTTATTAGAGTACTTATAAAGTACTTATAACAAAATAAGTACTTTAAAATGATTTAAAATGAGGTCACACATTATTATTCAAAATTCTTTTCATGCTGTTATTTATATAATTCATTCATAATCATGTTATTTCTCATGATAATGCAACAAAATTGTGTATTTATTTATTGGTATATTCTTTTAGCTTAACTAGTAGAGCATGGCACTAACAACACCAAGGTTATGGATGAGCCTTCACCCCCATAACAATTGTCTCTTTCTTTAGGTCTGTTTTATACCTAAGGGGAAAAAAACTTTCAAAACTTATACTGTACATAAAATTGTGTTTGAAGATATTAAATGTGGTGCTTTCAGAAAGTATTCAGACCCCTTTATTTTTATCACAATTTATCTATTTTCTCACAATAATATACACTTTATACTCCATTAAGGCTTCAAAAAACAGGTTTATGAGAACCTCTTGATTTTAATACATTTTAAAAAGAGTGGTAACTTCAACTATTTTACTAATTCAAAACAATTAGATAGACAAATTTCGGGAGGAGCGCGCACGCATGATCAAACACGGCTGGCACTGCACTATTCAATCAATCCTATTCCGCTCCGTCCAATCAATTCGAAAGCCTCCTCCTTAAATAAGCTCACTTCCTTCCCTTCCTTATCTCGTTACGCATCCCTCCTCCGCCCCTTCTCCGCCTCATTTCGTGCCTTCCTGCACGGGGGGCACGGGGTTCGAGCCGGACACCGAGCTCAGTCCTTGCTAGGGTTCGAACTACTAGGGCTCGGAATCCGCCGATCTCCCAGCTCGCCCCCCGGACCGCACGCCAAACACGCTTATTATTATCATAAGGAAGCGGGAACTCGTGAAACTATTTAATTATTTGTTTGTTGCTGAAGTCACATTGCAGCTTAGTGTCATATAACAGAATGGTGCAGAATTCATGATAAACTGAGCTGAAGCTTTAATAATACTTCTACTGGATTTTAAATGAATTGTTTATTCAAAAAAAAAAAACCCTGAAAATGTCACCGATGAGTTTGTTTCTTCGTCATCACAACAATACAGTAATTCACACCACTTCAGTCTATCAGTAAACATCTTGAGCTGTGTGTAAGAAAAAAATCCATCGTCAACACATTTTAAACTTAAACCACTGTGCTTTTTCTGGCGAAAAAGTCATCTTTGAATGAGGAGAGAAATCTGCACAGATCCAAAACAGTTCACTTTTGATAGAAGAGAACAACAGGAGATGGACTTTATAACTGGAAGAAGCATTAGTATGGATTATAGACTCGTATTTTGACCAGAAGCCACAGTCTAAAGGTAAAATGATGTATTTGTTTTTAACATACATGAACTGATGGACTGGATTGGCGTGCATTACATGTGGATTATTGTGATGTTCTTATCAGTTGTTTTAACTCACGTGAATGGCATAAATTCACTGCAGATGATCCATTGGTGAGCAAGTGATGCAATACTACCTTTTCTCCAAATCTGACGAAGGCTTACATCTTGGATGGCCTGAGGCAAGTATATGTTCCTTTTTGAGTGAACTATTCCTTTAATGATTCCATTAAATTTAGGAAAATAATGGGTTAAATTCGAATTTACCATTATTATTTTACTCCAACACCATTGTGGCAGGCCTATCTGGAAACATAAAGTCAGGTCGCTCTCAACAGCACATGGGGTTGTATTATCATATTGTATTGTCCTGTATTGACGCATAGGCGGCGCTGTTTCTTTGTTTTTTGTCCACCCAGTGGGAGTGTTCCGTCTCATTCAAGGGGTTTCCTCTCTTTCTCCAGCGCTGCTGTCATTCACAACCAGAAAGGACACAAAGGAAGATCACAGATGAAGGTGTAAAGCTGAAAACTGGTAAATGTGCGTTTATTTCGGCGGAGCCACGTCTGAGCTGATGCCTGGCGCAGGTGCATCATTTCCCGCATTGATCAGCTGAGCCTCGGACATCAGCATCAGCATCGGGCGGTAAGACAGCTCTTCATACAAATCATTCATAAGAATACAGCTCCTCACGTTAATCAACTTAACGATACGTCTCAGTAAACTGTTTAATTATAGCCTAATCAGTGTGAATTAGTAGAAACCACTTTTTCATGTAAATTGATTTTTTCTTTTGAATAGTAACTGGTTTCATAAGACGGTAATGCAGCAGATTCTTCAGAGTCTTTGAAGGACTGGGGCTTTTTATAGCCTACGCTTTCCTAGACATATTAAAAGGTGATATATAAAGACATAACGTCATTGTTCTGTGTATCATCGTCATCTGCAGATACCTGTTTTGTGCTCTATAGTGGGCTGAACATGCGAATGCCGGGAACATCGTGATCTATAGAGTCACAGTGCGTTATGGCACAAGGCACAGCCCCACAGAAATGCTGTTCAAACTGTTGAATACCAGCACATTTTAGGAAGTACTTTATATTCATTCTGTTTTTGACCTTTATTTATTAGCAAGGCAAAATCAGACGAGTCACTTATTGTCATGAAAACGTGAAAGTCTTTGCATTGCACTGCATATACGCCCATGTCAAATGGAATTCATAAAGCAATAGTTCCGATTCTTTGTTCTGATTGGATGAACCGGTTCGTGAAGCGCACAGTGTGAACGCACGTTTTGTATTAATGCGCGTTAAGTGCTGTTGCTCAGCAACCATAAAGAGCCAATAGTTGATACATGACTGGGAAGAATCATATTAATAGGCCTAGTTTTAGCTACTAATGTGTTACTAGCCTTTTCATTCATTGAATCATACAAACATTGGTGTTTTATATCACATTGCGTTTTCTTTTTTCTTTTCTTTTGATCTGCTTTGACCAGCTTTGCATATTACTTTTTTCCCCATCTTTTTGACCACTTGATTTTTAATCAAAATCTTGATTTAACAGAATTCTCTGATGATTAATTCAGGTTTGTTAGAGAACTGCTACGATTACAAATGACTGGTCATTTTATTATTGTTAGTTAAAACTAAAACCATGAAAAAATGTTACATGAAACAAAATAAACATCAACTAATATAGATAAAATATAAAACAATGCACATTTTATTTCAGCTAGCTGCCAACATTTCTCATGTATTTGTTTAAATTCAAGTACTAAAATAATTAAAAAGGAAAGGGATAAAAATATATAAACGTTTATAAACATTCATATTTTAAAAATATGACCAAAAAAAAAAAACACCGGCAATATTACTAAAACTTAACTAAAATTAAAGGGGAAACAAAAAATAATAATAATAATTCAAAATATTAACAAAAACTATACAATAGTTCTGTCAAACGATTAATTGCAATTAATCACATCCAAAATAAAAGTTTTTGTTTATATGTGTGTGTGAACTATGTGTATTTATTATGTATAGACTATGTAAATACGCACACATGCAGTATATCTTTAGGAAATGTTTACATGAATTTATATTAGTTCTGTCAAACGATTAATTTATTTATTTTTTCTCCTTAATGTACACACAGCACCCCATATTGACAGAAAAACACAGAATTGTTGACATTTCTGCAGATTTATTAAAAAAAAAAAAGAAATATCACATGGTCCTAAGTATTCAGACCCTTTGCTCAGTATTTAGTAGAAGCACCCTTTTGATCGAATACAGCC
>JAUMHE010000059.1:1211211-1224310 GCA_032359235.1 Enteromius mattozi | reverse complement strand
TGTGGGAGCAATTATTAGAAAAAGGAAGACATACAAGACCACTGATAATCTCCCTCGATCTGGGGCTCCACGCAAGATCTCACCTCGTGGGGCCAAAATGATCACAAGAACTGTGACCTAGTGAATGACCTGCAGAGAGCTGGGACCAAAGTAACAAAGGCATCAGTAACCTTCCTTTCTTTTATTTAATTTAAAGGCATTTTCACTTATTTTTTTGTCTTTTTATCTAAAACTTGATGGAAAAGTTAAGATTATTCATAACTGAACTGCAAAAACAAGATAGCTTTGTGTAAATTTCTAACCTCAGGCACACAGTCACTTGTTTAGAATTCATTAACATTAGAATGAAGTTGAGAACAAATCCTCACGCATCTGTTGTGAATCTTATAAAATCAAAGTTTTTTATGATAAATTCTCCTGTGTACACAAGTATGAATAATGCATGGGATTATTAGTGAATGACACTCAGTAGTATGATATAATACTCACAAACTAATGTTATAATTCCTTTGTGAATTCTGTTTTTACTGCATTGCTGCAGGAATTTCAGCAGATCTATTGTCTCTCTCACTTGGGCAAATCTTAGTGTTTTACTGAAAAGTTAGGAGCTGATTTTATGTTCCCTGCACATGATTGGTCTCATGAATAGACTGGTAACAGTGCAGAAGAGTTGAGCTGAGGGACTGTGATTGTGGTTTCTGAGTGCTGTGAGACGGATTAATGAGCGCAGACGTGGAATCTGAACTTTAATGACTACAGCACACCAGCAGTAGAGTGTCTGACCCTGTGTGTCCCTCGTTTCTCTAGGTGAAGGTGTTTAACAATGTTAGGACTGGCAGTGTCATAACATCGGCTTTAAAGGGGTCACTGCAAAATTCACTTTTATATGTTGTTTGAGTATAATTATGTGTAGGTAGTGGGTGTACATATCCGCCCTATAATAATAAAAATCTATAAATAATTTCACGATTAATACAGCCCATTTAACACCATCAAAATCAAAGCACTTACAGTCTCATGGTCCAATTTTCCTTGATTTTCAAGAAGGTGCAAAGTTGCTAATTTCTGGGTTTTCAATGTTAAATGTCAGGTTTAAATCAGGTTTATATTTTGAGTAAGGATATGGCTACACTTTCAGCCAAATGTTGACATTTAGTTATTTTTATATTTGTTTTTGTGCAGTCTGGTTTTAAGCGGGATGATATTTAGGTCTTGTACCACTCAGATAACCACTAAATTTTTTAAATAATTTTGAGAATATTTGGTGACTTTATTTTAAATGTTAGGCTTACAGTGTAATTACAGTGTAATTATACATTTAAGTACTAAGTAATATTAATTACTTATACTTACTATATGCTTAGGGGCAGGATTAGGCTTTGGTTTAGGGTTACTTTCATGTAATTATGCATAGCGTTTTGTTATTATAATATTAAGTACATGTAACATGTAACAAGGACACCTTAAAAAGTGTTACCAACATTTTTGCTTTGAAAGACTGACAGAACATGGTGTACCTGCATGGTGCATAGTACTTCACAAAGAGACGTTTGTTGGATTTTAAAATCACAAAACAATATATGTAGTGTGAAAATGAATAGAAAATGAACTACACCCATCATTATTCTACTTCAATCCTTCACTAAAATCACCATCACATCCATTGATTAGGAGTAATTGAAAAAATGTATCAGAAACGTGCAGAAAAACCCTGTCATTTGCTTGCACATGACATTTGGTTTGAAATTGGTTTTTGACGTTCTGCCGTTTTTTTATGTAATCTAAGTATCCAAATCTGTCTGTCTGTAAACAACTACTTTCAAGATTATCCAGCAACAGAGAACAGCCTTCTTGCCTAGAAGTGCATATTAGTATAATTACAGGCTAATGACATCAATGCTAATTCATTTCTCACTAGCAACATTGAATCATAATTAATGTGTAATCATAGTTTAGTGTATGATGAGTAGCAAACACAAATTAACTAGCGGACTATCTTGATATATATATTACATGCAAGTAAACCTAATCCTATCCCTAATCATATAGAAAGTACATGTAGTTAATTAATGTTACTTATATGTATAATTACTACTAGTGCTGTCAAACTATTAATCTCTATTAATTACATGCTAAATAAAAGCTTGTTTATATAATATATACTGTATGTGTGTTGTGTGTGTGTACTACGTATGTTTTGTATACATAAAGACACACACATTCAGTATATATTTTAAAATGTAACAGAATTAAGATGTAACATGTCAGATATTGAAGCTGTTGTTTTGGTGGAATATTGGTGAAAAGCTGTAAATGTCTGTCCACAAAAATGTTGGACATGATATGATTGTGAATTTAAAACACTTGGCAGAGCCGACTATATAATTTACCTTTGATGTGATAATTATGATATCATGATATACTGCTATTTCGATTTTATGTCAGTTGCTTGTGCAGCCCCATTCGTTCCCTGTGAGGCATACGCTGGTGTAAATGATCTGACAGCATCTTCTTGTGTTCTGCAGGTCTGAGTGTTTGCTAAGTGGATTGAGCCATAAACAGGCTTCCCGTCTGGATCTCTGCCATTGCTCTTCCTGCTCTCCATTCCCTGGATCCTCAGGCTGCAGAACGCCACCATCATACCCGATTGGACCTTAGAAACGTGAGACTTGTGCCCCGTTCAGAAGCGCCAGAGCCCCTCAGGGCCCACGGGCACAGCGGCACTTTAGGGCTGTCTGCTAGTCATGAGTGAATTCTGGTTGTGCTTCAACTGCTGTATCGCCGAGCAGCCGCAGCCGGTAAGATTATCATCACCTCCAGCCTCCAAACCACAGAAACCGGGAAGAAATCACTTTGTTTTCATCGATCACCTGCTGGCTTCCCAGTTACCCCTTTCATATTCTACATCTGTCTCTCTTTTGTCTTTTGTTAGACCTTGGGTACACTTATAATGTTAGTTAAGGTTGCTTCCACCATAAACGTTTGACCATTTTTATATTATGTGTCTTAAACGAACTATGCATGTACAGTATAGAATTGAGCATTTGCAGCAATTTGCAGTTATGGTATTCAGTACATATTGTTCTTGCCAGATTTACATTTGTTGCTTCTGAGGTTGTGATTAGCGGTTGACCGATATGGCCGACATCTTGAAAAGCAGGGTGGTGGATAGCTACAGTAGCCCAGAAGTGCACAACACAACGCAATTAAGAAAGCAAACATAAACTCACAACAAAACAACATTTAAAAAGCAAACATAAGCTTTTTCGGTTGGTCAGGTATCTGCATGTGTATAAATTACATGAAGGTTATTTAACCCTGTTAGAGACTAATTCTTACTATTAACTAGTTGCTTATTAGCATGAATTTTACTAGTGTATTGGCAGTTTATTAGTACACAACAAAATTAAAAAAGAAAACATAAACTCATAACACAGTGCAATTTAAAAAGCAAACATAAGCTCACAGCACAACGGAAATGCTCCCAACCACTAGGGGGCAGTTGGTATGCAGAAACGACTATTGCGCAAGGTATTCGCAGGCGCAGCCGGCTGTGTTGGTAGTAAAACTTTGTTGGTAAGACCCACAAAATGGACAATACATTGCAAACTGAAATAACGTCAGGGGATGGCTTAATGTCAGCATTAAAATGATCAAAACAGGTACAGACTGCCCGCGAATACTTGTGACATGCACACAATAGCCGTTTCTGCAGACCAAGTGCCCCCTAGTGGTCGGGAGCATTTCCGTTGTGTTTTGAGTTTATGTTTGCTTTTTTAATTGCGTTGTGTTGTGAGTTTGTTTGTTTTTTTATTTCGTTCTGTTGTGAGCTTATGTTTGCTTTTTTAATTCTGTTGTGTTGTGAGCTTATGTTTGTTTGTTTTTTAATTGCGTTGTGTTGTGAGTTTATATTTGCTTTTTTAATTGCGTTGTGTTGTGAACTACTGGGTCACCGTAGATAGTCGATATTAGGTCGATATAACTTTATTTATTTTATGCAAATTGAAAATACGCCTAATGGAAATGCATAAATTTCTCCCATATATCACAGTTTTTACGCTTGCATGAGGTTTTTCAGCCAGTTCAAAAAAGGAATAATTTGAAACTGCAATAGAAATGGGTTTTTTGCATTTACAGGTCACATGGCATTTGTAAAAAAGTCATACGTTCTCTCTTATCTCCACTTAATACGTGGTCGTTCTCAAGAATAAGGAGCTTTCACTGTCATTAATGCTTTGACAGTTTACACTGCACAAGTCTGCGGTGCTGTGCAGCTCGGTTACAGCCACTGAAGCTGATCACGGTCACTCTAGTCCAGGGCTGTCCAAACTCGGTCCTGGAGGGTCTGTGTCCGGCAGAGTTTAGCTCCAACTTGCCTCAACACACCTGCATGGAAGTTTCTAAGATTCCTAGTAAGAGGCATTTTCTCTCTAATCTATGTGAAAAGCTCAGTCAATTTCAGTGAAATCAGTAAGCAAAAGGCAAAATACTATAAGTAGCTGTGTGTGTTTGCATGGTTGTAACAGCACATATTTTAGCACACACATCTGATTTATACTCATCTACAAGCATGTGTGTTTGATGAGTCTGTTATCCTTGGCTGGAGTCTCAGCTCTGCATGGATGTGAATAATTTTGCCCTTTTTGCCCCAGCCATTTTTAATCATCACACATTCTGTGAGATGTTGGCTGTCACAACACATTATGTCAGAATTTGTCTTTGCTCAGTTAATAAGGCTGAAAAGATTTATAAAAACAAAATACATCAGCGCCAACAGGCACACCACAATTTCACTAAACCGAAGAAGTATTTACTGATAAGAGTTGTGAGGAAATCTAGTTTGAGACTGTTTGGGATTATGGGATTAAATACATAAACGATTTTTGTGTTTTTTTAAATATTAAATTACTGCAGGTGCGCGTCATGTTCTGAGTTCGTTTCACTCTTTTTATTTCTTATTCATTTTGAGGAATACTGAATCTGTTTTTGTGAAGGTGAGATAAGTAAATGTTCGCATTTAGTCTAGAACTACAGTAAGCAACAGGGAACACAATGCACTTCTCTCAACATGAGGACAGGAGAGCTTTTATGTCAAGACATGGGAAAACAATGAAATTAGCATTACTACTTATTTTAAAATGTAACTCAGTTTCTTGTAAATTAAAAAGTGATGCATTACTTTACTAGTAACTTGAAAAAGTAATCTGATTGCGTAACTCAAGTTACTTGTAGTGTTTTACACTGTTGGTTAGTAATCGAATAGTTACTTATATCTTGGCTCAGAATCATCTCTAATGATGGTGTGTGAAACAAGCAGTGAAAAATAACAATCTCTTTCAAAAGAGATTCATCAATATATTCAGTAATATGCATACCAACATCACAAACTTTATTAAGGATTCAAGCCAATGTTAATCATTTAGAGATGTCCCTCTTTGATGAAACACTAATAGCCGGTGTTAAAGAATGTGTGGATGTTGTTATTCAAAGGTGTTTATATTGTTGCATGACAGAGACTAAAGGCTGACCAGCATGAAATGCAGCAGTGAGGAGGGAAGATTAATTAGATGAAAGTCAGTGAGGATCTTCTGAAGAAAATGGAATAGGCTGATGAGTATTTTGTTAAATCAAAATGTTATGTTTTGACCACATTTTCTCTAAACTTGAAAAGTGAATTGGGTTTGGTTTGACTGAAGTCCTTTAAGCTGAGAGATTTACCACCTTTGGCCTTTTAAAGCTAAAGCACGGAAATAATTCCTGAGACTTGTGTTACTGCAGGCACTTCTGGAATTTAACCTACTGGCGATTGACCTGGGTGCCCACATTGTCCACTGTAAAAAAAATTCACAGACTGTACAAGTAATCATTTTAGGTCATTTCAAGTATCTTAAACTGACTTGATGTCGTATTGAAACAAAAGTTGCGATATATCTTTTCTTTTGTATGGTGATATACATCTGAGTAAAATGGGTGATCAGAAATTAAAAAAAAAACAAAACTGTAAGGTAGAGATGTGATTCTGTTCATGGCTTGTGATTGAATGTTGAAATGTGGTCTTGGCACTCAAAAGTGGAAGCAGATGAACAAACAGGGACAGGGTTAATATACATAATTTTATACATAATTTATAAATGTAATAAAATGTAATAAAATTCTACATAATTTGAACAAGAAAATCTAATTTTATTCTGATTAAACCTCATGATTAAAAACAATTTGAGCAAAAATTCTACCTTTGCACGGATTAATTTCTCATCTATAAGATGTCTATAATATGCGTTTATAAATCACATTGGGTGACATTTATTTGCATGCTGACTTTAAGAAATGAGGTTGAAATTGATTAAATTACTTTGATTAGTTAAAAAAACATGTCTCCATGACTTATTGATGTCATTTTTGTCATATTATTGTAAAATTTAATTGTGGACTTTTCATTTGCTAGTCATTATTTTTATTATTTTTTTTGTCTTTATGAAAAACAATAAAACAATAAAAAATATATATATACAATGCAACCTCGGGTGACTCTATAATTCAGTATTAGATCAAAAATTAGACACAGTCCCTAAACTCAGTCCAACAATTAAATAATAAAATAAAATGTGACCAATTTAATTTTGCAAATACTTGATGGAGCCACTCTCTGTATTTTACTGTTCTGGCACGTAATAGAGTTATTTTCAGCATTCGCTTTACACGAATGAATAACAACATTAGTGCAAAAGTTTTCTGCTGAACTTGAGATGTTCCAATAAGGGCGGCTGATCTTAAATCAGTGTGTAATTTAAGAAGATGGGTGCTTATTAAATTAGGTCACATATTCCCCGGAGCAAAGAGACTGTGTCCTAATTATGAGCTGTCATCTATCTGTCCTGTGACGAGTGCTAAAACCTTCATCAAGAAGATCTATAAACACCCCCTGATCAAACAGCAGCAACAGCATCACACAAACAGCGCTTCTTACTGGAAACACAACTCACAGCAGACAGAGATTTCATTAGATACTTCTGCTTGAATTTATATTGAATTAATAGTATATAATACTATATATACTATACCATTCGTATGTACTATACCATTCAAAAGTTTGGACTTGTATAGGTTTTTTTTTTTTTTTAAGAAGTTTTGTGTGCTTACCAAAGCTGAATTAATTTGATCAAAAAAATTAGAAATATTATTACAATTTAAAACAACTTTCTATTGTAATATGATTTTAAAATGGAATTTATTTCTTCGATGCAAAGCTGTATTTTCAGCATCATTACTCCAGTCACTAAAAAGCCCCTAAAATGTCTAATAATGCATCATGAAAATGCATTGTGCTTTTTTTTTTTTTTACAAGATGTAGTATCTGAGGTGTCCCCAAAATATATCTGTGGAGTTTCAGCTCAAAATACTCCACAGATCATTTATTATAGCATTTTGAAAATGTCTATTTTGAGTGAAGGCAGAAACAGGCCGTTTTTGTGCACGACTCTTTAAATGCAAATGAGATGCTGCTCCCCGCCCCCTTTTCCAGAATCTGTTTGGTTTTGATTATCATGTCTATTGCTCTGAAATCATGTGTTTTAAGCCATATTAGTTTAATCTTCTGATAAACAGTTTTCCGAGCGCACAGAATGCTTCTGCTACACAGCATGAGTACTAAACCAAGTTCTCTTTCATGTCTTATTGCACTTAAATTGTCAAATACAAGTTTATGTTAAAAACACGTGTTACAGAAATGGCACTGTGGGTGAAAATGTGCAGATTAAGGGGCAGTAATATTATAATAAGGTCTCCTTCCACGTCATGGGGGATGTGAAATCTGACATGTTCATTTTTTCACAAGCTTGCAGAGAAAAGCTTACAAAAAATTTACTGGGTTGTTCTTTTTTAAGTTTTCTAGGTTGTTTCACCGGGGACCAGATTATAGCACTTAAACATTTTCATGATATATCACTTTTAACAGAACATCTGCTCATCGTGACACACTAATCATGTCTTAGGGCGCTATTGTGAGAAATTGTGTAGTTTTCATTGTATTTATGAGTTAAATATGTGTGACAAAAAGTGAAGGTGCTTAACTGGTGACCTTTCTCCGCTGTGCTTTTCGTCACAGCTCACTGGCCGTTTGGAGCGGTGTTGTGAAATTGCAGTAATAAGAGGTTTTGTCCATTATATTGATTTCTGCTGACAGATCCTGAGGGCCACACGCTGCACTCCCAACAGCTCACGTGATCCCAGAACTATTAGGACCGTAAATACAACCACACACAGATTAAACGATTAATCGAAGATTTGAAAGCCAGGGGTTTAGAGTTTTGAACATATAACAATATAACAAAGGCCATCTGTTGTTTTATTTTAAAATGTAGAGAAATATAAGAAATTAATTATTTTAAAGCAAACATACATGGTTTTTACATTCACTTTACATTTTATTTTGCCGTCAAGTGAATGTTCAGTTCTTGAGTTATTTTAGATAATATGTTACTACTTTGTCAGTCGCTGTTGCTTAAAAATCTTCAAAGCCTTTCAGTGATGTATTGTTTTAATATTCAGTGATGGCTGAGGGTGAAAACTGGCCTAGTATCGATAAGACTTTTATTGTTAATAAATCCAGTGTGGCATATTATAATTTCTTTTCCTAGTATTTAATATCAATATTCGTATTTTAAAAGAAAAAAAAGGATTTCATGAGAAGATTTAGCTAGCACAGGAAGCATAGAGAGCAACTGCAATGAATAAAAGCAGTTGATAACCATAAAACATTTTAGAAGCTTCGGTAGTCAATAAATAATGACTTTTCTGTCAGTTGGGCTTAAAAGAGTATTGATGCTGTTTTTAAACCTGAATGAATGTGAATGACGTTTATTGAACTACGTTAGTGAATAATAAATTAAAATAGAGTCTATTGTGTGAGTTTAGAAGACATACATAATGAGACACAAGGACATTCTTTAAACGTTTTCAAATGTTCTCCTTTGTGTTGCACAGAAAAAGAAACTGTTGGTATAATGTATGAGTAACACAATGCTGTCAGAAGTTACATTTTGTGGTTTCCTTTAAATGAACTGTTCCTTTTTAATATTTGATTTGAGAGTCACATTAACGTGTAGAGTATGTTGATGTAAAACAGCTGCAGCTCTACAGGTTTGAAGAATACAGAAGCGGTGAGCTGTGAAATGCCGTCTCCTCTGTCAATGAACAGTTGTCATAGCAACTGCAGTATGTCACGTCTGACTTGATACTGAGTAACAGAAGAGTGAAGGTTTCTGTCGATGTCTGGCACATTAAGAGCAATCATTGACTTCTGATCTGTTTAGTGAATGAGCCACAGCCAAGCAAGGATTCCTCATCAACTGAGATGTATTTAAACATACAGTTGTGCTCATACATGGCCCTTGCAGTATATGAAAAATGTTAATCATTTTAACAAAATAAGAGGGATCAAGAAAATGGCTTGCTATTGTTTAATTGATAGTGTCCTGAATAAGCTATTTTACAAAACAGATGTTTATATATTCTCCACAAGACAAAATAATAACTGAATTTATAAAAATGACCCCATTAAAAAGTTTACATACCCTTGAATCTCAATAATCTGTTGTTCCCTGGATGATCCATAACTGTTTTTATGTTTTGTGACAGTTGTTCATGAGTCCCTTGTTAGTCCTGAGCAGTTCAACTGCCTGCTGTTCTTCAGAATAATCCTAAAGCTCCTGCACATTCTTTGGTTTTCCAACATTTTCTGAATATTTGAACTCTTTCCAACAGTGACTATATGATTTTGAGATCCGTATTTTCACACTGAGGACAAGAGAGGGACTCATGCACAGCTATTACAATAGGTGAAAACATTTACTGATGCTCAGGAAGGCCACATAATGCATTAAGAGCTGGAGGTGTAAACATTTTGAATTAGATGCAGGGTAAATTATACTTATTTTGTCTTCTGGGAAACATTTACGTATCTGTAGCTTCTTAAGATCAGTACCAATATACCAAGAGAAAAAAAATATGAACTTCAAACAAAATAAGACAATTTTACACCCCCCAGCTCTTTAATGCATTGCATTGCCTTTCTTGAGCATTGGTAAATGTTTACATCTTTTGTAACAGTTGCATATGAGTCCCTCAGTTGACTTCAGCGTGAAAAGATGGATCTCAAAATCATAGAGTCCCTGTTGGAAAGGGTACAAATATGCAAAAGATGCTGAAAAACCAAAAATCGTGCAGGAGCTGGTTTTTCTGAAGAACAGCAGGCAGTTGGGCTGTTTAGGACCAACAAGGGACTCAAGAAAAACTATCACAAAACAGAAACAGATTATTAATACTCAAGGGTATGTAAACTTTTGAACAGGGTCTTTTTATATAGATTCAGTTATTGTTTTGTATTTTGGAGTATATGTAAACATATGTTATGTGAAATAGCTTATTCAAGACATTATTAAATAAACAAAAACATGCCATTTTCATGATCCCTGTTATATAGTTAAAATTATTAACATTTTACATATTCTGCGAGGGGCATGCAAGTTTATGAGCACAACTGTTTAACCATGCATTAGCTGTTTGCAGTGTGCAGTGATAAGGTTGTTGTAAGGTCATGTGGGATCCTATTAAAAGATGTTTCCATGAATAATGCTGTTGTTTATTATAGATATTTATTCATCTATGTTTGTTTCTTGTTCTGCAGAAGAGGCGGAGACGTATAGACCGGAGTATGATCGGCGAGCCGACTAATTTTGTCCACACGGCACATGTAGGGTCTGGAGATCTCTTCAGTGGCATGAACTCTGTAAGTACATCTAATGTTCAGTAGGGTTGGGAATGAAAAATCAATTCCAGTTCCAGAATCAGATACTTAATACTTAATACTTAAGATTAAAATTTTGATTCTTTAGCAGGCGAAAAGGGACTGTTAAACATGCATTTTGAATCATTAATTCAAGAGATTCGTTCAAAAACACTGATTCATCCAGTAATGAAATTGGTTTTCAGCGTGAATGCTGCAACAGAACACACAAAACACACCTAAAACGAGAAAGAGCTTTGCGATTGACTGTACAAAGAGATTTGGCAAAAAGAAATTTGAGGTATATTTTTTACAGACTGCGGAAAGCTGTAGAAAAGAACAGCAAATGGATATCATTTACATATCAAAGAAATAGATAGAAGCACGGATTTGCAGTTATCATTTATATTAATATGTTAAATTTTACAGTCATATTATACCCTATGTGTTTTATTGGTATATGTTGCATAGACAACTCATCAATGAAATATAAACTGGATGTTTTTAAATAAACACTGACAAAAACTATATAAGTTTTTGGGCTTGGCGATATGATGATACAGTATATAACACTGATAAGTGATCACCCAAATTTAGCCCAGCCTATTTTGTATTTACAAAATGCAATCACAGGCAAATTTGCTTTATATATTTCCCCGGCGTCCATATAAATGTCAAGAAACAGGACTATGGCTGCATATCAATATCCATGGCCCACTGGATAATTGGTAAGTTGTAAGGAACACTAAATCAAGTAAAACATCCTTTAGCTTAAACTGATTACCTTTTGTTTCACTGGCATTTTCGCAGATTCTCTGTTAAATTCATTAATGCAGCAGCTCTTTCGCCACTGAGTCCGGATGAGTAGTGTGTTCCGGCAGGAAAGTGATGAAAGATTTCAATTTCAGTTTAGGTTGATTTTGTTTTAATCCTGTGTCCAGGTGAACTCAATTCAGAACCAAATGCAGTCTAAAGGAGGCTATGCAGGAGAGCCCATGTCTGTTAATGTACAGATGCAGCTGGTGGATACAAAAGCAGGATAATTTATGTTGTTGGAAGGGGTGAGTAAACCACTTTTTAGTTTCTACTATTTGTGAGCTGCCATTATATCATATCTGCTGCAATGTAATGCAATAATTGTGCGGTTTAGTGCTTAAGATCAACAATCAAAATCAAACAGATGTTTTTTTTAGCAGAGATTCTGAGGTACGAGCTGTAAAGGCACAGTCCTATTCTGGAAAAGTGGGCGAGGAGAAGCAGCTCATTTGCATTTAAAGAGACATGCATGAAAACAGCGTGTTTCTGCTTTCACTCAAAAAAGGCATTTTCAAAATTATATAATAAATAATATGTGGGGTATTTTGAGCTGAAACTTCACAAACACATTTTGGGGAGATTCCTGAGACTTATATTTCATCTTGTAAAAAGGGGCATAATAAGTCTCCTCTAAGGAACACCATCATTTGCTTTACAGTTGCATGTCATCTTCATCACAGTGGTTGCTAACAAGTGGCTAAAAGGGACTACAGAGTTGGCAGGGTCATTAAACATCATCACACCAAACAGGAAAACTCACTAATCACGCTTCTGCAAGCTATTCAAACTCAAATGTTACATTCCCACTTCTGTACTTAAAGGTGCAGTATGTAAAATTGACAGCTGTTGGTTGAAGTGGGTACTGCAATTCAGGCCCGGAATCTGCCCAAAACCAGATTTCAAAGTAGAATTCATAGCTATAGCATTATTTTTCAGAGAAACAGCTGTGTAAACATAACATGTTTCCTAAATATTTACAAACATATTATGTTATTTTTTTGGCTTTAGAAGAGTTAAGACCTGAGAAAAAAAGTTTACATTGTTTAAAGCATTACAAATAATGTCAAAATAAAATTAAATGATATTTCATTCATAGGTTATGCTATGTCCTTGCTAGAGGACATCGGGACTTAATTTCTTTAGAAAAAGACATGAATTAACATGAATAGGCAAAAGCAATTGATTTTTTAAATCACCAGTACATTTTTAGTTTACTTTAGAATTTTTTTTTTTTTTTTTTTTTACCAAACTTTGTATAAAGATGATTCTCAACTATGTTATAACAGAATGACTTGATATACTACTTTTCTTTCTGCAAAATGTAAAGTGGTCATAAATGGGTTTTCTCATCATACACAATGTATCTGTAAACTAAATCTAATTTGCACATGTGTTTTCGGGGCAACATTTCATGAAAAAAGAAGTGTAATAATTGAAAGACATTCATAATAATATATAATATATGATAGAGTATTAAAATATAATTTCTTTGCCTGTTCA
>JAUMHE010000059.1:1170549-1204238 GCA_032359235.1 Enteromius mattozi | reverse complement strand
GTAAATGAGTAATATTGTGAAATATTATTAAATTTCCAATAGCTGTTTTCTGTTGTTTTATATATATATATATATATATATATATGAAAATGTAATTTATTCCTGTGATGAAGGGCTGAATTAGAAAAAAAAATCTCAAAAAATATGCTGCTTGGAAATGGTGATGCATATTATTCCAGTATTCTTTTATAAATGAAAAGTAAAAAACAAAACTACACTACACTACAAACATAGCCTATCTACTCTCACTTTTAATCAATTCAATCCATCTTTTCTAAATAAACATTAATTTACTGATCTCATTATCATTAATAAAATGCTGTATGTTTATTTTTAAATATTAATTTGAGTTATAAATTTTATATAATGTTAAATTGTTATTTGTTTACTATAGAGCTGTAATTGATCATTATTCAGTTAGTTGCAGTTAACCAAACTAAAATCTGCACAAGATCAATACCAAAAAAACAGATCACAATATTAAAAATATTATACAGATATCGCTTTGATTTGATAAAATTTCTGTCCTGTTATCAGTAGTGTTTTTAGAGTATTTGTTGGAGTCTTTTTGGTAACACAATAAGGTTCATTAATTCACATTAGTTGACTACATTAGTTAACATGAACTAAGAATGAATGAACAGTACTTTTACAGCGTTTCTAAAAATGAGTAAATGTTAATTTCAGCATTTGCTAATACGTTTTTAAAATCACAAGTTGTGTTTATTAACATTAGTTAACTTTTAACCTTTATTGCTGTGTGTTTCAGGAGAAGGAAGAGTTGATTGAGGAGTGGCAGCCTGAGCCTCTGGTTCCCCCCATATCTAAAGACCATCCTTCCCTTAATTATGATGTGGTCACGGGGTACGTCTTCAGCAAGTTGACACATTTCTGAATGAACCGTACTGTCTGCTGCGTATGGTATAATAATCGTTGTGTGCTGTGGAAATGAGGCTGACTGAAGGCTGTGTTTTTCTTTTACAGGCCTCCAAGCCACAAAATCATTGTAAATGGGAAAGAGTGCATTAACTTTGCCTCATTTAACTTCCTGGGTCTGCTCGACAATGAGCGTGTAAAGGTTTGTAGCATTTTGAGCGCTTTTCCATTCCTCACATTTACATACATCACATCTGCTCCTGATTGTAATGTGCAGTTTGCTCTTTATTGCTAAATACAGCTTGATGAATAAAAATATCAGTGCTGGATTTGATTTGGAAAGCGTAATTTAACTGGTACTTATAATTACCAGCTGTAAGAGTTTTTAATGTTTTTTAAATACATTTGCCAAGGCTACATTTATGTGATTAAAAGCAGTGAAACTGTGAAGTATTGTTACAGTTAAAAATAACTAAATCTGTTATAATTTATTTCTGTGTTCAGAGCTGCATTTTCAGCATCATTACTTTGCATGATCCTTCAAAAATCAGTCTAATGTTATGATTTGCTGCTCAATTATATATAATGCAAATATAAACTCGGCACTGCTATATACCACCTATACCTTTAAATCAACAGGAAATGGCTTGCACAATAGTTTTCCCTATTTTGACTGTTGTGTTGTGACATTAAAAACATATGTTGTTATTGGAAAAGCATACACTGAGTCATGAACAATGTAAATGATGACAGTTGTGATTAACTCAAAGGTGAATAAAGTTCATTATGTTCCTGATTAAAATCTTTCTGTACATTAACAAATGCCTTAATCCACAGAGTCTTACAGCGCTGTTCATTTGTTTTCAGGTGAAAGCTTTGTCGTCGCTAAAAAAATACGGTGTGGGAACATGTGGACCAAGAGGCTTCTATGGGACTTTTGGTTGGTAGATTTATAATCCGAAGTGTTTGTCTGTGTTGTGTTACTGTGTCAGTTTACAGCACTGAAATGTTTCACAGATGTTCATCTGGAGTTAGAGGAGCGATTGGCGAAGTTCATGAGAACAGAGGAGGCCATTATCTACTCGTACGGCTTCGCCACCATCGCCAGTGCTATTCCAGCGTACTCCAAGAGAGGAGACATCATCTTTGTGTAAGATCCTGCTAAACCCAGCAGCCTTTCCGCAGAGCACTGCCTTCTACACCAGATGATGAAGCATCCTGATCTGTCTGTCTCTCCTGTTTTCTCAGTGACGAGGCGGCGTGTTTCTCCATTCAGAAAGGCTTGCAGGCTTCACGCAGCTTCATCAAATACTTCAAACACAATGATATGGAGGATCTTGAGCGCCTTCTGATGGAGCAGGAGATCGAAGATCAAAAGGTGAGGAGGACACTGAAGACAAATTCAAAGTCAACAAGAATTGATGCCATATTTCCTGGTGACACATATGGGAGGCCAAATTAGTCAAAATTAAATCTTTAAATAAATGTTGAAATATATAAATAAATTGTTAAATACATATTTAAATAATTAAAGACAAAAATTGCTAAATATGAATTTGTTCATTCATTTATATATTGATTTATTGAATTATTAATTTTTATTTATTTATTTCCTCCACGTTACTTTTTTTAGGGTTATGGTTTTTAGTATGTCATGAATGAATGTAGAGGAAATAAATGGATGAAAATTTTAAAAATTAAATCATTATTTAATTTTGAGTAATATGCCCCTCCATAGAAACGCAGAATGCAGTATATAAATTTTAAATTAAATAATACTTTTAATGATTTTAAAAGTAATAAAAAAATAAATATTTTAAAAGTAATAATGATTTTAAGGTAGCACTTAATTTTACAGTGTCCTTCTTACATGTTACATTAACTTACTATAGTAAATTAAATTATGCATACTTACAAACAACAAACTCTAAACCTAACCATGTGCTTATTACAACCTAACCCAGCACATTTAATAAAGCATTACAGATTTTAACAATGGGGATTTGACTACAATGAAAAGTGACTTTATCGGTTATTATAATATTTTTCTCTGTCCATGTGGCATTTTTGTCAACAGAAATGATTTTGAAGTAGAAACCATTTGCTCAAAAAAAAAAAACTTCATTTCTTTAGTAAAACATGCTCAAATGAATAAAGTGCAGTAAGACTTACATTTACATGATCTATCCATGCTAACAACCACTCAAAAGGCTTCAGCAATGTCTAGCATTTGATGTTTGATGTTGCACTATACAGGTGTACACACAATTTTTGTGTTTTTCTTAAGAATCCACGCAAGGCAAAAGTAATCCGACGGTTCATTGTCGTTGAGGGACTCTATATCAACACTGCAGATCTCTGTCCACTGCCTGAACTGGTAAGTCTGCTTTGTAAATATGTTTCTTTTTTAATAAATTTGCTAAGTTATGACACATCAGTTTTTTGCTTTATCATCATATGCGACCCTGGAGCACAAAAGCAGTCATGAGTAGTGCAGGTATATTTGTAGCACTAGCCAATTATACATTGTATGGGTCAAAATGATTATTTACATAAAAATAAAATTTCCTACTGTAAATATATCAAACCTTAATTTTTGATTAGTAAAATATGTGGCTAAGGACTTCATTTAGACAACTTTAAAGGCGATTTTTTTCTTATAATTTGAATATTTCTGTTTTTGTGTTCCCTCAGATTGCAGATTTGCAAGTAGTTGTATTTTGGGCAAATATCCTTACAGACCATTATTTATTAAGCAGTTAAAAATGGTTGACTGGTTTTGTGGTCCAGGGTCACATATGGTATGGTGTATAAGCTGAAACAACAAAATGTGTGAGAAAAAAAAAAAAACCTTTCTGAATGCACTGTTTGTCACCTGACTCTGGTGTTTGAGAAGTAAAGCTTCGCTAATACTATACTAAAAAAATGGTGTGCGGGTTTACTTTAAAACAAGTTTCACTCACAAATTATAATTTCGAAGAGACACATTGATTTAAAGGTATAGTTCACCCTAAATGAATGTTGTCCCCCTCATGTTTTTCCAAACCCGTTATACTTTTGTTCATCTTTGAAGCACAAATGAATGTTTTTTCCCCCTTAATTTCTGTTCCTCCATTTAAAAATCAGCCAAAACTTAAGATTTATGAACAGATTTAATTTATGCTTTTATTCACGTTTTCCTTGTTTGTGTTTCCATCATAGTTTATGCACATTTTTTCTCATCTGATAAAAATGTTATCCTACTCAAATGTGTGTTTTTTTGTGTTTGTTTTTTAATTTATGTGCGTCTTGCCGTTTCCATCCATAGTTTTTTTTTTAATGCAATATTCCAAAATGTGCATAAAAATAGGTGGATGGAAATGTAGCTATAAACCTACATCTCAACCACCAAGAACATATTTAAAAACACTGTCTAATTTATACTTACGTTTGAAGTACTGCTATTGCTATATTGCAATTTCTGAGTACATCTGTTTTTCCAGGTAAAACTGAAGTACAAATATAAAGTGCGAATCTTTCTAGAGGAGAGCATGTCATTCGGAGTGCTTGGAGAACACGGAAGAGGAGTCACAGAGCATTTTGGGGTCAACGTATGTCATATAAACTTCTGTCTAGTTTGAGGAACTCAGGTGTAAAATAACGAGTCAGCAAAACCTACATGTTATAATTTCAGATTGATGATATTGACCTCATCAGTGCCAACATGGAGAATGCGCTGGCGTCCATCGGAGGTTTCTGCTGTGGACGATCATTCGTTATTGATCATCAGGTATGATGAGAAATAATTGATCTGCACCATTGTGCACACTTTCTAAAATGGCAGTTTAGCATAATGTCTACTATAGTGTTCCATTCAACTCAGAAAGACTGCATCATTTTAGTACAGAGCTTTGGAACAACTTTATGGTCTGAAGTCAGAGATATTGCATGGGAATATCCTACATCTGACTTTGAATGGAAGCCAGAAAGCACGAATCCTAGCTTTAGCCTAATTTTTATTTCTGTCATCTGTGGCTTGCTGTTCATTTTTCCACAGACAATCATTTTGACTCACTGTATGTACATCTGTGAATAGGGGATGTGTTTACAGCAAATACTGCGAGCCAAAAATAACCTGAAATATTCTTTAATCTCAATACAGCAATGTTGGGTTTGGCTTTGTATTCAGTAAGCAAAGGATTTTATTAGTCAGTGTGTATTTGGCATACAGTACTCCTAAAAAGGTTTGGCTTTAATTGTTTAGATTATCAAAAGAAGTTTCCTTTGATGTATATTTTTCTATACACATGGTTTCTATATTTTGAAGATAATTATATACATATGCGTTTTTAAATCTGGACATAAGAGCACAATTATCCTTGTGTAACCTTTAGTCACTGCAATATGATCCAGATCCCTAGAAAAGCAGAAGCTCTTGCATCAGTAATCCTGTCTGTTAAATAACACTGTTTTTTTGGACTATCTAAGGGTTTGGTAATCAACAGGAATCATCTGATTGGACACATTATGCTTTTTTTTTTGACACCCCAAGTCCTGTGATAAATGATTTATTCTTTTCCGTGCCTGTTTGACTTTCATATAACTTCACTTGCGAATCACACGGATCATATGAGATCCATTCTTCCCTTTAATGATGTGAAGGAAGTGAATCTGGACGCTCTATTTAAATGCATATGGAGCGTCAATGATCTGAGCAGCTTGTGCAGCATTTGCAGAATTTCATACAGTCTCTTTTACTGATGGGAAAATGGTTTCTCTAGTAAAAGTTTTAGTCTTGAAATACATAATAATGATAATTGCTGCAGTCTGCTGCTATGTTTACAAGACCGAATTCAGTTGAATATCAAAGACTTTATATAAATATAATATAATTAAAATAAAAAATAAAATTTCTTATAACATTGCAGAAAACTATTTTTAATATGCCAGTAAATTAACGGCCTTGTTTCTTGTTTGGCATTGACAGTCAATTTTATCGCCTAATTACTTGCAATGATATGCAAGTGCTATAACAAGTCTCAGTTAACTTTATGCAGTTTAAATAAAATGGAAAAGAGATCAAATTTAGTTTTTTCTTTTTTCCACCAGGTACCATTGTCTCCAAACTTCTCATGTCTAAATCATTGGCCCACCAAGCTTTGTTTAAATACATATTGTATAGCCTTTGTGAAAATCACAAATCTAGAAGGATCCTTCACTGCTTGCCTTCTAAAGATGATTTTCTGTTTTCCATTATTATTGCACTCAAAAATGAACATTAATATCTTAATGTGTGAATTTGTGATTGAATATGAATGTGTTTCAGCGTCTGTCAGGTCAGGGTTACTGTTTCTCAGCGTCTCTTCCACCTATGCTGGCTGCTGCTGCTATTGAAGCCCTCAGCATCATGGAGGAAGATCTAGGTAACAACATATTTACATTAACAAAAGCTAATGCATTATTTAATTTTTTCCAGTTATTTAGCAAATTATTACCCTTTTCATGTGCTAAAGCTACCTCCTTGTATATAAAAGTAGAATTATGAGTAATTTTTTTCCCTACTGTAATATAAGATGACTAAGAATTTCTTTTCTGGCTAAGTGTTTCCACTAACTGAATTGGCTGGACTTTAAAGAAACCCTCTGATAATCAGCTGATCCAAACCATATGCAGCTACACTCAAACATACTTTCTGATAGAAAATGGCCATTATTTTTAACCGTATTTGCTAGGCCAGTATTACTATCATTATATGTCACTTTTAGAATCCACTGTTTGTCTCTGAGCTCATTGATGTGACATGGATGAATGTTGTGCAGGGTTCCTACTTGATTTGGAAAAGTACAGAATTGGCTGGAAAAGTATGGAAAAATATTTCAATTTCCAGACTTTTGCTCCTATTTATTTAGATTTAAGAATTTAATGAAAATACATTTATGTTATAAATAGTAAGATTTCATGGCAGCTGTTTACTGATTGTCAAATATACACTTTTTGATTTTGCTAAAAGCAGCTTTTGTATCTGTTAAAGAGACCTAAATAGCAATATAATAGTGTTTTTAAAAGACCCTTGAACTTGGCAAATTTTGTCATGGCTTCTGCACCGCCACAGGGTACTGTGTAAAAGTCTGTTTTGTTTTTTTTAATATTTTTTTATGGACTTTGCAGGTTGTCGCTTCAAGAAAATCAATGAAAAAATCCTTGAGAAAAATACTCTATGAACAATTAATATTAAATATGATCTGAAAATGTACCCAGAGGTTTGGACTTTGGTTGTGAGACAGTGTACGTACTGGCTCTGATGACTCTCTCAGTGGGAGTCGAGTGGAGGTCAGTATACTCCATCACGTCACGTTAGTGTGTATGGATCGAGGCCAGCCTCACTCATGCCAACATCAACTCATTATCGGCTGAGTCTGGATCTTTTGATCTGTTACATATTTTTAAGTCCAAAACATACTCTTATGCAAATGCAAACAAAAACACAAATTATGAACTGCAAGTATGCTGTCTCAGTGTACATAATGTGTGTTCTTGCATTACTGTGAGCTTAACTAGTGGTTGACTGGTATGTTTTTTGTTGTTGTTGTTGTTGTTATTGTTTATTTTGTAGAGCAAAATGGCCAAGTATTTCACCAAGTATTTAAAAAAAAGATTATTCTTACAGTACTTACTGGTCAAACAGAAAAATGTTTATTTAAAAAAAATGCCAATTATCTGCCAACATATGTGTAAACCAGAGAAACAGACATCAGTACTCAAAAGGGTCATGTAGTTTTCTCAAAATGTCTGTACCATGAAACTTTGTAATATTATTCAGATCAGTGATGATGATGATGCTGGTCATAGTCATAGTCCTTGTGTTCACTTTTGAATGCTACAGCACTGAAATTTATACACATGTATTCACTTTCTTGTGTAGAGCATGTTTTGGGCAAAACGTCACATTAATTGCTCTAATTTTTTTTCTCTCGCAGGCCTTTTCAGGGTGTTACAGGATAAGTGCAAACACGTCCACAAAGCACTACAAGGGCAAGTCCATTTTACCTCCTTTTATTGAAAAAGAAAAAAATGAAACAATCAGGATCAGTGTTTTGAAAGTTATTATGAGCCATAATAATCTAAATGCCAGATATCTTGTGTTCGTGAACTAGAACACCGGTTGGCTGGTCGTGATTTTTGAGAACATTAGTGATAATTTCACTGGTGTTTTTTTGCAGGGCTCCAGGGCTAAAGGTGGTCGGAGAGTCTTTAGCTCCTGCTCTTCATCTGCAGCTGGAAAACAGCACCGGATCCAGAACAAATGACCTGAAGCTGCTCCGAGCAATTGTCGATTACGTACGTTACAACAGCAGATCACACATAACAAATCAGCTGTCTTACTATGTTTTAAGTGAGTGCTCACATTATGTTTGGTCATTTCTATAGAGTTTAGAAAAACAGATCGCACTCACTTTGGCTCGATACCTGGAAAAAGAAGAGCGTTTTCTTCCACCGCCAAGGTGATTAGCTGTGAGCTATTTCATCCATAAAAAAAATCTATGAAATCAGGTTTAGCTGTAAAGCTGATGTTTTTGAGCACGTGTGTCCTCAGCATCAGAGTCGTGGTGACCGTTGAGCAGACGCAGGAGGAGATCGAGAAAGCAGCGCAGTGCATTCGAGAAGCAGCAGTGAAGATCCTGAAATGACGAGCACAAAGCATTAAATGTGTCATTGACAGGAGATCAGCCGTGACAGTGAGAGCCATTCCACATGATGGCTTGGTGACCTTTGACCCTGAAGACCGCGACTGCAAACAAATCGAATGAATGGATACACTGATTGAACCTGTTTGTATTGTATTTATGTTTTCCATACCTGCTGTACAGAGAATGTTGATTACTTTAGTCTTCATTTCACATTGAAATAAATGCAGCGCTGGTTCTTCCCGCTGTTTGCAGTTGGTATGCACCATCAAACCTATTTATGTCTTAAATAACGATGGGAGATTTTGACTAATCAACAATAAATATGGCATAAAAAAAGAATTATTTTATATATAAAGTCATTTTTATATACACTAATATTTACATTCCTTTGTTTACCGTTGACCAAAGAGTTGCTTCTTTACACTTGAAAGTCATTTCACAGTGTTTATGCACTATATATGATTCTGAATAATGCGGTTATTCTTATTTTGACAGTTTTGATAACTCATGCATTGTGAGCGCACTTTAGTCAAGAGTATACGCTCGCACACAGCAGTAGAGATGTCGAATATGATCTGGTTTTGAATATGTCATTTTGTCAAAATGTAACATTGTTTTCAAATAAATTTCAAGGATTAAACACATTTCAGCCTTTAAATAGTATTGTTGCATTAGTTTTTATAATCTTTTTCATTTCCAATGATAAATTGCCTACTGCAATGCCTTCTGTTGTCAAAGGCCTTCTGGGTACAAATGCCCACCTTTATGTGTGTTTTTGCTGTAATTTTAGAAGTAAATATAACTTTTATTTTGTTAGTAATAATTCAAGATGAACACGTACTTGACTGCAGCAGCTTATATCCAGACATAATTGTTTTGTTTTTTTAAATCATGTTAAATATCAAGGTTTTAGGTATGATTATTTGTTCACTTATCAATAAATTATCCCAGCAACAAATTATATTTATATGCATCTTATGTAAGTATCTACTATACTTTTTTTTATTTTACTTTCTTTTTATTAAGATCCCATCACATGCTATAAGAATTTTTTTCCTTTTTTTGACAATTTTTTAAAATATATTTTAGGCCTCTGAATATCCTCCATAAAATGTGCCATTAAAATCCTGATATAGCAAATAAGATATTCATCAAAACATTAGTGCTGTGAAATGATTAATCGTGTCCACTGTATACTGTAAATATATTTATTATGTATATATAAATACAAATGCATGCATGTATATATTCATGAAAAATGTTATGTTTAAATGTTAAATATATTTATATATAATATAAGAATATAAATACATGCATTTAAATATTTTCAAATGTGTGCGTGTTTATATATACATAAATATACACAGTACACAGATGTATCATGTAAACAAAAACACTTATTTTGGATGCAATTAATCACAATTAATCGTTGGACAGCACTTTTTGTCTAAAGCTTCCCTAAAATAGACTTTTCTTTACTGATATGTCACGCTTCACAGGGTTTATATGCTGTTTTGCTGCTCAAGAAACTATTTTATTACATTTGTAGATGTTTTAATTAATAAAAATGTTTGGCTGGCTCATTTTAGAATGTGTGCATTCGTATGAAACAATGTTTCGGAAAGGAAACACTGTTCTTCATATATTTAATTATTTAGTGTTGTTTAATTTTATTTGCTATGAAACGCAAACCTAATTATTTAGATTTGGGAATTCTTTGCATATGGATTTGAAACTGTTTTCAGTTATCAGCTATCTGGTCAGGTGAAATGTTTTTTAAGATTGATATTTTTTCTGGATTCTTTAATAAAAAGTATAAAAATTTGCATTCCTTTGAAATATAAATCTTTTGCAATAACGTAAACGTCATGAATGTAATTTGTATTAAATGAACGCAACGCATCCTTACAAAATCTTTTTAAATAGGAATATTTTTTCTTTTTCTCACCACTGGGTGTCGTGTTTCTTCAAGGTTATCAAACTTCTAATTCCATTTCCAATTCACTCATCCTACTATGACTAGAAATTCCTGGTAACCTCCTTGGAGCGCCGGGACACGTGACCTCTTTAATATTCATTAGCCAATCAACGTTTGCTTTACAGCAAACCAGAGCCAGCGAACTAAGCGGGCTGATTGAGTGTCATGAATATTAATGAGCTGCGCCTTTTCCGTAGTAGCATTCGATGGATCCGTCCTACGTCATGAGGAGCTGGAGTTACTCGTTCACTTTTCTATTAGGAGACTTTGGGACACTTGAACGGGATCAGCGGCGGTCGACGAACACCTTTCGATTGAGCGGGATGAAACGCGTTATTCTTTTGCAAACGAACCATCAAAAAGAGTTTCACTCACTGTACACTTAAGACAAAACGCGCTTTGTTCGCACGCGCAAACTTACTTATCACTTGTGGAGAGATCTGGAAGTTTAAACGCGCCGATTCCCGAATCCAGCTGCATCAGAGCAGCGTTCCCAGTAAGGATGTACACACTGAGGATTACAAGCAGAACATATCTGTTGCTCATATCCGTCCTCCTCACAACAATCACACACACAGGTAAGACTTTCCTATTAAGCTTTCCTTATTAAGTGTGTGCGAACGTTAAGATTTTGTGCTTGGAGAAATAACATTGTAAAACAAAAGGAGGAAAGTATTTATTTATTTATTTAAAGAGTCTATGCCAAAATAAAAAAAAAAATGTTTTGCTCTTCAAAGCACGCTTTTCATGAAGTTTAAACACCGAGTGTGTTCAAACAATCCAACCAAAGAAATGCTTCATTAAAGTTGAAGTCAGCTTTAAGAAATTGAAGTAGCCTAAATGTTGCATTCCAGTTCCCTTTTTTCTTTTTCTTTTTCTGAAAATCTGAGATGATTTATCATCACATGAATATGCTTTTTGTCACATTTATGCTCAATAATTGAATGCATTGTAAGCAGGTCCAGACAGTTTGTATGTAGTGCACATTTGCTTCACCTTGATATAATTAAGAAATCAGGTTCAATTAATGTTACGCTGGAGCCATCGGGTTTGTTTGCTGAAACTGGCTGTTGATTATCATATGCATATTTTGGGAGTGATTTCTTGTTAATTCATTTTCCCTCCCTGCAGGGAAGGAGGTGACAGATGCTGAGATTTCCTGTTTTGAATTTGCGCTCTTTTTTTGGCCATTTGGCTGGAGTTTAAAGGGGGATGGGACGTTCTTGATGTTTCCTACCAACTTTATCACCCTGTGCTAAAACTTTGTCAGTGGCTCTTGAGATTGTGGGCCTGGAGCAGTGCAAGAGTTGAGCTCGCTATTGATTAGGCGTTCCTGCACGCACTGATTCATGTTTGCCAGTCTTAAAATGAGCACTACTTAAATATAAATATATATATATATATATATATTATTTTTTTCAATGCATTGGCTTGGATTGGTTTTTGTTTCTCAGAGCTTAACAACAAAATTAGTAAAACTTTAAAACAAAAATAAATGCATAAGACAGATATTGAGAATATTCATAAAAATCGTAAGTCAGTGATACTAAAATACACCATCATACAGTTGAGATTTGTCATATAGCCTACTGTATATCACTGTATATGAATGTAATGTATGCAGATGAAGTTGGGTTACATTTATGACCCTGGAGAGCACAAAAGTATTATAGTAGCACAGGTATATTTGTAGCAGTAGCCAACAATACGTTGTATGGGTCGAAATTATTGCATTGTTTTTTTTCTATTCCAAAAATCGTAAGTATATTAAGTAAAGATCATGTTCCATGAAGGCATTTTGTAATTTTCCTGCTGACAAATAAATCAAGCCCAGCTTTTTTAAGCTGGCGGTAGGTGATTTTAGCTGGTCTCCCAGCCTAAACAGTTAAAAAGGTGGCCAGAGCCTCTTTAAAACCAGCTGTAACCAGCTAAACAGTCTGCATTGGCTATGTTGTGTTGAGTCTTCATCATCCCCTGGATTGTCGTCATACTCATCTTCAGTCTTGATGGGGGTAGCTGTGTTTCTGCCTGTCAGCAGGAGGTTCAACTCTTCTGACTCACACTTTCAACCATCTAAAAGGTGTAGGAGATCTTAAACAAGCCCATTGACATGCTAATTGATTCACTTGCTAATAAGAGTCCCTGAAGCCACAGACAACTGAATCAGCTTCAAACAATGCAGAGCCTTGACTGAGTAGCGAGCTTGTGTTTTCAAATAGTCAGGTCTTTATTTGCAGATCCTTCACTGTAATGCCTTCTCCTTTGAGCTTAATGCCTGCTCCTTTCAGCCGTTTGCATATTTACACTTTTGAGTTTTTAGAGGTTAACGCTGAATGAATGTGTTAATCATTAAAAAACAAAAGGGTTTGGTGTAAGGCAGGGGTTCTAAGCTGTTTTCAAACCCCCTCCAAATATCACGATCCCCTTTAGAATAAACCCTCTTCTAAAATTCGAAGAGGAGAGTAGAAATTTCTAGAAAGACACCAAAGGTACAAATAAGTTTTAATGCTTTCAGAGATACATATTTTTCGTATTTAAAAAACTTACATTTTAGTGTTTTCCATTTTTATTTTAATTTCACTTAAAGTTTTAGTTTCTATTTTAGAATTTTGATAGTTTAAAAACAATTCAGTATTGTTTTGTGTGTATATATATAAAACATTATATTTGTCAACATAGTTTTTATTAATATTTATTTCCATTTGAATGCTTTTTTATTACACCTTAAATGAAAACAATAGGCTACATTTTGATTATTTTCGATAAAAATAATAAGACTTTAATCAGGACTTTAAAATTTCTGGCATTTCTGGCAAATACTTTCACTACTGCTACTACTAATAGTAATAATACAAATAATAATAATAACTTAAAATAAGTTAAAAAGTGAAAATGCAAAAATTCAGGAGTAGTTTTTCTGTGTCAGAAAACATAAACAACAAAAACAACTTAACAAACATCTTATATATAATGCTTTTCTGATGGAAGATCAACAAGGTATAGCAAAGTGGATCTCCTAAAAAGTTTAGAGCATTTATCATACATCATATCATGTGATGAATGCCCTGAACTTTTTATGAGATCCACTTTGCTATACCTTGTTGATGTTCCATCAGAAAAGTCCTGACTCAAAGATAGCAGGTTGTCCAGCAGAGATAGCAGGGTTCCCTTGATTTCTGAAACAAAGAGAAGCATGGTCAGTTGTCCTCTTTTATGGCCGTCTGTGGACCCCTGTGGGCAGAGCTGCTGTTGAGCTGTGAAATGAGCTGGACGTGATTGTAGAGTTAGCCAGAGTTCAGTCAGTTAATCCAGAGTTGACCAGGGCAAGAGGAAAATCTTCAAAGCGCCCGTCACAAAAAAAGAGCGTCTGATCATTTAATACTTCTGGAAAGAGCCAGTTTAGCCATGGGAAAGACCTCGTCAATTACTGTGTGAAAAATACTCATGTTGTATGCCTTGATGTTAGTCATTCTGTAACCTTTCTTAAACGCACATACATGTTATCTAATATTAGGGAGGTTATAATTTCATAAGTCATGTTTTTTCATTGTGTTGTTTTTGTGTTAGTTAGCTGTAGTATTTGTTGTTGTTGTTATTATTATTATTATTATTATTATTATCTAATAAAAACAACCAAACTGCAGTATGATTGATATTAATTGAAATGCAGGATAAAAAACATGATTTTTGCATATTTTTAGTTATCTGTTTTTGTAAATAAACTCTTCTTATATTAAAAAACAAATTGGCAATATACAAAGTTTGGGGTTTGTAGGATTTTTTTTTTCTCCACGTGTTTGAAAGAAGTTTCTTCTGCTCACCAAGGATGCATTTATTTGTTCAAAAATACAGTAAAAATAGTAATATGGTGAAAAAATGATTACAATTTAAAAATTGTTTTCCGTTGTAATATGTTAAAATATAATTTATATGGAGTAACGATGCTGAAAATTCAGCTTTGATCACATCAAAGCAGAATTTTCAGCATCGTTACTCCGTTACTTCAGTGTCATATGATCCTCCAGAAATTATTCTGATATGCTGATTTTACCAATTTGTGTTGTTTATTATTGTTGTGGAAACTGTGATAAACTGTATTTTTCCTGGCTTTTTCATGAATAGAAAGTTCAGAAGAACAGCATTTATTTGAAATATTTTTTTGTAACAATATAAAAGTATTTACTGTCACCTTTGATCATTTAAACGCATCCTTGTATTAAACAGTATTAATTTATTAAAAAAAATAAATAATGCAGTGTAAACTTAAGTTGAAACAATATTTTAATGAATTTTTGATTAATATGTTTTAATTAAACAAAGGAACAAATGAGGAAACATAATAATAAATCTAAATATTTATTATTATTTTTATTATTATTATTCATATTTTATATATTTTTTATGATTTTTATTTTATTTATTTTTTAAAGTTTTTAAATAAAATGCATTGTAGGAATGGCTGATATGCTTTGGTTAGGATTCATACCATGCACTTCTAGGCTTTATTCTGTAAATTTATATAACTGACCAGTAAAAACAGACAGATCAAGACTTGTATTAAAAATGCCATTTTACGGTAATTGCAAGATGGAAACAAATGTGGAAAACCAAATTGGAAATGAGTTTTGGTGGACTGATGAGTGCAAAGCAGATGATTGAGGCAGTGGAGCTGATTCAGAGCAGCATCGGCCACAGCAGATGAAAACGCTTTTTCTGCTGTCCATAGAAAGAGACATCAGAAAGAGGAAATATGTCCCTGACTGCCAAGCCAGTTAAGAGTGCTGCGGTCCGTGGTCGTGCTTGTGGAATGGAAATGTTTTTGTAACATTATTGAACCTCGCATCCCTAATCCAAAGCATCTCTAATCAAAACATAGCAACAGAGGTCGGCACCAGCACTGTCCTTCCTGAAGAAGGCGAGGAGTTTGGAGGAAAACGGCACCGCTGTGGATCATAAGCAGGCAGTAGATCTCAGTGGTGCGTCATCAGGAAACCTGATCAAAACATTTAATGGTGGAGGGATGCTGGGAAAAAAGCAGTGCTGACTGAAGAAATCACATTAAATGAATGCTCTCTTACAGAGCTTGTTTTGTTCAAAAGTTTGAAATTGAGTTTTTTATTAAATGCTTTTATCCATAAAGGATGCATAAATTGATCATAAGCGACTGTAAAGACACTATATTTATATATATATATATATATATATATATATATATATATATACACACTATATGCTATACATAGAATCTTTATTTTAAATTCTAATAATATTTCACAACTTTTACTATTTTTACTTTATCAAATAAATGCAGCCTTGGTGAACGTAAGAGACTGCTTTCAAAAACATCAACCCCAACTTTTTGAAGGGTTATATACAATCTAAGTTGCTCAATAATGTAATGCAATATCAAGTTCTTTGAAGTATAATGGAGGTGAACACTTTTATTGCAAAGACAGATAGCTTTGTATAAAGTATAGAAACATAATGCAAAGTGACTTATTTTTATTTTTGCTGAGTCATACAATATTATATTACTCTGGGTGACTGTTTTGTGATGTGATGACAGATTTCTCTTGCATGCTATATTGCTGTTTTATGCATTTAGTACATTAAGAGCGTGACTTTACGGTCAGCTCCATGTTGGTCTTTCTGAGCAGCATGAAAACAAAACTCTGTTTCATGTTTTGATTCAGGTCAATGACTTGCATGAGCAAGACGTTTATGGCTTTTCCTGTGTAATCTTTAACGTATTACTGCACTTTTCCTTCTTCCTTGCTCTTGAATGCTTGTTTTTAAGCATTAACCTGATTAAAATGGAGAAAGAATTGCCCATGAGCCATTTATTTGAGACTGATTATTTAACCACATTAAATCGAAAGGGTTTTTTGTGCTACTTTCATACATTTTTAACTAATGTGTAAGGAAATATGACTGAGCGTTTTGCTGATTCAGATGTTTGGCATAAATAAAATAAACCAGATGTTTTGTAGCCTATTCTGTGTGTAAGTGCTTACACTGTTAAAAAAAAAAGTGTCAGTAAAATTTACGGTAAAAAAAATAGGATTGTGGTTGCCAGAATTTTACTGTAAAAAGCATGGTAGCAACATTTTAGGTTTTATGCTTTTAACTTAAGTTTACATTTAAATACCGTAATTTCATCAACTGATAAAATAAAACATTAAGACCAAAGATGGCATATTACTGTAAAATTACATGTAATGTCCAATACAGTTTTTCACTGGATATAGTTTGGGAACTTACCGTTAACCATTTAACAGATTTTTACTGTAGAATTTTTACAGTCTTTTACCGTTAAATTCACAGTCATTTTTTACAGTGTAGATAAGAAGCGGCTTTCAGTATGTAACACATAATCACATGTCTAGTGGTCAGATTGAAAATGATACAATCAGATCTAATAATTATAAATAACCATAAAATCCTGCTTCCACCACAGAATGAAAATAATGGTAATCACAAATTTTTATCTCACATTTTTGACTTTATATTGTACACTACTGAGGAAAAACTGTGTATGAAACTTTTTAATATTTTGGCAAGATGTAAACTCAGAATTGCTGACTTTGCTCCCCCCCCAGAAATTCAAGTTTGTATCTCAGTGGACTATATATCTGCTCATATTTTGCGTCAAGCGTATGTTCACCGGTGTGATAAACAGCCTCACCGCTCTGTGCCAAACATGTGCTGGGATTGTTCTTTGAAGTGCCTGTTTTTGGACGTCTCTAATGTGAGTCCCACACCTATGATTTTCCTTGACAGCTTAAGGACCCCGATTCGTCCAAACGCCACATTACACCAACAAGGTGACATTTTTCCAGAGGCCACCCAGACTTAGATCAGAAATAAACTATAACGTTGAGCAGAGCCTCAGTACTTCAGCACTAATCTCTCCTTGGAGGAGAAGGACATTAATGTGGTTGCCTTCTGTTGGAAAATTGGCCTGCGTCTCTGTCTCTGGTGCCACTCTGCTGCTTATGTTGGAGTTTTTTTTTTGTTGTTTTTTTCCACTTTGCATGACAGATAAAAATAGACTATCAGACAAAAAGCAAAATGCTTATTCATGCTTATACGTCATATTCATATGGCAGCTTTGAGCTGTGTTTTTCATGAGATATTAGCTCAGCCAGACGTGTTTGAGAAGACTGGAGCTGAAGAGGCTCACATACTTGGATTGATCAATGCTGGAGAATTGAATTTCATGCAGTTTGAAATATTTCATATTTCAACTTACAAACAAACAGGTGTGGTGAAAAAAAAAGTTTGGGCCTAAATTTTACTGCTCCAGTACGAGCTCAGTGTTCTCATCACCATAACTGCTTGATAGATCAAATGATACTAAAAGCACATGCAATTTAAGTTTATATATTTTGTCTTAAGATTCCACTTTTAAAAAAATCTATACGTTAGGCTTTACTCGGTTAAACACCTCTGAGCTGCCATTGGTCCTTATTGAAATGAGACAGTGTGATCTTCAGGTTTAGTTGTTAAGATACAAAAAAAATGTAGCATTGAAATGTTAATAAACATTATTTGTCAGCTATTGAGCTTCTCTGAGTGTATCAGAGTCTCAGTGATGACAGAAGATTGTTCAATTCCTGTGGAGCTCTAAGCCCGTTCGCTCAGTAGCTGTTTAAGTGCAAGTTCTGGCAGGAACTTCTGTCAGGACTTTGGACATTTGAATCTGAGGAATGAAACTGTACCTGTAAAACTTCAGCACGTTTTATTTAGTCCAAATTTGAATGGAACAAACATATTTCATGAGGTGTGAATACTGCTGGGCAAAGCACAGGGAAAAGCAGCTGTGCGCCTCCATAAATACCACTTGATGTGTTTAGATGAGGAAATGGCCGATCCTCTAGCTGATGTGTTTTCAGAAACTGTAAGAAACTGCCTTTAATCTAGTGCCTTGTAAGATGTTAATCAACAGTACTTGTTTGTGCATGAGCATTGCTGAGTGTGTGCGCCTGTCTGTGTGTGTGTGTGTGTGCGCGTGCGTGCATGCCTGGAGGCCATGTTGGCAGACTTTAGTAAAGAGAAAGAGGGTCAGAAATCTGTGTGCTCAGAAGGGAGGGTTGTGGGTGTAACTTGCAAATATGGATAAAAGGAAGATTGTACAATAAAGATGACTTTCAAGATATGACATTGAACAAACATCCACTGAACTAGACGATCAAATCAAGACAAGGAATAAAAAAGTCGCAGTTTATTTTTTGTTTTTTTACATTTATGGAAAGCATTTCTAAAGCTAACTTGAACTATGAATCCTTTTTAGTTAGTCATGAACTGTAAGTATAGGAATGCTTGTGGTTTTTTAATTTTTCCTCATTTTCATTTTCTAGGAGTAGAAAGAAATTTGCAATTGCTGTGAGGTGGTATACTGTTTTCTAACCCCAACAGACCTACTGAATGAAGTAGGGACCAAAAATATAATTCATGTTAAAGAACGTGATAAAAACATCACAATAATCCACAAATCTGCACCGCTCCAGTCCGGTCCGTCAGTTAATGTCTCAAAAAGTGAAAAGCATGTTTGAAAGAAACAAATCCATCATTAAGATTTTAAGTACTCACTTCTTGGCAAAATATGAGTCCATAATGCCTAACACTTCCTCCAGTGAAAATCTCCTGTTGTCTCTCACATCAAAATCCACCCGCATATTTGTTTAGAGCTGTTTTGGACTGCTTTGGCTTGTAAGTGGTGCTTGATCTGTGCAGATTTCTCAAGATAACTTTTTCACTGGAGAATATGTTATGGATTATGGACTCATATTTTAGCTGGAAGCAACGGTTTAAAGTTAAAAACACTATAATGATGGAGTTGTTTCTTAAAAACATGCAGCTTTTCTCTTCTCAAAATGTTAGTTGATGGATTGGAGTGGTGTGGATTACTTGTGGATTATTGTGATGTTTTTATTAGCTGTTTGGACTCATTCTGACAGCACCCATTCACTGGTGAGCAAGTAATCTTTCAATAATTTTTCATTTTTGGAACAGCTGTTCCTTTTTCCTTTTGAACCACTAAATCAAACTCCAAAGCACCTTTGTTTTCATCAGATTTAGTCTGGTGAAATAGTATATTGTATATTGAGTATTTTGAGGCCTTTGCTAATGCACCTATAGCTTTTATCATAAACTATAATATTTCCTCATGGTTGTATAAAGACAGACCAATGACTTGCATGTAACTGAAACAATCAAAAATGGTCAAAAACTGGAAACTAATTTAGTTTTCATAGTGCGAAGACATGTATTGTTATGAATGGCACTTAAATAAGACATTTGTAATTCCTGTAGATCTTAACATACTAAAAGGAATTTACGAAACGTCCTTCTCTCGACCTCTCCCACAGAAAAAGAAACAAACGTCTAGCTCGCCTGTCCAGATATAGTTATCGTTTGTGATCCTTATGCCTTCATGAATCAAGGATCTGTAGAAAAGCTTGCGTTGAAGCTGTTGGAGAAATGAAATGTGTTATGGTCTTCAGCCAGCGATAGATCTGTGCGTTCATCACGCATCCGTCAGCGAGGCCTGATTCACGTCTGCGGCGGCAGGTGTTCACCGCGGATCACTGCACTCCATCAGCTGACGGACCCGACAGATACTGATCCTTAGAGCCTCTCAGCGAGATAAGCCAAGAAACTAATAACCCAGAGGCATGTTCTGCTGGCTTCACACTGCCAGGAAGGAATTTATTCAAAATACATTCGCTTCGTAATCCACATTGACAGGAGACACTCGAATATTCTAGCTCAAGCAGTCATGGTGGTGGATATACGGTGTGGTTAATTTGTTTTTATTTATTTGATTTTTTTGGTAAATACAAATTCTAGTACCAGCATAAAATTAAGCACAAGGAAAATACCCACACTGTCACAGGGATATTACACCCTATGGAAGGACATTTCCGTTATTGAATTAAAAAAAAAAAAGAAAGTAATTGCAACTTTTTCCTCACAGTTTTTACTTTATTTCTTGGTATTGTGACTTTATTGAAGAAAAATCAATCTAACTGATGTAAACTCAAAATTCTGAGAAATTGTTAGGTTTTGTGCGAATTGCAAGAAAAATTGCAAAATTCTGAGAAATTGCAACCTTTTTTTGTTGCAATCTTTAAGTTTTTGTTTTTTTGAAGACAAAATTCTAAGGTCTAAATGCTGGGACACAGCAAGCCGACACCAACCAACTAGCGGCGATGAAAGATGAGATAAGAGATTAGTTATCTTTCTATATCAGCAGCTATCAATAGTAAATATTCACCATTCAAACTGAGAAACTGGAACAAAGATAAATGAGAGAAACGCAGATATATGAAACATGAACAAAGCAGCGCTTGCATACCAATTTTGAATGTCAGTAACTTTTTTCATTTTAAGCGGCTCACGTTGTTATGATAATACTCACAAATTCTCCCCGATGCTGATTCAACATGCCAAATCAGGCCGATGTGAGCCACACAAGAGTCGACGAGTGGAACACACATCAAACCAACTAGCCTGAATGTCGCTTGCTGTCGGCCAGACCAGGGGCCTGTACCATGAAGCCGGTTTAGGTGGCTAGCCAGGTAAGTTTAGGATTAGTTTGTGCCAGCCCTGGGTTTTAGGTCCCATGAAAGAAACTCGGCTTCAGTTGGTGTTCATTGCCATGGTAACTTCCGCTGCACGGCTAACCTGCTCCGGGGCAGGTTATGTTCTGGGTTAGAGATCTCAAAACGAAATTTGACCAGTCAGCTTCCAGCAAGGTGACACATGTCTGATGCGATAAAGCCACTCCCCCAGCTTCTCTTACTCCAAATTAAAGGACGCTGCATAGTAAAACATTGTTTGAGGATAAAATCATCCGATTTTTTTGAGATTATTATTTTCAGAATTACTTTATTTTTATATAATTATTATCTCCTTAATCTATTACACAAGCCAGTTTAGTTTAATAGTAATTAGACTTTTAAATTAATATAAACATAGATAATATGCAGTATAAATAAGTAAACATGACTACATATGAGTTTACATTTTTAAGTGTTTTACCTATAGTGTTTGCTATTTTAGTGTTATACTTAGAAATATATTATATATATATATATATATCTTTAAAAAGTAACTTTACAGCTTACTTGTACTTTTTTTTTTTTGTTGTTGTTCGTTTTGTTCATCTTGCTGCGTGAATGATTAAATTCTTCAAATCGTTCAATCTTTAATCTTTGGTATGAATTGCACTGACTCTCTCACGAGAAGTGAATCACAGTTTCAAGGTATGTGATTGGCTGCTCATTGCTGATGTCACACTTTCATGTGCACGTGATTCAGAGAAAGTTGATGACCAGCTTCATGTTACCAACAAACCCAGATTGCATCGGTTTGGATTTGTCAACCCAAAACTAATCCTGTAACCCTGAGTTTGTTCATCTACATTCATGGTACAGGCCCCAGAACCCATGGGTTAATAATAATAATATTAATAATAATATTATTATTATTATTATTATTATTATTTCAATTCAGTCATCATGGAAATAGGCTTCCATATCACTCCCCAAAATAGTGTTTAAGCATCTATTTTTTTAAACAATGGCTGAATTTATAGCAGAAAGTATAAAAGTTGGAATGAAACAAAATATCTATAATTTACATTTGTTCGAAGTTTTACAAATTGTGAAACTCTGTAAATTAGTAGACGTTGTAAACTGATTGGCTGCAAATTCTACAAATCAAAGAACTATCCATTTTAGTGTAATTTAGATTCTTGTAGAGACATTATAACCATACCAGTTGATGTAGCTGATATAAACCCGTTTCTCATGTACGTTTGAGGAAGAGTGTGTGGCTTTTATATGTGGCACAGTGATATGATTGTTACAGTCTTTCCACCTTTTTTCCCCTGCTGTTGTCTGAAAGCATTGATTTTGATTAATACCTGCTTTGATAGAGATGGAAGTGTGTTTTCAGTAAACTGCTGTTTCATGTGGAGCTGCTGAGATGCCGGGCTCTTTAATGATACGCAACGAAACGCTCTGAAATCTGTTTTTAATTTGCCTCCTAAACAGTCACAGGACATTGCCTCATGTTTAATACCGCATACTTCCACAAGTATGTAACGGTCTACCATCGCCTGCCTCTTTTGGATTGGGATGTATATTTTCTTGGACTCTGGACTCTTCTCTTGAACATAAACCTGTGCAGTTGTTGCAGTCTCACTTTGTTGTGATTGTTGTCTGTCCCAAAAACGATTGACTGTCATTTTCTTTTGAGCTGTTTTTGCTCAAACTCTTAGAATTGTTGTCATTTTAAATGAACTGCACAACAAAACAGAGTTTCATGAAGAGACCAAGAGTTTCTTACATAAGCTTTGAACATTAGCTCTGCTTGAAAACCATAGACCATAATCTCTAATGTTTGGGCCGTAGGATATGTTTGTTTTCAATTTTCAGAAGAGAAGGACCTTTCAAAATAATAACCGTAAAGGGAACAGGTTTGGGAAGTAGGCAGATTGGCTTTTGGCGTGGAATGAATGTGTGTGTGTGTGTGTGTGTGTCAGATCTCAGCAGTTCAGCAATATCAACTTATTAGGTGAGAAACAATTGGAAACAATTACACCTATTATATTAAGAACATTTTTTGTGTTTTATGTTTTTTTGTTGTTGTACAACCGTAATATGTCATGACTGAGTTGTGAAAAGAGTGTTTCATAAAAGAATAAAGCCGAGTGGGATCAAATGTTAGAGGGATTTGTGCTGAAAAGGAAATTTATTTTAGAGCTTATTGCATTTTGATGAAAGATAAAGACCACCTTTTTAAAAAAAATACAAATAATTGAAATAAAACACACACACAGACAGAGAACATGCAGTAAGTTTTGATTTAATGTTGACTTTTAATGTTTGATGGACAGTTTTGTTAAACCATGCAGCAGCCATTGGGATAAAAGGACTATTGGTAAGCTACCTTGATGATAAGGTTAATGCTTTAGCTGTCTGTTGATAACATCTGAGTTTGCATTTGGAGGAAAATACCAAGTCATTATTATCTGATGAAACCTTTACTGTGCTGTTGTGTGTTTACTTAGTTACTAGCATTCCAAAAATATATTTGTTAATGCAATTCATACTTTTATTCAGAAAAGATCCATTAAATTGATCAAAAGTGACAGTAGAGACATTTTATAACTGTCAATAAAATTTTCATTGTAAACTTAAAAAAAAAAAAGATATTTTAGTTTAAATTTTATATGAAATACAGGAAGCATTATGCATGATGTGACAAAATAAAATGAATTACTTGCATTCATTGATTTTGGTGGTAAAATCTTGAAATATTATAATTATATAATATTATTATAAATTATTTTTATGCTTAAATTGTATATACACATTTACAGGTTCAAGGTCAAAAATAAATTGATTATAATTTACAGTAAAGACAATATTAAAAAATATTTCTATTTCAAATAAATGCTGTTCTTTTAAATTTTTTAATAAATAAACAAAATCTCATATCACTGTTTCCACTAAATATTAAGCAGCACAACTGTTTTCAACGTTTATAGTAAGTGCATATTAGAATGATTTCTGAAGGATCATGTGACACTAAAGACTGGAGTGATGATGAAACTCAGCTTTGATCACAGGCATAAATTACATTTTAAAATATTTAAATCTAAAACTTGAAATGAAGCATTTCACTATTACTATTTATACTCTGTTTTTAATGAATAAATACAGCTTTGGTGAGCATAAGAGACATAAAAACATTTAAGAACATTTAAAAAATATTCCTGACCTCATAGTTTTTAAATGTATCTAAATAGGTCTTATCATTTTATATTATTTTAAAATTTGTACTATTTTTTTTTTTTTTAATTGATTTATTTTTGTTTGTTTATTTTTTTGGAGGCTTCAGTTTCTGCCAGGCAAAATTTATTAGTATGATCACTTACTAAAGTAATAGTACTCTTCTCAACAAGTTATATATATTTTGAGGCATCATTCATGTCTGTAGAAGTCAACATTGGTTCAATTCTTGTGCGTTTGGACTAGCACCACTAATGAGAGCCTTCTAGAAAGCAGAGCGTTGTTGGTCATTTTATCAATAAGATGGCCTCAAACGTTTAAGCCTTAATGGAACCCAGACAGTGAAACTAGATGTGCCTCTATTTATTGAAAGTGTACACAATGACATCTGCGTTTCATTTCTCGGCTGGTGCAATCATTCGTGGCTTATGTTATGAGCTCTTTCCCGCTCACTTTCTGTCTTGTGTGTTTGATGTAGTGATGTTTACAGTTCCCTTCTGTCTGATTGAAATCAGCACAAACACACACATCTCCCCTCAAACCTTCCCAGGGTGGAGTTTAAACCTGAAGACTGGTGGTCAAGCAGTTGTAAATGGATCTTTTGCCCGGTCTAGACACATAAGCCGCCTCACACCATGTTGTTTGAGCACAGTTGGAGGCTTTACCGTAGTAATAAAGACCAGATGATGATACCCATCCCAGTCCAACTGTAGTGACTCATGTTAGACGTTTAAAGAAATATATCACCCAAAAAATGAGAAACATCATCCTTGGCATTCTGTCTCCAATGTTATTTCTTTATTGAATAAAATCTGAATTTCCAAGTGGTTATTTTCCATTCAGCAAAAGTGGATAGTGATTTATACTGTCAAGCTCCACAAAGGAGGAGGAAGCCTGCTTCTTTTCAACAAAAAGACAACTAGACAGCTGACGGTAGCCATTGACTTCCTTATTATGTTTTGTTACCAACATTCTTTAAAATACCTTCTTTTGTGCTTAACAGAGCAAAGAAACTCAGGTTTGGAGCAACTTGAGGTTGAATAAAGGGTGACAGAATTTCTCTATTTTAATATTTATACCATGATCTGTCTGAATACTGGATTCTTATTGGCTGGTAGGTATGCTATAAAACTGTTTAATGCACAGGTAGTTCCAAGTCAGTTTAATCACCGTTTTATATTAATACAGTGGTTTCATTAATGCGTGTGCACACACACACAGATCAGAGATTGCAGATTGCAACGAGATGTAAAATTGCTGTTTTTAAAGTAACACAGCTTCATTTACTGTCATCTCTCATTATAATTAATTCAAATAAATGCTATAACCACACTATTTAATTTTTGTGTCTCTGAGTTGTAACTGTCGAAATAACTCTTATTTTTACCCTTTTGGTCAATTATTACTCTGAAAACATCATTAACGGCTTTAACTTGTCAATGGTTGCAAATGACTATGGTATAAATGGGATATTGCATATGATATAAAGTGCAATGGTTTTAATGCACTTTGCAGAGTGGAGACAACCATTATGTGCGATTAATGCGATTGTTACACCTAATTACCATTTGTTGCATGATTTATTGTAATGCTTTTTTTCCTCAGTTGGTCAGAACAAACATGGCAGACATGTTCACATGGCAGTATCGGGTGAAAATTCTTATTTTGGTCATATTCCAAGACGTAGGTTAGAATCTGTGACTGCGAAATACTGTATCTACAGTAAATAAAGTACAGCCAATGCAAGGTAGATAATTCTGCAAGCAGATACAATTCCAGGTTTTAAAAATTCCAGGTTTTTGGTTAGACTTTGTTTTGAGTGGGTTTGACCTTTATTTTGGTTAGACTGGACTTACTGGATGGTTGGGGTAAGAATTAGGGTTTGGCTTAGGGTTACTTGCAAGTAATTAAGCATAATTCAGAATTTAAATAGTATGTACATGCAACCTCTGTAACAAAGACACATTAAAATAGTGTTACTGGCTTTTTTATTCTCTAGTTTTTCTTCTCATTCAAATGCGTTTAGATTGTTCTTTTCAAATGTTTGAATTCAGATATTTTATATCGTGTTTGTTCTGCATTCTGGTAATGTCCCTATGTCGTGATCTTATCAAGGCTTTGACAGCAAGCAGAGTAGCTTATATGGAAGCTCTCATCTGATCAGGCTCATGATACAGGATTGTGTATAAGCAGGGATGATAAGCTACATCAAACTGAGAGATCTTTGTCCTCTCCAAGGAAGATAGGAAGAGTCTTCAAGCCTTTATAAGTTACCCTTTTTAGTTATCATTATCAGACAATCATCCCGGACAGTGGCAATAAAAGCGGAGCCTGGGTCTGACTCCGGCTGGTTAATTACAGGCTTGTCTTTGTGTCTCAGAGACGCTCTGTTAAAGCATTAGTGTACAGTCAGAGTGACTCAGATACTGAGGAGCCTCATTATTCCCCCTCCTCACTTCCTGTGCCTGTGTTTCTCCTCGCGTTTGCTTTTTAAGCACTCTGTGTGTATCGTACACACCTGTCCAGAACACCACAGGTTAATCTAAGAGTGTATTTTGTAGACTCATTTGAGGTTATCTGTTTGCTTTTGGGCTTGCACTAGTACATTGGTTCTCAGTTCCAGTAGGCGGTTGCATATATAAAAAAACAACACCACCTAACCCTAAAAAAAATTCTAACAAAACGTTTCTCAGTTGTTTTTTGTAGTATTAGGTGTCCTTAATAACATACTAAAAGTTTACCAAAGTTTGACCACTAGAAAGGTGTAATTTTCAAGATTTGTGTCCAAGATGGGCAGGAAGCCCTTAAAATATCCAATATTTGACCTAGCTTAGTAATCTTGGTGTCTAACCCCATGTTTTCTGGGTCTATGAATCCATTGGACTTGTCTAAATTGCACTGACATGATGGAATACATGATTTTGTGAGATTACTGTTAGGTTTTATTTTTGTTTGGGGTGAACCAGAGATGTAAACGATTTAGCCTATGTCATGTAACTCCTACTCAGTACATGTTTTTGGACACATACCCTTTCTTTTTGCTAAAACAAAGACTTGACATTCAGTGTAAAAGTTATTGCACCCAAAAGTAACTTAAATTGGAGTTGTATAACTTTGATCAAACAACTCTGAATTAGCAACTCTGAATCCGAAAAAAATGAGTTTAGGGACACGGTAAATGAAGAAAGTTATACAAAAAGAAATATACTTTCACATAATTTATGTGTATGAGTAGCTGAAGCTTAGTCTAGTCCATAACATCATTTAAAAATATTTTGAGGTTTTTATCATTTCATGGTTTATATTTCTAGTGGAAGTTAAGGAGGACATGATTAAATTGAACACGTACATCAATTAAAAGGTTTGTAAAAAAATTTATTTAAAATAAATAAATAATAATATTTTTTTATGTCTAATATCTCTGTTTAAGTGATAAATTAGATCTACTATATATAATTTCAGCAATTATTTATAAATATGTGACTATTTTAGAGAAAATTTTAGTACATAGAGACAGAAAAGTCCCTGTATAACAGGAACGACCCACGATCAACCTCTATGGGAGGAAGAGTGTGACGACTAATGGTAAATCTAGTGAAGGTCACAGTGCAAAAAAGTATAAAAAATAAACCAGAATAAGAGGAAACGACTGAAGAAAATAGAAAAATATATGTATAAAAAAGTATATGTATAAAATAATAAAACGCAAAAAACCAAAAGGGGTTAGTGGTACTGAGCCTTCATGTGACAGCCCTGTTTTGACTAAGTTTACAGTACCACACAGTTGTAATGAATTTATTATTTATTGGAATCAAAAGAATGAGTTGGTTATGAGCCACAGAAACCACCAACACTAGGCAAAATGATATGAGAAAGGAGAACTATGCAACTTAAGGGAAATTGTACTCTTATTTTTCACATGAATATGTTTCTAACCAATTGCTTTAATATATAATTGTACTTGTAATCACTTACCTATAATGCAAATATGCTAAATACAATATTACATGGTCAAAGCACGTATCAGGCACCAGTATTCCTGGTCTATTAAGAATACAAAGGAGTAATGGTCATTTTAAGGACCTGACATTTTGAAAATGGGGCCTTTCTTGGAGTCAAACTTGGTAAACTTTTAGTATGTTTCTGATACTACTGTAATCCACTGAGAAACCTTTTGTTAGAATTTTTTTGGGGTCAAGCCATATTTGCAGCTGAGTACAGTACTGGCGACTCTCTGCCCTGCACATTTTTGTATGTTTCTCTCATCTGACACACTCAGGCCCCGTCCACACAGAGACGCGCTTTGCTGTATAGGCTATGCATAAATTTTGAATCTGACAGATATAGCGTTTTGGGAGACTGAAACCGATATTTTTTGAAACCGGTTGCCAGAGTGGATAAATCTGAAAACACCACCCTTGCCTTTTTGTGTGGACAGCCAATTTGTATATTTTCTAAAACGATGATGTCATCAGCCCACGTCTCACCCCTAGTCAGACAACGCCTGCATCACATAACATCCACAAAAACATGAACAAACACTGAACGATTTTCTTTTTAACTAACTTTAACACAGATTAATAAATGATTAATAAAGGTTATTGTTCCATGTTCATTTGAATACCAAGTGCATTGACCAAGTCTTCTTCTCTTGTTTTAGTGCATCTCTGTGGCAGAATTACAGTGCCACATGCTGGTCTGGCATGTATACTACATCGTTTTGGTTCAGTTTTGTGGTTTTGTGTGGACGCAGATATTTCTTGAAACAAAGAGAAAAGACTGAAAAGGAGAGCTCTGGTTTCGTGTGGACGTGGCCTCAGTTTAGTTCATGCATCTATATCGTAACGAGCTGATTATCTGAATCAGGTGTGTTAAATAAGTGTAAACTGTACATGTAAAATGTGCAGAGCACTGGACTGGAATTGAGAAGCAGTGTACTAGTGACATCCCAAAAGTTGACAAAGACAAAAAACATCAGCCACGCAGACAATAAAAAAAGTAGCAAATCAAATGCATTACGTGGGTTTTTTTTTTCTTTCTTTTTTTTTTTTTTTTTTTCTTGTTTAATGTGAGGGGAAACAAAAAAAAATCTATTTTTAAAACAAAACTATCATTAATTAAATTCATTCATTTGTGTGTATTAATTTAATTAGACATGCTATAGTAAAAAAAAAAAATCTATTTGAATGTTTTAAAATGTAATTGATTGCTGTTGATTGATCAAATTCTCTGCGTCATTACTCTAATATACTCATAATTGCTGCTTTGCCGCTCAAGAAACATTATTATAATATTTTTTCCAGAATTTGTAATTGAAAATGTAAAGGAAAACCAAAATAAATATTTTTAAAATTATTAATGTCTTCACTGTAATGTTTTAATTTTATTAAGTCCAAGTCCACCTGTTTTATCAGTTTATTTATTCCCTGTGAATTCATTGACCCATAACCTTTTTGAGGAAAAACATTTGTTTCAAATGACCTGTAATATAAAAAGGGTTGTACTAAAATGGTTAAAATTGTGCACAGTGCATGCAATCTTGTAGAGAAAACCGTGCAAATGTATGAGATGACATTCCATCTTTCTCTTGCAAAAACAGTTGAACCACTTTAATGTGATTGCTCAACATCACTGAATGCATTTCTTAGGGATTGTAAGTGTGAAGGGTAGAATGGCAGATGTGGATGTCAGCACTGAATAAAGTTTAGTTCAGAGTGAAACCATCGTTACTGTCCTGGCCCTCTCAACCAGCATCATGCTCTCCAAGACACTTCTGAGGTGCACATTTCTTTGGCGTCAGAACAGGAGTAAGAGGTTGATGGGTCCTTGAATGATTTTTTTTCCAGGCTCTGTTAGTTTTGTGCTCTCCAGGACACCTCATGTCTGCTGGTTTAATCGTTCGTGGTGTTAACGGAGAGCTGCACTTCACACATGTTAAATTGAACTGCTCTTTCGGAGAGCACGGGTCCAAAGGGACTCCCTGGCTCCCGATGTTCTTGATTTCCGACTCAGCCCACAACTATCTTGACTCCTTGCACTTTCTGTGCCCCTTTTTCTTAAAATAACACATTTTGGAGTATCTCGCTTCACCTCACGCCATGTTTTCTGACATTATTTTTCCACTACCCAATATTTTGTCTGCTCATGCACTTTGTACATTTCCCAAAATAAACCCATTATTATGGAAGGATTTTGAAGTAGTTGACTCTGCAGATCTATGAACCGCTCACTCACATTGAGAGGCTGACATGGATTTAAAAAATCAGGTCTCTGCAGCTTTACCCTCACTTTTCTCTTTGGTTTTACACAATTGCTGGTTGTCAGAGATAGTTGTTTTTTATCAGTATGCCTGAAAATTTATGATACAGTGTTTTATGTTCAAGAATCCTGGAAAAATGTGACACATAAATATGAAGCAATCTTCCTTACTTTCTGTGCTTAGAGACTTCCAATACATTTCTATTGTGCTTCCCCAGAGACCTGTGTAGTTAATACTTATTTTGTTCATATTTTCACAACAATAACAGTTACTATTATTATTATTATTGACAGTCTAGAATCTAGTTTGTTTCCTCTGGCACAAGTGGTGCGTTGTTCTCTTACAGTCCTGGTGAATTTGGAGCTGTGTGCATGTAATGAGACACAGATCAGAGCAGATGTTGACGAGGGGTTTCTGGGCAGGCCCTCGCCGACAGAGCTCTTGTCCTGAGGGCCGCTGCTCTGTCTACATGCACTTTGACATCTTGACAAAATATGCTTCCTCCTCATGAAAGATCTTTCAGTTCTGTTACTGAACCATGAAATCGGTTTAACTTTTGCTATGCTAGAAATTATGGTGCATTAAAAGAAGCTAATGTCTTGTGTTCAAGACATGGAGCCTTGCATCTAGAATCATCTGATTACTAGGCCGAATAATTGATTTTTTTTAATAGTTGTCAGATTATGAAATGTGAAAATCTGTCCCATTCCGATCCTGTCCAGGTGTGAGGCATTAGCCAATATTTTATCCCTCCCACTTTGTTTCATGAGTGCAGTGATTGGCTGCCTCTGCTGTGAAGTAACACAAGGCAGCTGTGCTCTTTGTTGAACTTGAACCAGCCTGCGAACAATTTGAAGTCTGTGACCGCCGGGAGTCCTCACTCAGAGCGTGTAGAAGTTAAGCTGCTGGGAAGCTCAACAAACCCAGGAAATCGGTCTGAATCTCCTCAGGAAAACACAAGAACATGCTGAATATCCTGTTTCAGTCTAATAGGGGGTGCTGTGGAAAATGAAGATGAGTTTTTGGAGGTGTATTTTTTATTTTTTTTTATTTTTTTTTTTTTTTGATGCATGTATGGTTATTGTTTTCTTTTTAAAAAGGGAGAATGAGTTCTGCCGTATGATTTCTGTGACTTATGAAAAGTAGAATGTAAAAGAGTTGTACTGATGGCATCGGTGATTCCCAGGGGGAGGGGCCTCTGATCACATTGGCTATTTGCTTGTATTGGGTGTGGTTTATGGTAGTCATGAGATGTGTTCGACTTCAAACAGTGCTGTGCAGACTGATCGGTGTATGACATCAAAGTACCGCGAGAACGATTCGAAAACATAAGGATCCATCTGCTTTCGAATTGTTCTCGTGGTACTTTGATGTCATACACTGAGAGTACAGTTTGTGCGTGTGGTTTGTAGTGAATATGGGTTGTGGGTGTGGTTTGTAGTGAATATGGGTTGTGGGTGTGGTTTGTAGTGAGGATGGGTTGTGGGTGTGGTTTGTAGTGAGGATGGGTTGTGGGTGTGGTTTGTAGTGAGGATGGGGTGTGGGTTTTAGTGAATATGGGTTGTGGGTGTGGTTTGTAGTGAGGATGGGTTGTGGGTGTGGGTTGTAGTGAGGATGGGTTGTGGGTGTGGTTTGTAGTGAGTGTGTTTGTAGTGGGTTGTGGGTGTTGCTTGTAGTGAGTGTGGGGATGTGGGTGTAGTTTGTAGTGAGTGGGTTGTGGGTATGGTTTGTAGTAAATGAGGGTGTGGTTTGTAGTGTGTCGGTTGTGGGTGTCGCTTGTAGTTAGAGTGGTTTGTAATGGGTGTGGCCTATTGTGAGGGCTACCTTGTCCGAATACCCACACTTACAGTCTTGGCCTCTTGACAGCTGGGCCAGGTCTTAAAAGCGCCAAATGCAATGCCCTTAATACACACTAAAATCACACTCCGGAGCACTATTCGAGATAACAAAGTGTTGCACATTTTATTTGTGCAAAGATGAGTAGTGGTGACATTTATTTTGCACAACATTTGCAACAGCTTTTTTATCAATTTTTAAACACTACAAATTAAATTGTCATGTTATAGGGACTACTAAGAAGTTGTTTAGAAGTTGATTTAAAAATAAAGGAAATTAAAAAAAAAAAGTGTCACATTGTTATGGTTATGTTGTTGTGGTATGTGACCGTGTGGTGGGTGTGGTTTTGTGGTAGTTGTAGTGGGCATGGTTTGTGATGGGTGTGATTTTGTTAGAGGTGTGGTTTGTGATGGTGTGGTGGGCGTGGTTTGTAGTACATGAGGACACTGTCAGACACACTTGGCCAGGGCTTCTTACTGAGAAAAAAAATACTTACCCTGTTTAAAAAAAAAAAGTGCAGGAGGAATCTCTTTTGGCATCTTGTTGCACAAAAATTTGTGTTTACGTGTTCCCTGGGTCACTATTAGTCTCTGTGTAACCTGAAGGCCTCAGTTGTGTGGCTCATGGTCTGTTTATTTTGCAGGTAGGTAGAAAGTATGTCTCGCGGGTGGAGTCAAGCAGCTGTACGTTCTGGCAGCCTTTGCGGAGTTCGCACCCGGTAAAAGGGCCACAGTAAATCAGATGGGCCCCAGTGCACCGTATTGTAGGTCTCCATGCAGATTTATTCTGATCCCTTATTTCCTACAGAATGTCATGGTTTCTCCATTTGAAGTTGTTATTGGACAGACGCACCTGGGCTGTCAGAGAGATAATAGATACAAGTCATCTTTAACTGAAGGCTTATTTGGTGATGGAGTATTGAACTAATTAAGTTAGAGATCATTTCATGGTGATAAATTTTTTTTTATTTAAATTTAATTGTTTAGATTATTAGGACAGTCAGAATCTGCAGTAATATTACCTTGTACTTTCAAATGGTAAGCTATTAGTTCCTATTAGCATATGCTGTTTAACTGCACATAGCCTAGATGCATCCACTATATATAATAGCCTTCAGATTGCACATCATTTCGAATATGTGGAATAACAATTTTGTAAATAATGCATTAAATTTGATTTGTTTAATTTAAAGTAGGGCTGCACGATAATCATCGCGCGATATGTATTGCGCATCTTGTCAGTAAATTCGGTTCTGTAATCAGCGGTAA
>JAUMHE010000059.1:1139101-1161630 GCA_032359235.1 Enteromius mattozi | reverse complement strand
TTACCGCTAATCAAAGAACCGGCATTACTGATGAGATGCGCATAATGTATCGTTCGATATATATCGCCCAGCCCTACCTGTAGCAACATGCAGTGGCGTATGGAAAAAAAACACTAAACTTACGAAACACTCAACTTTTTGTTAGTGGATGCTAATGAGTAGCGCAATGATTTATTTCATGATGTTTTTGAATAGTTAATGCAGAAGTAATTAAAGCATACATAAGGAGCTGTACTCTGGTTGAATGAGTAAGAATGAATGAATGGATGAATGTTTTGTCCTGTTGTTTGCTGGTTCAGGCTCTTTTAAGTTTAATTGCGGTTGTTCACAGACAGTAAAGACTTCCTCTAGTGGCTTCTAAACCATAAATGCTTCCTTTGAGCCGGTCTTGCTTTTTGTTTTTCATTCGTAATTCAGTAACTTTCGGTCAGAATTGTGGTCTATGGAGTTCCAATGGAGTCAGGATAAAATCAAAGGAAATTGGACTTATCTGATCTTCGTCTGGGGGCCATTAAAAGGATATGAGAGATAGGGATTTGAAAAGAGCTGCACACTGCACACACTGGGGGTTGGAAACCTTTATAACACAACACATCTATACCACTTGCTAAATATTCCTCCTGAAAATGCATTTTTCGTTACTCGATGTAGCGTAATTTTCATTTCATGTTGACTTTGTGTAAATGGTACTAATCCATAGCATTAAAGAGAAGAAACTCTCACTCACCCAGACACGGTATGTGAAAGGTCAGGAAAAAGAGCGTCTCTGTCTGTGAGCTGTGAGTCTGTTCATAAGAGGCTGTTTGTTTTGGGCTCCTCTAAACCCTCCTGTGGTATGTGGAGAGCCCTGCTGGTGTGTCCACGCTCGTACGTCTACAAGCACTCACACCACTTTTATTCCCAGCCAAAAGCTGAAGGGACCGACCTGAAGTCAAGATGCAATTATGTTTACCCTTAAAGTTGATTCTAATTTGATTGAAGGTGGTATTTGGCCTAAAAGGTCACTAAGAAATTTGGAGAAAACTTGTGTTTGACATCGTTCGTGAGTGGATTTAAGTAATTTAAACAGCCTCTACATTTTCACAAAACTCCAAAAACATTAAACTTGTGAAATTTGGATTTTAGGGCCAGATTCTAAATAAATTATGAGTTATTATCTTGTGGTTCCTTGCATGATACTTTGTTTACTTTACTTTATGCTCCGAACGTATGTTTTTTTTTTTTTGGCATAGTAAACTTGCTCGGTAGCACACCCGGTACACCATAGCACTTGTGATGAAAAGGGCTCTGGTACAAATCCTGTATAAAAAGTCATGTTAAAAGAACTCAAGAGACTTGCAAGTGAGCTAAAAGGGCATGGTTGTCTCAGCCAACACTAATGGTTTCGTTTACCGTAAGGTTTGTGCCGTGTAATTTTCAAAAGCACTATCCTTTTAGCATCACACCCCAGATTTTTCATTTCCAAACATACACAATACATGCAACTGCCAACATAAGACCTTGCCTGAGTCACATTAATCTGTTTTGGATGAAACCGAACACACTTATGGACTTTTAAACTTGCAAAAACATGCAAGAAGCATCGTAATGCCATTTTGCTGAAATGCTACCAAAGGCACATTGAGTTGAATTTAAAGGAGAACATTTAGTTTATCTAGTATCAACAATGAAATATATGGACTCTGATTGAGACTAGCGTTATATTTGGGACAAACCATTATCACTGATTTAAATCTGACATGAAGGAAAACAGATTTCTGGAGTTGTGAGAAGAGCTTCCTGGCTTTGTGAAGTGGGGTCAGAGTTTTATTAATGAGCGTTGAGGTTGTACGCCGGATATTGTCAAGCCACTATACAGAACGTGTTTGAGTTACGAAAGGAAAGCCCTTGTTTTCCCACATCTGCTGAGCACATGGCACTATTGCTGGAAAGACAGAAAGAGAGATGTTAAATGAATGCATTATTCTTGCTAACAAATGTACCATGTTATGTGGCCATGTTTCATGTTGGGTTTTTTTCTTCTTTTTTTTTGGTGCTGCATTAATACCGTAGCAAACTGTCATAGTAAGGCTTTACAAAACAGTACTTTTGTGTCTTTTACGTGTGTGCCCTATTTAGTTTTGTACTGTTTTTTTTTTTCTGACTTTCTGTGCCTTTGTCAAAACAGGCTCTGCCTGTCTATTGTGTTCTGATGATGTCTGTTTGCCATTATCTTTTTGTAAACTACTTGTACTTATTGCAAGTGTGTTGACTGAGGTTTCTGACAAAAAATTGTGGCTTCTGACGATAATATTTTCTGTCTGTAGCATAGCCTAATAATAGTCACACTCCTAATAAATCTAATTTGGATAATCTTTGAGATTTGATTGATGGAGTAGACTTGTTGAAGGTGATATTGGTTAGATTCTCCGATTAAATTTCCTTTCAATTTGTTGTTTTAAATGATTAAGCTCTTTTTTTTTGTTTGCTTTAAGTTGTAACATAATGTCTAAGAATTGCATTGCTTTAGCTCATTTTAATTAAGTTAATTAAGTTAACAACAGCTAGAAAAATAATTTTTTGAGTGTTGTCCAGGGATCATATTGAATGCGTTTTAATGTCGGGCCGCTTCAGGTCTGTTTGCAGGTGGTTTTACTCTTGAGGATAAACTCCATATCAGATCAATTATGTTGTATGCAGTATAAATAGAGCATTTGTTCTGGTCTTCATTGTCTCTTCATTTGTTTTCTAGAGGAAAAACAATACATGGGTCTAAAGTGCCAAGAAGAGCTAAAAGACCAAAGTATTTAAATCTCAGTGATTCTGAGATCTGATTTCACAAGCCGGAATATTAATGGTTGTTTAGAAATGACTTGTAGCCATTAACCAATGAAGTGTTGGCTCGTGAGCACTGGTGTAACCCGAAAATATGAGAACCGAAGCTCTGACTCGGAAAAACCTTCATGAAGCACATAAAAAGTTCATGGAGGTCTGGAATTACTTGCTGAATCAAAACAGTGCAGCATTTGATCTGAAGCAAAACTGAAAATGGGGGGAAAAAGAGACAGAGGTGCTTGAGGAAATGAACTACTCATACCATGAAGTATTGGTGTAGTTTATTAAACACATCAGTAACACTGGTAAAATATACAAGTGGTCAGTAGAAGCAATAGTTTGTAAGCGTGTTTACATGCTCTTTTTGTTATGCAATAATGTTTTGAAATGTAAAAGTACTGAAGTGAAATGCAACAAATTTTAGGTAAATGGCCCATTGAAATAAAGATTGAAATCTTTCATGTGTAACTAAAAGCAGTTTAACACTAGTAATGGTGCAAGGCACCTTTAAGCTGTTCTGCCAATATAATAGCATTTTTTGCAGGTTTCTGTACAGTTCATTGATTGTATTCCTTGATTTAGATTTATTTAGGGAAATAACACATTTTTGCGAGAGAAAATCTTCAGTTAATTTATATATGGAGTGGTTTTAGACGAGCAAAACAAAGCTGAAATTTAATGGGATTTATCACAGGACTATTGTCAGCTGCTTCATAGAATGTGGTATGAAAAGGCCTTTAGCCACTTTTTTTTTTTTTTTTAACAGCACAACTGTTTTCAGGCAGTTCTCTACCAGAGAAGCTCCAGTGCAGTTATGACTGAACTCAGTTGGCCAGATTTCTTCTCACTTGAAGCAGTTGATTATCTCATTACAAGTTAACTGTAAGAAATCCACAGCGGTTTACACTAAACCACAGGAAACAAACCATAAATTCAGAGAGAAGAACAATGCGCAGTAATTGCATGATTCAAGGGATTAAGCAGATTGATGAGGTGGATGATGAACATGTTCCACAGTCTAGCTTTTTGTTAGCTTTAAAAGTGAGTTCACACAGTATTCAAAACTATTCACAAATCCAAATTGTTTAATAGATGAAACCTGTCAGGTGAGTTTTGAATTAATGCCATGTTTATTGTTTTGAATCTTGTACTCTGCATTGACACCACTACGTTTTCTTTTGTAGTTTTGTTTATGGTCTTTGTAGTTTTTCAGTTACCTTGTCCAAATTGTGTTCAGGTGTTCATTGTTTTTCTTTGCTCGGTTTTCTATATTTAAACTTGTGTTTGCCTTTGTCCTTGGTAAATTATTGTTTATGTGCTGCGGGCTGTTTTTCTGTCCATGTCATGGATTGTTTCAAATGTGGATGTGTTAAATAGATTTTTATCTGCATATGCTGTAGATCCAGCATCCTCGCTTTTGGTTTTAACAACACTTCATAAAACTTCTGCTGACCTTTTCAAATATGCTGAAGCTGGGGGTTGTTCAAAAGAATAACTCTGCCTAAGCCAAAGAGTGGTAATACTAGATAAGCTACTTTTAATATAATCTTAATTGTGTCCTATTTCTGAAACATGAATGCATGTGTGTTTATTTATAAACACAAACTTTTATTTTGTATGCGATTTAATCACGATTAGTCATTTGACAACACTAGTTGTTTACCAAATTACCTTTGGTTTAAATCTGCAACATTTTTGTTGTTGTTTTTTTTTGTCTACAACACTGGTTTTAAGAATGTCAGATTGTGAGTGGCAGGTGGATGATTTTGTCAACAATTTGTAAATTTGCAATTGTTAGTGCATTTTTTCCCGCCCTCTTTTCCATTGGAAATCCCTTATGTTTCTGTGTGTCAGTGTAAGTCTACAGTATTAGGGCATTCAAGGCCATTCTCAAACTTTTATTGACTGTCTTCGTCAAATTTATGCCTCTGCTTGGATGTTCCGTTTGAGTTAAATGAGAAAAGTGAGTTTTGTGAATCAGTTTAATTTGTATTGGTACTGACGCCAGTCACTAATTTAGCTAGACAGGCTAAAAGCTAGACATTATACAACTCTCCATAAATCCATTACAGTCAGTCTTCACCTCTGAATATCCATTATAAAATTACAAATGATAACATGGAGATAAATATCCATTGCATCTAGCAACTCTACAGTTTCATGTATCCTAAAGACAGGGCATCTTTACTCTGCTAAAGTGGTGAAGAAACTGCTTCGGAAGCAGCATAAATACCACGGAAAGCTGTGTTTATACCATTGTTCCCTAGGGAGCTCTGATTTTGCAACAAAGGAGCCATAATTGTTTTGTACACTTTGTGTACAAAACAAATGTTAAATTCTGCCCAGAAGAACAGTTTGCAGATTACAGTTCTGATAATGAAACTGAATATAATAAATTAAGAAATGCACAGAATGAGGACAAAGACATTTTAGCACTTCAACCATAAGAAATTCAACCTGATTTCCAAAAATGTTGGGACGTTTTTTTCTTTATTTGAAATGAGCTCATTTAGTACGTAAGTGTAAAATCTCTCAGTGAATGAAATGTTGGATCATGTCATTTGAAATTTTATTCAAACTAAAAAATGTGTCAACATTTTCGGAATTCGTGCTGGACGAGGATAAAATTTTCTAGTGCAGATGTATTGTCCGCATGAAACCTATAATGCCCCTTTTTATAATCTGTAATATAAGTCTCAGGTGTCCCTTGAAGTTTTTTCACAAGCTTGCAGAGAAAGGCTTACAAAAAATGTAATGGGCAAACATTTTCACGTTTTCTGGGTTACTAGATGCACCGGGGACCCAATTATATCACTTAAACGTGGAAAAAGTCGGATTTTCATGATATGTCACCATTAAAAAAAAACTATTGAAACATCGGTAAAACGGTTCATATGACATCTATGGCTCAACTTCAGTTTTGCAACACTACAAGAATACTTATTTTTGTTTTCTTTACGCAACCCCCCCCCCTAATTTACACAACCATTTTTCTTCCCTGTGTTACATCTTTCGCCATTTTGGAGAGTATTGCAACATATACGCACGCTTTAGCGTATGTGACGTAATCAGCCTTGTTTACATCCAGGGGAAAGTATGCACATGTACTGTTGTGTACAGTTGTGTTGCTGTCAAATAGCGCTCCGATTTCATTAAAAATATCTTAATTTGTGTTCTGAAGATTAAGGTCTTACGGATTCGGAATGACATGGGGGTGAGTAATTAATGACAGAATTATCATTTTGGGGTGAACTAACCCTTCAACAGTCTCTCTAAAATGGTACTTCTGCTTCCTATTGAGCTTCTTAGAGCCTCCATGTTAGTTGGACATTCCTGGCAACACTTTGAAATTTTGAGTTGCATGAAGTTAATCATGCAAAAGCAAAACAGGCATACACAAGCTTGCACAGTCTTTCCTTTTTGGGATATTTTGGTTTCACAGCAAGTTCTGAAAGATGTATTCGAAGCATATGCTCACCAACAACAAAAACTCTGAACAAAAGGTTTATTAGCACTGTTGGATGCACATGAAAAAAGGTTTTGAAACTCTGGTTTCCGCATCTGTTTGAGCGCTTGTGTGGGAGTTGTGAAGGTCTCTCCCCAGAGGCGTGTAGTTTGCTATTGACAGGCTGGAGGTGATGAAAACCAGAAGATGTCTCAATAAAGGCCCAGTGCTTCTCAGACCTGCTCGTGCAAGTCCAGCAATGCACGACCAAACATAACATCCTCCCATTTATCCTTTACTGCTGTTAATGAACAGGTGGCATTCATCTCTTTGAGTTCTGAAAGAGAGTTTCTTCTACAATAAGGCATCTGTATGTTTCTGATATGTTCTACAGGACCTCCTCTGTTATATGTAAACTATATGACCAAAAGTATGTGGACTCCCCCTTCTAATGATCTAATTATGGTTTCCTATTCCAATATTTTCTTTAAGGACACATCTTAAATGGATATTTCACCCAAAAATAACAGTTTTGTCATCATTTACTCACTTCATGTCATTGCAAATGCAGAAAACGTGTACTCTCATCTTTTTTTCTCGATCCAGTGTTAGTCCACACTACGGAAATATTCAAACTTCAAAAAGACATCATGAAAGTAATTCATGTAAATCAAACTGTTCAAGTCTTTTGATCAGAAATGATGAACAGATTTAATTTAGGTTTTTATTGGTGTATAAACATGGAAAAAATGCACATAATAAGAGCACATGGATTACTTTTTGAATCATGACAAATTAGTTTGAACACTACATACTGACAAATATAAAAATACAACAACAAAAATATAAAAGTGGAAGACTACTTACAGATTTCCCATTAAAAAGAATAATAATAATTGTATGATATATTTTTATTTTTTTCATAAATATTCTGTGGCATCTGCTATATTTGACAGGTTACATCTTTTCAATACCAACAATAAGAACTGCTTTCAAAAGTAAAAGTCCAAACAACATCCACACAATCTTCCCACTACACAAAAGGTTCTTTATAGTGGAAAAAGTTACTTAAACTGATCTCCACATTCTGTTAAGATCTCTTTATTGAAAGGATGGTTCTTCTGACATTGCTGTGAAAACCCACTCTTGGAGAGCACAGTGTTGTTCTTAGAGGGTGGCACACACAGAATAGTGCGACTTAATGCCCACCTCATGTGAATGGAATTTATTGCTTAGCTCTAATAACAGGATGGTTTCTAAAATAAACTATTATGTTGGCAGACGGTCCACAAATCTGGTCTGTAACATGTCAGACGAAACACTAAGTTTTCTTGCCATTCTCTCTGCAGAATATTGCCCACATTACTATCTAAAGCTCAGCTTTACACTTACAAACTTACAAACTTACAATTTAACTTACAAACCTGACAATGTTTACTTTGAGAAGTGAATTTTTCTGTGATTCCAGCACAATTATATATTTTAATTTAATCAATTACTCTACTTTGACAAATGAATTTATATATATATATATATATATATGTATATGTATGTGTGTGTGTAATTATAAATAATATTCTTTAAAAGATAAGTTCACTTCCAGAATAAAACTTTCCTGATAATTTAATAAAATTTTTATTATTATTTATTTATTTTAGGGCCGGGACTTTAACGCGTTAATTTAGATTAATTAATTACACAAAAATAACGCGTTAAATTTTTTTTAACGCATTTTAATCGCACTTGTTCCACGGTGCAAAAATGTTTCTCACTGGATGAGTTTTGGCGGACCGATTATACTGGAGCACCAACTAGCGTTCAGACAAAAACAAACCACAGTGAACATGGACAAAGAAGCTGATAAGACCGCTTTGGTTGGTTGGTTTGGTTCTAAATATCCTATTGCTACACTTAATGGCAATATTGCAAAAATAAACAATATTTTGTTGCTTAAGCTTATGTATTCAGTCATTATTCAATGGTAAACTAAAAATCCATATGAAAAAAACGTACTCCTCACTGTTCTCAGATCAAATATTTATATGCGATTAAAATGCGATTAATTTCGATTAATTAATTTCAAAGCCTCTAATTAATTAGATTATTTTTTTTTTTAATCGAGTCCCGGCCCTAATTTATTTATTTATTTATTTATTTTTACATTCCATTTATTTAACATTCCTAAATTGGTGGCCATACGTATTATTTAAATATATTATAAAATATTTTAAATATAAAATAAAATATTTATTTAATATACTTTTATTTTATTTTACTTTTAAGTGACAAATGAAATGTTCTGCCAACCAACAATTTTAGCACAATTGTAGATTATATATTTTTTTTAATAGATGTTATTTTATTTTATTTGTATTTATTTTTTTTGCTGCTTGTACTGTATTTATGGCATAGAATCAAAATCGGTTGTCACTAAGAAATCAAAATTTATCCTATTTTTGATTAAGTTGTTCGAACTTTAGCAGTCATTTTAGTAACTGCAGTGTTATTCTATAGAGTTAAATGCATTGTGCAGTGTTTTGGTCTGCATTACGTGATCACTTTTACACTACGCTTCTCATTTTAAGTGATGACCTATTACACTTTATATATTTAGTCTTGTTATGACTACCAGCATTCCTGCAGATAAACACAGTGCCCAAAGGGAGTTTATGTCTGTGGAGAGAACTGTTATTATCCCATCATTTGTGTGGAAGATCTGAGCAAAGCTCGTATGCTGCCATGTAATTACACTTTTGCCCTGAAAAATACACTCCTCTGATGGAATCGCATCTCTCCTGACTGAGTTTGTAGTGTGAAAGCACTTCCCTTCTCTATTTTCCTGTCTCAGGGCCGTACTTTTGACATTTCGCATTATACATGCATTACACTGGCTATTCTTCTCATTAGGTAGGTGGATCAATAGAAACACATCTCCCAAAATGATCTTTTTGGCACCTTATTAAATTGCTATCCTCCTGTTGAATTGATTTAAAGATCAGAATTGCAGTTGTCAGAGCAGCGTTACATTTATGTCAGATTTGGATTTTGTACATCTGGCAGGGTCTCTTCAGATTCTTTAAATGCTGCAGGCCTTGGAGGATTTGAACTACAAACAAATGTTTGCTCTTACCGTCTCTTTTGAAGTCTGTTTCCAATGGCCTGGCCAACGCGGAGTTTACTGCGAGGGTGGTCCTCGAATTCTTGCGTTAAAAACATATTTAATTAATTTGATTTTCTATCTAAGAAGCCCTTGTGAACACATTAGTGTTTTTGAGAAACCAAGTAGTCTAACTGAATTTGTTTTGGAAATGTCTTGTTTGATTTGATGGCTACTGAAGGATCAGTTCAAACTTTCTGGATGTTCTCTTTTATGCATTCGCTCACTGTAAATGCGTGGAGCATCTCATACTCCATTTCTGCATAGTATTGTGAGTTTGGTTTTATTAACACAGCGTGTGCCATTTCATCAAGGTGAAGCACTTATAGGTTAATCTTCATAAACACAGGAGAATACATCAATATCATTCTCAATATGATAACTGTTCATTGCCGTTTCAAAATAAAAGCTCAACTCTCACTCTGAGTTTATATGTTTTGACATATTCAAGAAATTACAGTGGCGTAAAATTACAAATTGGCCAAATATTAAAGATTTAGTGGACATTTGAATTAAAGGTTATTAATCAATATTAAACAAGGATTACCAAAATAATCATTAGTGACAGCCCTAACTACTGTTGTATACAGATACTATGTCTAAATACAGCACAAGTGAATTAATGGATGGACACATTTTGGTCAGGAACTGCAGCACTTGATTTGTTGTCACATGATATTGGGAGATTGGATGATGAGCATTAACGAATTGACGGCATTGGTGACTGTTTTGTATTAGATGTCAGTTTAGAACAATGCCGGCTTTGATCCACATCTCAGAAGTTCTTTTAATGCTATTGGAACAAGTACATTTCAAACTAATGAGCCACTGCTGGCCTCACTAACCATATCAACCAGCTGTTCTGTAACCAAACCTAAGGAAACTTGTTTTTGGGGTTTTTCATTCTCTGACAGAGTCATAAAGGAAACGAACTGTTCGGGAATGCTGTAACCCTCCCTTCACCAGGTCATTGCTTATGTGTCCTGTGCCTGTCAGGAACCACCACGAGCTGTTTTCCATGCTTGTCACCTCATGTTAAGTAGATCTGCAGATGTGCTGGTGAACCAGGTCTGGAAGTGGATCGTCTTTGTGTCTTTTTGCAGATCCATGATTTCAGGCCAGAACTGATGACTGAGCAAATGAACGAATGAACACGTAAAGCTAGGAATGTGCCTGAAGTCAGACCTGAAACATGAAACATTCTGATCACTCTTTCAAAGCTAACGCAGTTGCTCATATATGGTCAGGACCAGAGCTGTGTAGTAACTGATTACATGTAATCTGGATTACGTAATCATATTCCAAAAAGTAAGTACTTGTTATTCGATTGAAGTATTTTAAAATTTCATGTAATTACACTGCATGGCATGATTATATTTTATTCACACAGTGTTTATGAATTATTCCTGATTTCATTTCTGTTTTTAAAATGTTCTTTTTTAAAATAGGCTAGCCTACGTAATCAAATTCAAAGTCAGTACTTGCTATTCAATTATTTGATGAGTATTTTAAAATGTAGTTAAACTACAGTATTTTTTTTTTTATTACATGATTGTTTTATTCACACAATAGCTATAAATTATTCAGAATAAGTTTTCTCTTTTATCTTTTAATATTTCCTTTTTTTTTTTTTAGTATTTTAAAATGTAATGCAATTAGATTACCGTTTTTATTGATTACATGATTATATTTTATTCAAACAATAGCTACAAATTCATAATTTAATTTATTTTTCATCTTTTAAAATAGGCTAGCCTACATAATTGTATTCAAAATATAATTACACTACAGTTACTTTCCCCTGAAACAACCTACTGCTTGTATATATTCAGAAAGTCTTCCAGTTTTGTGGACGTTCAAACAAAGACCAGTCACTAGTCAGATGACTATGATTACACAGAAAATTAAGAGGCCACACTCAATTTGAGATCTGGATTGAAAAAAGAATAATAATAATTTAATGGTCTTCATGTTGGTAATAACAAATCAAATATTTTCCTAGTCTTTTGTATTTTTATATCAGTACAGTTCAAGATTATCCTATTTAAATCAATGTGATAAATGAGTTAGGTCAGAAGTAAAGTCATCAAAAAGTGATCATATTCCCTAAAATGTGTAATGTATTGGATTAAGTTACTAACTACAACTTTTGTCATGTAATTTGGAATCAGTAGCAGATTACAATTTGTAAGTAATCTACCCAGCTCTGGTCAGAGCCTAAACAAAGCATCTCATCCGTGGAAAAGAATGCAATGTTCTTCTCAATTTACTTCACGGGAAGCTACAATTTAACTAAATGGGTTTTTAGCGGTGTTGTTTTTCCCAACGAGTTCAGCTCTTCCAAAGTTTCTCCCCTTTATCCCACTCCTTTATTTTATGAATCTGGCAACCAGTTCCGGACTAAACGGTTCTCCAGAGGACGAGATGGAGTGTTAACAAGCTTCTACATTCTCAGTCTGGCCGAGGGTGTGCTGCCCCCATCCTGGAGCCGGACTCTCCCACGGGGGAGCCATCACCTCTTTATGAGCGCTCCGAGTGGCCTGCTTGCCGACAGTTGCCAGGCGAGTAACTCGCTGAAAAAGGAGAATCCGCTGTGAAAGGTGGTGATTCAGAGGCTTGAGTGCTCGCAGGCACCCTGAGCCAAAATAATTAGATCAGCGTCTTTTCCCAGGTCTCCACACTGGCCCTTTTGTTGGCCAGCCTCCAGCGCGGTGGCAGCAGCCTGCTGATTACTGCTGTGGGCCGCTAACATGAGGGGTTGAAGGTTCAGTCCTAAGTAGAGGTGACTTGGGAGCTGATAAGATCCATGATCAAAGACATTACAATTACAGAAATCACAGAAGAAGAAAAAATTTGCACAAACAGATTTTTAACCATTTTCAAAAATCATGTTCTGGCATTGTGCCTTCCAATTAATCTCAATTCAAATTGCTGTAGGGTTATTTTGATTAGATTAAAAAATAACTTATGTACTTAATGTTAATCATTTTGAAACATTTAAAGCAGGCAGGGTTAACCTTAAAATAATATTCAACTGTCAGACTTTCTAAATCCTTTGTCACTTTCAGATTATAATATTTATCCACCACAAAGACTTTAGCACCTTTTTTTACTTTGAGGTCAGCTTCTGAGGTTAAACACAAGAAACCGTTTAGTAGCTATGATGCTATTTTCGAAATCAAATCTTTGCATAGCTAGGATATACTAACAATGCTTTGTAAATTCATTTTTACAGTTAAATTAGTTACATTTTATTATGTAATTCTGTTACCTGTAACTAGTCACTACTCAACACTGAATATAGGAGATGTCTTGGAGACATTAAAATGTGTTTGTTGAGGCCTCCAGGAACACAGTTTGCATATTAAGCTGAGATTGGAGAAAGCAGTTTAAAAGGCATAGTTCATCTAAAAATTAAAATTACACCATAAACTACTCGCCCCCAAACCATCCTAGGTGTATATGACTTTCGTCTTTCAGACGAAGACAGTCAGAGTTTGTAAAAAAAATTATCCTGGCTCTTCCAAGCTTGGTAATGCTGGTGGACAGTGCCTATTATATTGAAGCTCCGTAAATTGAATATATCCACAAGTGCTGCGATGTAGATCTAACCTGTACACCTCCGGGGAGTTATCACATGTCCTCTGAAGCAGATCGATGGGGTTTTTTTAAACAAAAATATTTCTATATATTATTTTAATATTATAATATAAATAACTGGCTTCCAATTATTTTCTGCAAGAACACAGAGTTCCGACTTCTCGGCTGACCTATGACTCGACGAATGACGCAACTTATCTTATGTGTCGTACATCGAGTCAGAAGCCCCTAAAGGCATATAGGTTAGATCTACATCGCTGTTCTTGCGGATATATCCAATTTATGAAGCTTCAAAATCATGGCCACTATCCACCAGGATTACAAAACCAGAATAAATTGTTCAACTGTGACTGTGTTCGTCTGAAAGAAGAAAGTCATATGCACCTAGAATGGTTAGGGGGTGAGTAGTTTATGGCGTAACTTTCATTTTTGGCTGAACTGTTCCTTTAACTACTTTCTAAGTAGTTTCAAGTAGTTTTAAAAAAAAATCTATGTAATGTTTTTAGTAGCATGGTTGTTGTGGTGTGTGCCGAGCTAATTTAAGCAAGCTCAAAACCTTTTATAGAAAATTTATGAAGAGTGTCAGTCAGTATGCATGATGCAAATTTCCTTGTTTTCATGACAAACAACATATGCTTTTTCATTTCACGTTTGCTTACACAGCTCATTGCCAAAGTCAGCCTACTTATTCACTTTGTTTTGCCTTTGGCTTTTCCTTTTGCACATGATTTGAGAGCGGAAACACCTGTTCATGGCTCAGAGGTGCTAAACTACATGTGCTTTTAATTTTTTTTTTCTTTTTGGTTAAAATTAAACACAACTGCAATTGTGGTGCTACAGAAATGGCAGATTTCTTAGCTTTTCACATAATCTGACTCAGTTTTTACATTTGCTGCACAAATCTGCTTTATTTGAATTGACTTAATGATCTAAGACTCATTAAAGGCAAGAACATTAACTATATGTGACCCTGGACCACAAAACCAGCCGTAAGTGTCTTTTTTTTTTTTTAAATTGTAAATAATTTTATTGATTTGTATTTTGTTAGGATAGGATAATTGAGATGCAACTATTTAAAAATTTAACGTCTGAATGTGCAGAAAAACTTTAAAGGCGATTTTAAATTGTCTAAATTAAGTTCTTAGCAATGCATATTTCTAATCAAACGTTTTGATATTTTTACATTCGCAAGAAATATTCATGATCGTAATATCCTAATGATTTTTTGCATAAAAGAAAAATGGATCATTTTGACCTATACAATGTATTGTTTGGCTGTTGCTGCAAATATATAATTATTATTATAATAATACTACTACTAATAATAATAATAATAATACATTTTATTTATAAGCGCCTTTCATAACACTCAAGGACACTGTACAAAAAGCAATCATCAGTACAAAGGAGAGATACAATTAACCAGACAAAACAAGGAAAACAGGCATGTACAAAAAAAGAAGAAAAAAAAAGAAAGAAAAAAAAAAAAAGACTTATGACTGCTTTTGTGCTCCAGGGTCATATATTAGCATATGTTTGTTATAAGCATGCACTTTACATCTTTTTAATGTTCCAAAATAGGTTTTTATGCAGTGATGTAACAGAAAAAAAATTTTTGGTTCCACAAAAAAAACCTTCAGTAACCAGTTATTAAAAGAGAAAAAAGAATTATTTGTGTGAAGAACATTTTAATAATATGAGGAACCTTTTTTTTTAACATAAAGCACCTTTTGTGCAATGGTTCCTCATTTATAAAGAGACATGGTTTGACCATCTGCTTAAATATTTAAAAATCTATCAATAAATAATAATAAAAAAAATACACATTTTGAATTTCTGTGGAAAGCTTTTGCAACTTTCCAATTCTGTTGCACTTTCTGTGATGCTAAATCCATTAGGATACCATTAATAATCCACAAATGGATTCATGTAAAATGTATACATTGAAAAGCATTCTTTGACTCATGCCTTTGGATTGTGCATTAGTTTCAGGCACTGGAATGTTTGAGATATTTCATAAGCGAATTAAACTTCACCACCACAAGAGAAATGTGTCTGTAACCCTAGTGTATGTGGGTTCTGCTATGGCCTCTCCGGCTCTGAAAGATACCATCTGTGTGTGTTATGGCAGATAATCATTCAACAGGCTGCGAGGCGGCATAAAATAAACCTACAGAACCAATGTTTGATTAGCGGAATCAGCAACTTCATCAAGATCCTCCTAATCTTTGCAGTTCTTTGTTTTAGCACAGATGAATGGTAAATAGTCAATGTATATTTTGTGTAAATAGTTGGCTGACTTGTCTTTGGAGGGCCAATCTGATTTGTGTTACACAATAATGATTTGTATATACATTTAATCTTTCAAATGTAAAGTTGCGGTAGTACTGTAATCATTTTATTAAAAATAGAAAATCAGGCTTAATTTAATTGCCGTGTTTCAGGGTAAAATGAGCCATGTGGTGTGTTTGTTAGGACTGTGTGGATGAGTCCTAATCACTCACTAATGCTTCAGCTGGCAGCGCATTATGGAATATTACTTGAATAAAGCACTGTAATTATGTGGAAGACCTGGACCAGCTGTTTTATAGCATGTCAAATGTGGTTTTCAACACGCACATTCCCAGCTTACTTTTATTTGAGGATTATTTGCCTCAAAACAATTTAATTTAGTGGAACAGATGAAACGAAGAAATAATTGCAACAGCATATTAAGCGGGCATAATTTATGCCCCATATGTAATGGTTCTCACGTTGTTTTCAGTCTCAGAAGGAAATCACTCCACACGGTTAAACAAGGATGTAATTTGCCCTTAACCACATACAGTGAGCTTGTTAAACACCGGCCCAGTTACCATCTGATGATTATATAAGAAACTCCACTCGTGTTGTCTGTGGGATTTAACTCAATTTAGGGTATTTATGGAGCATCTCAGAAACCACACTGTCAGCAGAAATGTGTTTTATGATAAATGAGATGCTCTTTTTGGAAAGATGAAGGACAAACTAAACGCCGTCTCAGATCAAACACTCAGGGTTGAAGCCATCTGAATTATTGTTTTTTTGTTTTTTTTTTTAATCAATGGTCATTTTCCAGTCAAAGTGTAATATTTTATTTATTATTTTGCCGTTGATGCAAAATATGATCCAAGAAGTTAAAAAGAAGAATTAAAAAAAAATCGTAATGTACATGTATCTCATTTTGGTTTTGTGTGAAAAATTTACATTTTCAGCAATTTTATTTTTATTTATATATTTATTTATTTTTTTGTTGACACCCATTCCCTCACAGAAACATTTGATTTCACATGCCTTATACAAGAATATTGAATTTTCACTCTTCACAGTAGAATAGGTATATTCAAGTCACTGTATGAATTGCATATTTGTGTATTTCTATAAATGGCCTGTTGGTAACACTTTAGAATAGGGAACACATATAAACTAGGAGTCTTCTCTGAAAAAACTAAAAGTTAGTAAGGTTGTTGTAAACTTTGAGTATGGGGTGGATTAAGGGATCTAGAATAAATGCAGAGTATTATGTGCTTTATAAGTACTAATATGCTAGTAATATACATTCTAATAAGCAACTATTTAATTGTAAGAATTGATCATTAAAATAAAGTGTTACTGACCTGTGTTTTAATTTTAATATGGGTTTACAGCTGTTGTTGTTGCATATTTGTTGCGTACACTCTAGAATTACAAATTATCAGTTTTACAAGTTACTTTTACCGATGCTAAGGTTCAGTTATTCCATAAACTGGCAGAATAATTTGATAAGAGCAAATCTTGCTTGTTAGTCCCAGTTTATTTGAGCACAGGCCTTGACTAACAGCATACTAACAGTCTCTTGTCTGTTGTGCAGTGGCTGACGTGAACCTGTCGGAGTCTGGAGAGATCGAGGCTGTAGCTGAGGCCCAGAGTGGAGGACTGCCAACAGCTGAAGGTACAGGATTAAACACTATCCAGAAAGCATCATCCTACACTGCAAGAGATAAGATCAAATGAATACACAGTTTAATTTTACTTAGCTTTTGCATTTTTTGCATCACAATCTCACAAACAACCAAAATCCTGGTATACAGCTTCTAAAAGAAAAGTTTGACCAAAAATGCAAACTTTGCATTGGATAATGCTCAGTTGCTTTATATGTAGTGGCATCATCAGTTAGCACAACATACGGTGAGTCTACAATCCTACACCACATAGCTGTATATTAAAGGGGTCATATGATGTTGCTAAAAAAAAACATTGTTTTGTGTATTTGGTGTAATGCAATGTGTTTATGTGGTTTATTTTCCACTTCTAGCTTTGTTTTCCTCCAGCTAAGCTCTATTTTCCGGGCTGCTCTCTTTAGGGTGCGAGTGTGCTCATTATACCACGGAGTCAAACTGTTTTCTTTGACCTTTCTTAAGCGCAAAGGAGCAACTGTATCTAAAGTGCTAGAAAAGAGAGAGTGTATGGTTTCTGTTGCATCATCAAGTTTTTCTGCGCTATTGGATGTGCTAAGGAATTGAGATAAATCAGGAAGATTACTTACAAAGCAGTCTTTAGTGGTAGAAGTGATGGGTTCAGTGTCTGCTGTCAGATTAGATGTTGACAGGTTTATTGTCAGTGAAATTATTCTATCCTTATTTTCATAATGAAATTAAAAGTCTCTAACCTCAGAAAAGAGAACTATCCTGTCCTGCCAGATGTTATACCATGTTCGTTGCGCGTATAAATTTGCTTTGTTTTTATTTTCTATGGGAAACTGTGGGTCCACGGCCAAACCAGTTGAGAACAACTGCTTTAGATCGTTTGGTTCTCTCCGCCATGGTCACTCTATTAAGCGCGAGCATTCGTATTGTGCGTGCGCGAGCACTGTGTACTGTGAAACAGACGGACATTTTGCGCATGAGATTGGCAATAACGAGTGCAGGTGAATAACGAAAGTGCAGGCAACTGTCTTCAACATTATCGCAAATTAGAAAAGGTTAAAATATGCTAGGTAACGATTATTTAGCAATAAATAATGAATGTATTTTTTTTTCTACAGTACCGACAGCAGAATCGTTAATGTCAGAGCTTATCGATACTTCTGTCTTTTATAATTTAGCCAGCGTACTGATTAAATACAGCGTTTCGGTACCCACCCCTAACCATGTCTGCATTTGTGATTGCAGAAGTGAGAAACCAGCGCTACACTACTCTGCTTAAATCTCGCGTTTGAATATTAAGTAGCAGATTATTTAAATAAGAAAACATACTTACATGCTGTGAGTCAGAAGCGCTAGACTGTCCTTGCAAAGTTGGAGTTGCCCCAATTTACAGAAACAGCCTTTCTGCACAGACAGCATTTTAGGCTACTCTATCAGGTTCAGGAATCAGTCCTCCATAAAATGCGCTGCACACATTTAAATATTGCGGTTGAACTGTTCTGGAACAGTGTTGTAAATACAACTTAACCACTGATTTCTAGTTTTGTCCTGTTTTGGAAGCCCAAAGTAGTTTTGCTTTCACAATGAAACACACAGCGTCTATATGACGTAGTGGTAGCAAAAATACTACAGCAAGAATTATACTTACAACTTAACATTTGGAGAGTGTTATGCGAATCTTTCCACACAGTGACATAGACATGTGGGGGCATGTTTAAATGAGGCATTTTAGAAAGGTGTGGTCAAGTCTTAACTTTTATAAAGAATATCTCTTTGGGTTTGAGACCTTAGTCTTTGCAACTTCAGGGATATTATCTATGCACAAACAGCTTGTAACACTTCAAAGAGAAAGACAAACTTGAAATTGCATCAAATGACCCATTTAAACATTAAATATGTTCTTAATGGCTTTTAAGGTTTGTTCACACCAAGAACTGATATAATGATAACGCTATTAAAAAATACAAAACAATGGACAATAACACGTTTCTTGTAAGTGAGCACTGCAGTTATGTCATCTGCTGCTTTATATGCTCAAGTTGAATGGATTCTAATTGACTTCCAGTGTTTTCATCATTCATCACTCTGTAAAAACATGTAAGTTGTGGTAAATAGGACGGTCAAAAATTGTGAATTTCATGTATCCGCCAAATTTAAAATAAAAATCCGCGTTCAGAAGCAAAAGTGTTGCATTCAAATTTTAAGTGTGCGTCAGGCAGCCTTATTAGTAGCACACAAGATACGATGTGTCAAAAAGATAAGTGTCATTGAATTTTAATTTTTTTATCTGTACAGTTAAACCCACTGGATGTGCCGTTGCTAGGTTGTTCATTCAAAATATTGTGGGGGAAAAAACATTGAAAACTGACATCAAGCCATTCACACAGAATGTATATTTAATGCATATATTTTTTTTAGAGGGACATCTATCACTGTCGTCTCAAAAAAGAGAGCAACACGTTTAGAAAGCCATGTAAAATTAATGTAAGGTAACCCTTTATTTTAAGGACCAATTCTCACTATTAACTAGCATTCATTATACTGGCATATTGGCTGTTTATTATAAAGCGCATATTAATGCTTTGTTCTGCTTGACCATATTTTAGATCTCATAAGTCATAATATTACACCATACCTAAACTTACCTAAACATAAACTACCTTATATGCTATTAATAAGCAGAGAGTTAGGAGTTTGAGGCAAAAGTCGCAGTGAATGGTTTGTTAATGACGAGAATATAAACATTAAAAAAAAGTGTGAGCAAAAAGCAGTGAATAACTGTATGATAGGTGTTCTCGATAAGGTTTGGATCATGAAATGCGGTCTGCTATGTCTGTCAGGAGTGTGTCTGCATTTCTGCTTTCCGTGTGCATAAATCAAGAGTTTCAGGAAAAGCCACCACTTTGCTCTGGCAGGCCTGTTTAATAGCAGCTCTGAGTATGAGCACTGCAGAGACTATTTGTGTTGGCCACGGGACCAAGGGGTCTGGGGACCAGAGGAAGCCATAATAGTTTTCTGGAGAGTGAATGAACGTATGAAGGGCAGTGTTTCTAAACCATGCATTTCCAATATGAACTTAAAGCAAGATAAAAGCTCAGAGTCTGTGGAACACCTTAGTAAGCAAAATGTAGAAGAAACAGTCGGAAGTGAATTATTTTATCTAAGCAGGTGCATGATTAAGCGTCCTTCAGTAAATGATGTCTCCGTATTCAAAGCCAGTTGTGACAGTAAACTGTATTCTGCAACAAGATATTTTAATAGTTAATAGTTTAATAGTTTTGGTTTCTGTTTTATGGCTTTAGGCTAATTAGCTTCTCCCACAGAAGCCTTCTGAGAGAGTTAGAGAGATTACTTCTATTACATTTAAAGAACATCAAAACTAAAAACTGTTAACTTTGTCTGGCCTTGTTAAAAGTGTGCTTAATTGTGCTGAATTTTTAATGTACTTTAAAAAAGTACTTGGCGATAATAATGAAATAAAAGGCTACTTAAAAATACTTAAATGTTACTTAAATGTTTATTTTAAGTAGACTTAAATGCATTTTGTCAAATTATGATTTACTGTAAAGTGCATTTAAAGTAATTTTAAAAAACATTGTATTAATTTCTTAAAAGAATGCGTGAAAGTTTACTTCTTTCAATTGTTTGTAAGAGTCGATGGCTTCAGGGGTGCATATTCCTCCAACTTTTTAAGGATGTGTGTGAACAATTAAATATGGTGGTGTTTGACCAGCAATAACTTTGAAAGATCTGCTATATATTATATTTATCACACTTATATTTACAAATCATCTGAAAACAACCATAGATTAAAAAAAAATTTACTTGGGATTGAAGAATTGTTTTGTTAAAATGATGAAGCATTGTAAAGTCATTATTTTTATCCACCTATCTTGAAATCTACTTGAAAAGTTATTTTAACATTTAGTGTTGCGTTTGAAGGCCAGAGGTTGGTTATATGGCGAGTTATAATGGCTTGTCAGCAGTGCTTGTGTTGTTTATCGTTCCAATCATGGCCGCCCACAAGTAGTCAAACCCACTTAACCTCGCCTGCCAGCTGCACTCGCCAATCCTGGGCTACAGAGAGAAGTCTGTGGGGGTTTTTTCTTCTTCTTTTTGCACAAGTAACTGCATGATGGTGCATTCCATCTATGTTCGTGAGTCTTTTTCATTGTTGTCTTCATCTTTTTTTTGCTGAAATATTCTTCTGAATTCTGAATCATAGGACTAATCTTTTATCTAATTTGATTTACCTTGATTTACCTCAACTTGCTCTTTTTTTCTGTTCAGTTAAAGTGTCCCTATTATGGATAATGAAAGGTTAATATTTTTGTTTTGGGAGTCCTCAAACAACAGGTTGACATGCATGCAAGGTACTTGCTCAACGACTCCCAAACGATTAATTTAACAATTATTTTTCCAAACCCCTCCTTTGTGTGATGCTAAACTGCAGTGATTGGTATGATTGGTCTCATTTTCATTTCATCATGCTTGTAATGCCTGATAAAGCAGTGCTGCTTTGTGTACAGTGTTACCATGGAAACAGCTATTTTACTGCTCCAAAAGCAGCACCTAGTGGCAAAGAATGAATTTGCATTTTCATTTAGACCAACAAATATGCTAATGTTTCATGTTGATGTCAACATGAAATGGCTTGGGATTTGTTTTAAAAATCACTTGTTTCAAAGATTCATAGATAATAGTAATAGTTCCATAATAGGGGCACTTTAATGCTTTACTTTGTGCTGTTCACAGTATGTTGTGCTTTAGTAAAGTGAAGTGACGAGTACAGCTTGGCATGTTGGAGTGGGTGCAGCTTCATTCTTTGTCTTGTTTGCTCTTTCAGTTGCACTGGCATCTATGCATGAGTAATAATGGATTAGTGTAATATTAATTTCACATTCTGCCTGTTCTGGCACGTTGACTTCACCTGACTGTAAGTCTAGCCGCAGTGGTATCAGTGCTGTGGGTTCACTTATGTTGAACACCTTCCTATACAGTAGCTGCTGTCCCATTATGTCACGTCAGCTGAGCATAATAAGAACACCCTCGCTCATGTTTACAGAGAGCAGAGGGCCTGTAACAGCTTGTCTTTACCACAGTGAGGGTGTATGGACTCCTGTGTTTTCATGGCTTCACTTTCTCAGTCATTCACATTCAGTTTGGCTGTGTGACACAATTGGGCCTTTCATGCCTCCATTTCTTCACAAATCTTCTGTGATGTGATGCAGATCTTGTCAACGCTGCCTTGGTTTGATGGTGGTCGTTTTTTCTTTGAGCTGTTTCTGTTTTTTCCTGTCATCATTTGTTGACTGATGAATTATCTGTTGCTAGGGATAATTACTGTTCATGTTCCTAACTGAACAAGGTGTTTCAGTTGCCTTTTAGTTTTAAGCATACTTTATGGTACATATAGAGAGTGTGACATACAGTGGGTACGGAAAGTATTCAGACCCCCTTAAATTTTTCACTCTTTGCTATATTGCAGCCATTTGCTAAAATCATTTAAGTTCAATTTTTTCCTCATTAATGTACACACAGCACCCCATATTGACAGAAAAACACAGAATTGTTGACATTTTTGCAGATT
>JAUMHE010000059.1:1110415-1129987 GCA_032359235.1 Enteromius mattozi | reverse complement strand
TATATATATGTGTATATATGTGTGTATATATATATATATATATATATATATATATATATATATGTGTATATATATATGTGTGATATATTATTACAATGTAACTGTTTTTCTGGATTGGTAACAGATCATCTCTGTTTGTAGTAGATTAATTTCAGAAGCAAACAAAACAATGCAGTCTAAACACAATCTTATTTTTAACTTGAGTGCAGCCATTTTTTACCTTGAATGTGCAAGGCTTGTGGTGTCATTTTACCAGTACAAAAATACTTATTATTGCACATTTTTATTTGTTATCATATTAATTTATCATAATCTTAAACTCACTGGTTTGTAGCATGAATATTTTCCCATTTACTGCATTTTATTATTCTATATTACGTTAGTGGCTAATGAATTGAAAACCTCACACATTAACAGATAAGAGCTTACTTCTGATTTGAAAAATAAGGCAGCTGTAATAGTTTCAAAACCTCGCATTAGAGACATGCTCCCAACACAAAAGCTGTTTCAAAATTAGTTATACTGTCTTCTGGCTAGATTTATTACATTTAATAAATGCCAATTTGGCGGTCTTTTACTGTAGCGCAACAGATCGCTGTATAAAGTTCAAAGGCAGCACCATCATCACTTTCTCTTTACTACTAGTTTTAACATGAAATAAACATGAATGAACATCTCATACCTGATGTAATCGCTCGATCAGTGTTTCAACCGTGGAAAGACGTCAAAACAATGTCCCGTAGCATTTCATTTACCTCAGGCATGTCATCAGTGTCCACAGTACATTAGTTGGCTGGAGAAATGTAGTCTACACAGTAACAAACTGAAAGTCTTGGAACAAAAAAAGTGTTAAAAAATCAGTTTCCAAAAAAATATTAAGCAAATCAGTCTATTACAATGATTCCGGGAGGAACATGTGACACTCTAACATTGAAAAGTTATTTTAAATTGTAATAAGTATTCACAGTATTACTGATTATACTGTATTTTTAATCAAATAAATACAGCCCTGGTGAACATAAGCAACTTTTCAAATACATTAGAAAATAACAGGGACACTTTAGAATAGGGAACACATATTCACTATTAACTACAACTTTTCCCTCAATAAATTCCTAATTTGGTGCTTATTAATAATAGTTGAAGGTAGTTTAGGTATTGTGTAGGATTGGTGTAGAATGAGGTCATGTAGAATAAGGCATTAATATGTGCTTAATTACTTCAATAAATGGCTAATATTCTAGTAATATGCATGCGAATAAGCAACTAGTTAAGTGACCCTAAAATAAAGCCTTACTGAAAATCCTATCTACGCCAACTTTTGAACTGTATTTGGTACTTACAACTCTTTTCATATAAAAATTATAGAGTAAAGCTGTTTGAACAAATAGAAATGAAAAATAAACGACTGTTTGTGAATACTGTAAAGTAATATTACTCATTTGTAAGTGGATTTGGATAACAGTATCTGCTGATGATTAAATGTAAATGTAAAGGACTATTTTGGCCAGTATTTGTGTGTACTGTGTTTTTTCTGTTTAGAGTATCTTGCTAACGTCATGCTCTTAACCACCATGGTTTGCCTTCGTTCCAAATCCATCACTTACAAGGTTTCATTTCGCTCGGGATGCTGCCTTAGAAGGGAGACAGGAGATTCAGTTTGGATCAGAGCCTGACTCAGTATCGTATTTTAGCTCTGGAAATCTCTGCTGTTGTAAATTGACAATTCATTGTGAGACTAAAACAAATGTGTCTGTTGTGGAGACGAAAGAAAAAAAGCGTCATCAAGGCATCAAGTTCAGAAGCCTCCAGCCAGTTCCTGAGTCATCACATTAAGCCATTTGTGTCTGGCCAGAATAGACCACTTTTATCCAGTTGGTAACGGCATAAACAGCAGAGATGGATATCCTGAGCAGCAAATACTAGTGATTTTGGTCTCTTCACATTCAGATTGTGATGAGAGAAACAGCAAAGCCCAAAGGTAGCGTAATAAACAACCACTGAAACTTCTTCAGGAGTGCTCCAATCATAACACTCGAACCGCAGTCTGCTGTGAATACACTTCAGTATCACTTCAATGTGAGCACTTAGATTTCATGAGTCTGTGAACAAGATGTCTTGAGATGCATAGAGACTCCCTTAACATTCATTACTGTGGTCTCTTTGCTGAAGCCTGCAGGATATTCACTTAACATTAGCATTAAAAATTTACAGATGGCAATACCCTACACAACTCACATCCTTAAAAAAACGATGAACAAGATCAAATTATGACATACAAAATGAGCAGTGAGAGGTCATAAACACACTGTGATATGTAATGTGGTGTTTGATGTTATAAACTCAAAATTGTTGTCCCATTGTGACTCCTCACCCGCATGTCGTTCCAAACCCCAAAGACCTTTGTTCATCTTTAGAACACAAAGTATATATTTTTTGATGAAATCTGATCCTCTATAGACAGAAATACAACTGAAATGATCCCAGATCCAGACACATAGCAAATAAATCTGTAAAACAGTCCATGTGACATCAGTGGCTCAACAAAAATAACTAATCCTTTAATATCAGCCCTGTGTGGCTTTCAGGAAAGTTATCTTGTTCATCACTGTGTGTCATTTTCTTTTCTTCAGAACGCACGAGAAGGGCTTCTGCCAGCCATACCGTGGCATTGCATGCGCTCGCTTCATAGGGAACAGGAGTATCTATGTGGAGTCTCTGCAGATGCAGGGAGAAAGTGAAAACCGCATCACTGGTGAGCATAGCTGTCCAGAAACTGCTGCTGGGAACATCAGCACAGATTATCGGCACACACAGACACAAGGTCACAAGTTTGGAAAAAGTTGTATTTTCAAAGCCTATTAAATGTTTCACTTATATTGTAATGATCAATAACTTTAATTAATAGCTAAAACTGAGAGCACTAGTTTGTTTCTACATTAATTTGGAGATTAACTGAAAAATGTGACCCTGTCTGTGAAAACCCTCCTAAAGTCATTTTTTTGTCATTTACTGTTGTCTACATAAAATCATTTTTATAAGCTAAAGAACATTTTCTGAAAATGTAACATTGATATCTTTAATATTGACTGAGTACGACCTTTCAAAGATTGAAAATAGAGTGAAATTAATGATTGAAATCAACATTTCAAGCTTTTTATCTCAAAATTAGATTTTGAGACTATAGGAGGGTTTTCACAGACAGGGTCACAAATGTGTGATTTATTTTTATAATTTATTGACAGCACTAAAAAGAGTTTTAAAATGTTTGTTCATTTGATGTAAGGTTGAATTGTAAGCAGCAATTACTATCATTTATAATAATCATGTCAGTATTAATGGTTCTTACTATTTTAAAACTACTTAAGATTTTATTCAGGATTCTTTAATTAATAGAAGAATTAAATTAAAAGAATAACAATAATTAAAAAAATAAATCTTGTGTAAAATTTAAAATGTCTTTACTGTTACTTTTGATCAATTTGATGCATCCTCGCTGAATAAATTTATTCATTTTTTTTATTAAAAAACAAAAAATGCAGAAAAAACTGTTTCAGTATGTTTTCTGTTTTCAGATAATACGAACTGTGAAAAACACAATCAGTACATTAGAATGATGTCTCAAGGATCATGTGACTGAAGACTAGAGTAATGGTGTTGAAAATTCAGCTTTGCATCACAGGAATGAATTTCATTTGAAATTATTTTAACATTAAAAATAGTTATTTTATACTGTAATATTATATCACAATATTAATTTTCCCTGTTATTGTATTCAAGTAAACATTTAAAACATTTGAATTATTCCAAGAACACAAGTTTCCAAAAAGGAAAAGATGCCATAGAAAAACCATTTTGGATTCCCTAAACATTTAAACATTCAAAATAATCAAAAGAAGCATTTTACCTCTAAGATCAGAGACACACCATACATTCTGCTGTTATCATTATTTTTCTTTCTTGTGTTTTTCTTCAGCGGCCTTCACAATGATCGGCACCTCAACCCAGCTATCAGACCAGTGCTCTGAATTTGCCATCCCATCCTTCTGCTATTACGTTTTCCCGTTATGCGAGGAGGGCACCAGAGGTCCACGGCGGCGCCAGCTGTGCCGTGACGAGTGCGAGGCTCTGGAGAACGACTTGTGCAGTGCAGAGTACACCATCGCACGCTCCAACCCACTCATTCTCATGCAGCTGGAGCTGCCTGTGTGCAACCTGCTTCCCCACCCTGGCTCGCCAGAAGCTGCCAGCTGCATTCGCATCGGCCTGCCACCGCAATGTAAGTTGACTTGACTAAACTCGAAACCATAAAATGAGGCTTAGAGCCAAGGAAGACTCAAGGGAGGGTTTAATAAGCATGAAATCCAATGTAATTGGCTCCCAAGCACCCTCAATGAGCAATTAATGCGAGAGGGCCCTCTTGTGGTGCATCTAAAATTACTTGATATTGCATTACTATAAATGCTTGTCTATAACTATTTCAGCTGCTCTGCTTTTTATTTCAAATTCTAATTTTCAATGTTTCTTAAAGATTCACCTCCAAATCACAGCTGTTACAACGGAAGTGGCGCCAACTACAAAGGCACGGTCAGTGTCACGAAATCAGGCTACCAGTGCCAGCCGTGGAGTGCACAGTATCCACACGGTCATCATCTGACACCTGTTGAGTACCCTGAGCTCAGAGGAGGCCACAATTTCTGCAGGAACCCTGGAGGGCAAATGGAGAGCCCTTGGTGTTACACTTTGGACCCTAATGTTAGAGTGGATATCTGTGACATTCAGCCCTGCAGTGAGTAGAATAGCTTTACAACCCTGGTGATGGGCAGGGACATGACTCATTTGTGAATTTCTTTGTATTAAATTTTCTTTTTTCTTTTTTGTGCCCAGAGCCTCCACAGAAAATGAAAAAGGAGATACTGTACATCCTAATCCCCAGTATAGCCACCCCTCTTGTTATTGCCTGCCTATTCTTCTTGATCTGCATGTGCCGCAACAAACAGAAGGAGTCTGCTGACACCCCCACTCGCCGGCAACTCACTGCCTCACCGAGTAAAGAAATGGAGCTGCCTTTACTTAACCAGCACAAGCATCAGGTAATCTTCCATTATTTTAGCTTTTGAATTTCATTTGAAGTTGCTTTCAAAATCTGTAATTTTTACATTCACACCTAAGTTTCGACTAAATTTTACATAAGATTATAAATTTTCAACTGATATTTTGCACCTGTTCAGTAGCTTAATGCGTAAATGCCCAAACATTACAGATTTGAAGATTAGTGCAATTACCATGTTATTACTACATTTATTACTACTACATTATCTTTTTTTAGTAATGAAAGCTTTGAGAAATGTTTTGACTGGTGATGCAAGAGAAAATCAATTAATTATTTCGCCTTCTAACTCTAGCACTGTCTATTCTAATTCTATTCCTGTTAGATATACACTCTATTCATTTACTGCTTGTTTTCTTTAAAAAAATAGCATTAGCACTTGCATTTCTATTCTGTCTGTTTGTTTTCTTTTTTTATTATCAGCCTCTAACACTGGCATGCTCTATTCTTTTTCTTTTTATTTATTATAATAATTAATTTTAAAAACAACTTGCTACATGAACTGTTTTAAGCTAACTGAGACTAGTTACAGCGCTTGTATATCATTGCTCTTTTGTTGGTTTTGATTAATTCCATTGTTCTCATCTGTAAGTCGCTTTGGATAAAAGCATCTGCTAAATGAATGAAATTTAGGAGAAAATATAATCTAAGTTTGCAACATTCAGTGAATTAAAACAATTTAATTTATTAATTTAATAAATAATTTAAATCATTTGTAATTACAAGTTATGACTGCTTAAAAATAGTCCAGATTTATTAATTTTCTAGCACAATATCAATATAACTCTTAAATGGTTTTAAAATATATATATTAATTTTATTCATTCATTTAATCTGCATAAACTATCACAATAAGATTAAGAAAAATGTACTAATTACTGATCTGATTTTGAGAAAAAAAAAAGGCTGCATAATGTGTAAAGTCTCATTTCCAAATGTACTCAACATTTTTATTAAATGTATCGCTTAAAAATTGTGTTATTATGATGAAGTGAAGTGAGCCAATGCCAATTAAGTTTTGTCATTATATCCGATGTGTAACTGCACATGAAGAGTTCAGGTGCAAAAGCATCTTAGTGCCATTTGAAATTTTCTTCTAAAATTACTATTTATCAGACTTAACGGAACATAAACATTGGAGCCTGATTTTTTAAAAAAAGCTTATTTTAGAATATTGTAGACGGCACTTAGAGGCTTTTGCATCTGAACTCTTCACATTATGCCTCTTCAGTTGAGCACAAGCAGACTTGATGATTTCCCATTGTGTTTAATTCCAGGGGAAGCTACGAGAACTTAACCTGTCTGCAGTCAGGTTCATGGAAGATCTTGGAGAGGACCGTTTTGGAAAAGTCTACAAAGGTCACCTTTACGGTACGGCTCCAGGCGAACAGACCCAGGTGGTGGCTATAAAGACGGTCAAAGACAAGGATGAGGGACCTCTACGGGAAGAATTTCGCCACGAGGCCATGCTCCGGTCCCGTTTACAGCACCCCAACATCGTCTGCCTTCTGGGTGTGATAACGAAAGAACAGCCCATGAGCATGATCTTCAGCTATTCGGGCCATGGTGACCTCCACGAGTTCCTGGTCATGCGATCCCCTCACTCGGACGTTGGCAGCTCTGATGACGATAAAACCGTCAAATCCACTCTTGAACAAGCAGACTTCCTTCACATCGTCACACAGATAGCGGCCGGGATGGAGTATCTTTCCAGCCACCACGTAGTACACAAAGACCTGGCTGCTCGTAACATTCTAGTCTGCGATAAACTCAATGTGAAGATCCTGGACCTTGGGTTGTTCAGAGAGGTCTACTCGGCTGACTACTACAAGCTAATGGGCACCAGTCCCCTTCCAATCCGTTGGATGTCCCCGGAAGCCATCTTGTATGGCAAGTTCTCCACCGATTCAGACATCTGGTCCTACGGCGTGGTGCTATGGGAGATATTTAGCTATGGCCTCCAGCCGTACTGCGGCTATTCTAACCAGGACGTGATTGAGATGGTTCGCAACAGACAAGTCCTTTCCTGCCCAGATGACTGTCCAGCCTGGATTTACACATTGATGCTAGAGTGCTGGAATGAGTTTCCCGCAAGAAGGCCAAGATTCAAAGACATTCATGCCCGGTTGCGCACCTGGGAGAGCTTGTCCAACTACAACAGTTCGGCTCAGACCTCAGGAGCGAGCAACACCACTCAAACCAGCTCCCTCAGCACAAGCCCCGTCAGCAACATCAGCAATGCTCGCTATGTCAGTCCCAAAAAGTCTTCCCCGTTCCCCCAGCCTCAGTTTGTGTCCATGAAGGGCCAGATGCGTCCAATGGTGCCTCCTCAGCTCTACATCCCAGTCAACGGCTACCAGCCAATGCCGGCTTATCCATACATGCAGAACTTCTACCCCATGCAGATCCCCATGCAGATGCCTCCACAGCAGCTGCACCCACAGCTGGTCGCCAAAGCTGGATCTCACCACAGCGGTAGCGGATCCACCAGCACCGGCTATGTGACCACAGCACCCTCCAATGGATCTGGTACAGAGAAGGCTGCCCTTATGAACGAAGACCTGAAGGCAGCGGATGAGGATTTCGCTGATGGAGCCTCTCAAAGTGGCCTGCACGATGAGGACCTTTCTGTTCCAGAGACAGAGCTCCTGGGGGACAATGACAGCCCACAGACCAAGGACGGTGATATCAACTTGGAGGTGTAGATGATCTTTTTAGATAAGTTAGATGAGAAGAATTCTTTTTTTTGAAGTTTTTCTCAGTTGTACAGGTTTAAAAAAGTGAAGGGAAACCAGTGAATGACACATGGACTAGTGTTATTTATGGGTTTTTTGTTTTATCAGCAGCCACTGATGGACGAATGCATCATGCTGTTGGAGATTATTTTTATAAGAAATGTCAGCTTCACCCATGAGCTGCAGTTTGTGTAGTCTATGATGAAGAATCGAGCTTTCAGCCCTTCCGCTTTGGGGTCGGTAGCAGATGATACAGCAGAGGATATCTGGTTGGTTTGGTTGTTTTAATCAAATTGTTGCAAAGCTATTCAGAAGAATCAGTTCTTACTGTTGCTGTGCAACATGAAACATCATTTCAAGCATGTTGTGGGTACCATTCATTAGTGTAACCTCTTCTCAGTTGGTGGTGTCATTGAGAACAAGTCACAGGATTAAATGTATTTCTTGCTTGAGGGCTTTGGTAAATATGCATGATGAAACCTCATCATGGATCACGATATTGGACTATAAACAATCTGGACGTGCAGAGAAATGGGTGCTGACCCCAAGACATTTGTGTCCTTTTTTTTTTTAGAAGTTGCTTTTATAAAACTCCTGTTGTAAAGATTTGTAATTTATGCCATTGGTTCTCTTAAAGATTTGTAATGTTTTTTCTTATTTTTGTTTATCCTGTAGTATTACTTTAAAGTCATACCAACCAGAAACTTGCTTTCTACCCAGATGTTATTAACACACATTAACCATATATTTTGTTCATCCAGGCACGTGGAGAATAAATAATACATAATATGATATTACTTGTGGGGTTTCCTCAGCTTGTATACGATCTAGACATTGGAAACGCGTTTTGCAATGATAATGTAATTAAAATAGCACATGGTGTATTTTATATGACTCGTTATTTGTACTTGGTGAAAGATTAACTGAGTGAGTGATGTGTTCTGGTTCATGTTAACCAATGACTGTAAAGTAGGTGTTCTTATTTCCCAAGAAAGGCGGGACCAAAGTAATAACTGATATATTCTCCACTTTTGGCAGACAAACTGCAAATAATTTACACTTGCATACAGAGCTGATACTTATGCAGTAATACACGTTTGCCTGCTAAGATGTCAACAGATGAACTGGCTAGCATCAGCAGTTTACGGAATGCCTATCAGTTTCACGCGGAGGCAAACAGCGCAACGCGACGAAAAAGACAGTTTACGCCTGATGAGCAGAAAGACAGTAATTACTGGCTCAGACGGACTCGTAATAACGAAGCTGCGAAGAGGTCTCGCCAGCGCAAGAGGATGGAGGAAAATCTCCTGGAGTCGCGCGCCGTCGCGCTTCAGCGAGAGAATGACAAATTAAAGGCTGCGCTCTCTGCAGTCCATCATCACAGCGCGGCTCAGAGTAACCCTGTGGATGCTGCTTTTGGGTTCCCTCTTGGACTGCCAAATGACTGTTATCCGCGCAGTTTTGCCGTTCCTACAACTGCGTTACCACTGCGCAGTCTGCCTCATTGCCCGTTTTCTGGTTGTTGCGAAACCACATGTCCTGAAACAAATCTTTTTCGCTCGGTTTTCGATTTGGCATCATACCCTTTGCTAAAAAACTCTGCCAGTACTAATACTACGAAATCCCCGCGCATCAGTTTATTGGATGGTTATCATCCAATGAGCAGGTACACTCATGGAACCAATACATGCACCAGCGAAGCGTATGCGAGGAATAGAGTTTTTGAGAATGGAAATAACTATGCTCAAAAGAGGCACGAGCTGACAGAGGACAGAAACTCATTGGCCAACCTGCCGCGCTGTTATTTTTCCAAAACATCGTCCTCTGATACGGCGCAGAATTACGCGCGGCAGCCTGGACCGATCAGGGGCGGAACGCAAACAAATGCAGAGGAGAGAACTTGCCAACAACACGCGACCACGCAGTCCGTTCTGCTGCCGCACAAACTGCGCTACAAAGCTGGTATCACAAGGTTTGCGTCCACGAGCTTTCCATCTTGATGGAAACCAAGAACGGCAGACAAGGCGTTCATGAAAGTTGTTTTTCTCGTTACAGGTGTTACTGGCTGTCATAAAAAGATTGTCATTTTTATTGCATTTAAGTAAAAAAACAAAAAACATCACTTACCTTGCACTGTGAATCTGTAGTTGTAATACCTCTTAAATAAAAGGTATTGTTTCTGCACAAGTGAGAGATTTGTATGCATTGAACCTTTTTGCACGACCAACATCAAAACCTATGCATCTTGCTTTCAAAATGCATATGAAATGTTAAAAAAAATATATATGCTTTTTGGTATAATCTTGTTAGGTTGTTTCTAAATGTGCACTTAAATGAATGCCAGCGCAACTTTTTCCACTGGATGGCGCGCTCATACACAACTTATTTAATGTAGGTCATCTTGGGCGCCACGTTGTGCAACTCCTTTAGTTTTAGGTTACATCACATCCACACCTGTTATATCATATCGACCATTAGACAGCTATAAATTACATGTTACATGTTGACAATTGCATATATTCAAACAAGTTTTAGTTGTTGGAGAAAAGCTTACGGCGGTCATTGAGTGGATCTTGCTGAGAAAATCAAGCTGGAGCTGATGTAACACTAGAGTGGTAATAATGCATAACGCCATTTCTGTGTCTTTGAAAAGAAGCCCTAGCTTCTGCTGTCAACTTTTCCGCTTCTTTGAATACCACTAGGTGGCTTAATTTATTTTAAACAGTAGATGTGTCTGTTGATATTTTGGTAACAGCTGCATACACGTCATCCAAATTTGAAGTAATTAAAATTAGACAGTTAATGATTAGAATAATCGCTATATAATTGGGCTTTATATTTCTATATTAAGAATATGGCAGTTATTTTAATGATGCTAGTTCTACTACAACATATAACATTTAAGTATTTTTAGTACGCTTATTGGCTGCACATTATAGCTAACAAGGTTTTCTCAAAATTTACTAACGTTATAGGACTCCCCACTGTGTCTATTACTGTTCGTTCTCATGGAGTCGTTATTGCTTATGTGAATCAGACTGCTATTAATGAAGAGCGATTGATTGGCTCAAATCAGAAGATGCTGTATTTGGATTGGTCGCGAGATGTGCCAGTCAATGGACACTGCCAATACACTTCTGTAGTGACCTACTAACACAGATCCATGAGGCAGCAGTCACTCCGGCAGGAAAACGCATAGGAGAAACAGTATTATTTCCAGATGGGATTTTATTACTGCTGATGAAACACTTCTGGCCGCTTTGAATGTTTTTATATGCATTATTTATCCATCTATTTGGACCTTTGCTTGTAAGAGGTAAATGCTTTCTTCTTTTACCTTGAGGCTTATATGAAACTGCTCGTTTGGGGTGTTTCAACTGGTAGCCGGTGTATGGGCTATAACAGATTATTACAGTAAGGCAACTTTTAACGTGGTCTATTTTCGATATGTGCGCCATACTTATTTTTCGCAGAGCATCATGTCAGTGCAAACATGTTTTAGTGTTTAACCTAAACGTTTATTGATTGTTGTTACTTATACAGTGCCATATTTTTGTACCGCGCATTACTTGTATGATATTTTTGAAAATCAAAACATCATAGGGGCGTTAGGAGACGGGGTGGCACAGTGACCCACTATTCATCGCGGGGTGGTCTATCAGGCTCTCGGGTCATTATTACAAAATAAATTTAGACCTTATGCAATTTAATACAATTTGACATGAACTGATATTGTATAACTAGATCTGTGGTATTACACGTGTTACGTTCGTAATGATTTTTGGGGTTGCTTTAATAGTAGCCTAAATGTTAATAAGAATTGCAGTTTTTCTCCGTTCAAAAACGATCTCTTGTTTGCATTTATTGTGTAACAGTGACTGATCATCTTACAGTCCTTACACAATAACGGAAGCTGGGACACTTCTGACAAAAAGACTGCAACGGCGGCACGCATCAAAAACGAGCTGTTGTTTAATGTCCAGCGATAGCTGCTATTTGTTTTTATCATTTGTAAAAAACGCTGTCTTTAATTTATCGCTAAGGTTAATGTTTCACGCGCACAGATCAGACAGTCCTGAGTGTCTGTGTCGGGATGGGGTGAATGCATTAAAGGCCTGTCAAATAAAAACACAGCAAGGGTATGGGGTGTGAATACACCTTTGCGTAGAAGGGTAGTATTTTAAATCCGATTTAAGTGTAAACTTATCACGCAAGCCATCTTTTTATTATTCCTTGGAGACGCAGTCATGGTTGAATCCCAAAACCTTAACACTCACGTATGTAGTATCTGTTTCACTTTTTCAAAAAATAACGTGTTGCCATGAACTATTACAGCAGATGTAATACAAGCCCTTTCCTAGTTTGTCGAGTTGCGATTTGTTTCAGTCGCATTTTTCTAGCGCCCTTTTATTGATTGATTTGTCTCTGTTCAGCCACGTGTGATGCTGGCTCCTCGCATTCCTTTGTTCCCTGTGCTCTAGTCTGCGCCTAATACTGGAGCCTAAGTTCAAGCCTGGCTGTGTTTACAATCTGTTAAAAGCGTTATGATCGAGCGCACTGCTAAGTTACCACGGAAAACTTAAGTTTATGGCCACAGCCAGGTTTAGATGAGGTCATTCCAGCTGTTTGATCTGCACGTTAAAGGTCATTGTCAGGTCTTTAAATTTGTCTCCTTCAAGGTTGTGAACTAATACTGTACTTCTTCGAAGGGTTGACAGAATTTAATGCAATCACGACCCCATTATGAGTTTGAAAGCGTGAGCTATGCATTACTTTGAGCATGCGACCCGCCTCAAAAATGGTGACATAATGGGGCAGAGCGTAATTTGAAGATTACCGTACGTTTTAATAGTCACGTTTCGGCTTGCGTGACATCACGATGTAAAACTTTTTATATTTCCTGTCTGTTTTTTAAAAATAGAAACACTCTGCTCTCTTTGCTAAAATATTATATTTCAGGCTTTCAGCTATCACATCCTGTGTGTTTTCTATCAGGTGTTTATGATCAGAACAACAATAAATGCCAGCCTGCGAATGAATCACTCTGATCTAATCGGTCAAACAAGTTTGCAAAAACATAGATTCATTATAACACATTTACAGCAGTTTCTATACTTGTTGGGATACTTGATAAGCCAGAAAACAAAAAGTTTGCTGGTTGAGTTCGATATTTACATAAAACCAATTGTAGGGAACAAAACTTACAAATTTCATGAGTAATAAAGCAGCTATTATCCTTAGCCGTACCAAAATATGGGGACACTTTTATGATTGGGGTGTCTAATGTGTCTCTGCTTTTATCTCACTAGATCCATTACAAAATTCTCTGGAACTGACATCACAAAAGAGGACTGCATGACTGCTATAGCACGGGGTCTACGATGAGATGTCTACTTAAAGCCAGAGTCAACTAATGAGCTTATGCAGTCTTGATGACCACATTGTGTAATATGCAAGCCATTAAGAAGGAGCCCCCATGCACTGGGCCCTACGGTGGAGAGGATGCCTTGGTGCTGGCAGTGGCTTTGCAAGGGACAGACAGGGATCTGATTAACCACAAGCTGTCCACTATGCCCTTAAAGAACAAGTCCTCCACCTGTCGCAGAAAGCGCGAGTTCATACCAGACGAGAAGAAAGACAGCCTATATTGGGAACGGAGGCGCAAGAACAACGAAGCAGCCAAACGTTCACGAGAAAAGCGTCGAATCAACGATATGGTTCTGGAGAACAAGCTCATGGCCCTCGGAGAAGAGAACGCATCGCTGAAAGCAGAGCTTCTGTCGCTTAAACTCAGGTTTGGCTTAGTGAGCTCCGCAGCTTATGCTCAGGAGGTGCAGAACATTTCCAGTGCCACTGCTGCACTCTATCAGGACCTTATCCCACCTAGTGCCACCAAGGGTTCCTACCCAAATGAGCTCGAACCAGCGCGTTTAACCAGCAGCCACATATCAGTCATCAAGCACTCACCTCACAGCGCCTTGTCCGACGGATCCGACTCAAGTATGGTCACCCAGGAGAGCCCACTTATACATATATCCCGAACCCCTGACAGCATCAAACAAGAACCCCTGGAAACCGGCAGATACGCCAAAGACAGGGCAAGTCCATATGAAATGTACAGGAACTACCTTAGTAGCCCTTTCCCTGGGAGCTACTCCCAGCCATCACCGTTCTTGCACATGGCCAGATCATCTAGCAATTCACCACGAACATCTGACGGTGATGATGGGGCCATAAGCAAGTCCTCAGATGGAGAGGATGAACAGCAGGTCCCGAAGGGTCCAGTTCGGCCCAGGGCCGATTCACAGAGTGTGATTGTATCGACCCTCAAAGTGCCAGATGCCAGTGCCTCAGCTTTGCCCCACAAGTTGAGGATCAAAGCCCGGGCCATCCAGATCAAAGTGGAGGCTATTGATCCTGACTATGAATCGTCTGGCAAGTCCTCCTTTCCCATCGACATGTCTGCAAGTAGATGCTACCAAATGAGTCAGTACGTTTCACCCGAGTACATTCAGTCATCTTTGAGCCAGATGACCGATGTTCAGGACTGGAGTCAACACCGGCACTGTCCAGACTCACCGAGACCTATGCCTGACAAACTCATCGCTGACCTTAAAAACGACTCGTATGTCCAGTCTGAATCTGAGAACTTATACTTGAAACAGGGCATTGCTGATCTGTCGGCAGAAGTGGCCTCCTTGAAAAGACTGATTACTAAACAGCAAGGGTCTGTTATCGAGTCCACGAAAAGCACTACTGAAATTGATTCATTATGAAAAGGATGTTTCTGAAACTAAGTTCCCTCTATTTGCACAACGCCTGTTTTCCACTGTGTTCGCTACTGCACTGTGCGGTTGTTATGGTGTCAAAGAGCTGCACTTCATTGAGAAGAATGGTGTTTTGTGCACTTACTGTCGTAGTTTGGCGTGTCTTCTTGATGACTCCATTTGAAGCCCAAAAATTGGGCTACTGTTAATGTTAACTTCTCAAAATTTATTGTACATTGTATGTTGTCTTTTGTTTACAATAAATGCAAGCACTGAAATACTTGAGTCTTTTCCATCTTACTTGCTTATTTAGCAAAGTATCAGTTTTGTCCAAATGTTTACAAGAATATTAACTCTTGAATATTACATATTCGGAGAAATATTTACATTGTAATATGTAATTCTGAGTGCTCATGATGCAGTGTATAAGTGAGCAAATAATAATTAATATAGCATAATGCCTTATAAGAACCTGTTAATATGTTGAATCATCTCATTAATAATTGTAATAACAGTTATAATACATTATAATACTTACCTATTTTTTGGCTATAGCTTTTTTTTTTTAAATTATGATGTATGCACTTAGGCCACAAAGAATTATAGTTCTCATAATTATAATGTTTAAGCTTTTGTCTTGATGGTTTAAGATCTATACAATATCTTATTACATTTTATGAGTGGTTATTTACTGTAAAATTACAAACACCAAGTCTTTCAAACATCAAAATGGCCTTATAATGTTGTCTTAATATTAGTCTTTGTTTGCCTTAAGTAAAAAACAGGTGAAATTATGTCTTTTTTTAAAACAGAATATATCATGAATGGATTATATTTGCTTTATTATAATATCAACACAATTATATTTCACTGTTTCATATGTTAATTGCTAACATGAGTTGAACTAGAACACAATACAATTTACATTAGAAGTACTCCGATCTGAACAGCCACCCCAACTACTGTTAAAATTTAGTAAAATAATATGCAGATCTTTACCTATGTCAAGATATAAGCCTTACAATAAATTATAACTATTTTACATTATGCATATATTTTAATGTGTTGAATATGCTTATAATCCATTACTGATAAAGGCTTCAAAGAAAGTTATACCTATTTCTGATGTCCTTTTGCTATTAAAACATTATTAGCTAAATAAAAAACAATGTGTGACTCTCTGTAAGGACAATATTAGGAAAACTAGGTCATCAGTTAGAGATGACTGTTGGGACTTAATTTAAGAAAACTGTCTTGGATTATCAAATTTTTCAAGTAGAGCAGAACTCCATTACCTGTTAGGACTAGAGATTGTACAACATTTTGTATTTTTAAAACTACACTTAAAGTATGGCTTAAGGAAAACCAAATATGTGATAAAATATGATGTGATATTGTATTTGTTGTATTATGTGTGATGGAGTATTGTAATTGTGCAACATGCCCTGGGACTGCAGATGCAAATTAGCTTCCTAGCCTACTTTGGCACAGTTTTTGTGCATGGTCCCTGTTAAATAAATGAAATAAACTAAAAAAACAACAACATAAAAACATGGAAAATTGTTGTCCAACAAACCATGTTTTTCCTTGCTGAGGGTGAATCTAGAATCATGCTAGATTTGTAAGTCACGTACGCTAAATGAGTAAAGCTAAATGTCAGTGACAAATGGCGTACGTGTCTTTATACATTTACAATATAAATTGTGTATAGGCTGTATATTTTTACCTAAAAATATAGAGCTCATCCCTCTCCTTGTTTCGTAAGAGACCGCCGCCGCAGAGAAACCGCGGTCACGTGACCTACAACAAATACGTCACTCGCGGTTCAGAGTTGAAAGTGAAGCATGGCGGCTTTAGTAAAGTGCAGAGCGCTCTTTCAGCCTTTCCGATCTCAAATAAACGTTATCAGCAGCGTCTGCAAACCGGACAGTGTTTTGCACGCATTTCTAACCAAGAGAGCGCCTCATTGTGTGCGATTGTACAGCTCCGACGTAAAGTCTGGAGATGACCTTATCGTTAGATACTTGGACGGTGATGACTCAGGTAGAGGACGAGATAGTGAATGATTGATCACAGAGTGTGTGTGTATCGGATTCTTGTATGTGTTGCTGGTTCATATGCGATGCAGACACGTACTCTGCAGCTTCTCTCATAATGCCACGTTATTTAACACTTTCATTGCCCTCTTACTGCAAGAACTCAGTTATTGGTCATTAATAAAAGCCTGAGTTTAAGATTTCAAATCTCCTCAATACTCTTAATATCAGTAAATGTTCCTAACTGATATTATACTTTCTTGTCACTTCAAGGCTCTGTTTTAGCGTTCATGATTTTTCATACATTTCCTTGCAATTTGTTAACTGTTTATTCTGTGTAACTGTTACTGTGTTTTAGGGATTGTTGTTTTGGGGATTAATCGCCCTCAATCTAAAAATTCCATCAGCAAAAATCTTGTTACAGTGGTGAGTATTTATTTATTTATCACAATGTTACTCATCAAAATGTAATAGTTAATCACTAGGCCTATTGGCTACTACATGATAACCTAGGCTAATACTTAAAAAAGTGTCAAAAAGTATTGTGACATCTTTATTATTATTATTGTTATTATTATTTTTTTTTTTTTGATTTACAAAAGTACCTGTACACTCCAAAAATAAATGTTTAGACCCAAAAAAACAAGTTTTCATCAGTCTTTTTGAGTTACGACTACTATTAATGAAATTGTTTAGCCTTGAGATAACTTTAGAAGGAATTTAAAAGTTAATTACTCAAAAAAAGGTTAAAAGTAGTGATGGGTTGTTCTTGTTTTGAACAAATCTTTATGGTGATTCGGGAAGAACGAGTCGTCTCGGGGAGTGATGCGTTCAGTCACGCATGCACAAGATCCTATAGGTTCTGTACTGGAATTAGTTCGAAAGGCTTGGGGGATGAACTAATCAGTTCTCTTTCTGGCTCATACTGCATTGGTCACGTGATGAACAAACGACTCAAACCCGAAGACTCGAGAGATGAACTAATCAATCAATCAATTCTCTTTCCGGCTTGTCAGATAGTGAGCTAATTTAATTATATTTTGCTAAAATGAACGAAATGACTCGAGAAAAAAGATTCATTTCGCTGAACAAGACTCAAAGGTCCAAGTCAGTAAAATGATCCGAACTTCCTATCACTAGTTAAAAGTTGTTAACCAACTAATCTTATCTATTTCCCTTCAGATAGCATAGCGCATGTTACATTTAACTACTTTTGCAGCCGTCCAGAACCTAAACCAGAAGCACTAGTCTTTAGCACAATGGTAACCACAAAACCTTCAGCATAACAGACATGCTTTTAAATGTCAAGCGTAACATTATTACACACTCACAGGTCTTTCCCTTTACTAAAAACACTCTATTTCAACATTTATTTTCTATTTCTATGCAATGCATGCTGTGAAATCCACTTTTCAATTTTATATTTTATTAAATCAGTAAATTAGTTTTTAACTTAATACCATTATTTTGTTTAAGTTGTGTCAACAGGTCTCTGATTTTCTTTAGAGTGTACTATGATGCATGGAAAGTGTATTCATTATAACAGTGGACCCAAATTCTGGTCATGTGTGTCCTTCCATCATCTCTGAGGCACAAATGTTATAATTTCATTTGATAACAATTGAGAACTACAACATACATAATATCCCCCTTTTATGGTTTGTTTTGTTTTTGCTAGATGTCAGAAGCTCTCGAGTCATTGAAGAAAGACAACAAAGTGCGTACTGTAGTTTTGTGCAGTATGGTGCCCGGAATATTCTGTGCAGGTATTTAGCCACTGAAGTGTTTCATCTAAATTGTGTACAACTTTACAGGGTTTGATTGATTGATTTCAGCTGTTTTGTTGGTATGATATTGATTGCGCACAGTTTTGGTTAAGTCAAAAGGAGTTGGGTACATGGGTGTATAAAGTTGTAACATTTTTGCTGGCAGACTGAAAACAGAAATGTCTTTTACAAGAACACAACTTTGCATAAACGCATGTTTGTCTAAACAGGTGCAGACTTGAAAGAAAGAGCAAAGATGCAGCAGAGTGAAGTAGGACCATTTGTTACTAAAGCAAGAACACTAATAACAGAAATTGGTAAGTTAAACCGATGAAAACATAAACTTGAAATATAAATAGTTATTCCACAAATTTATTTGATATTGCCAGTTTTTTAACCAAACAGTTAATATTTATAAGTCAGCACCATGAGAGAATTTCATTAAGTCATATTATGCTTAAGGTTATTGTGTAATTGGAGAATGTAAATACCAGTCTTCTCAAGAAGTACTCTGAGCACTAGTTACTTTTCAAAAAACAAAAAAGGTTTTCATATATAAAGCTCTAAAAACCTTACTGACTTATGTTTTAGTGCACGGTTGGATAGTAGTGGTTAAGAATATCTGAACACTAAACTGTGCTAATATACATCCACAATGTCATATAACACTGAAAAATTATCATCTTTATACTGGAATACCAGATGGCCAGACAGCGATTCAGACAGCGACATTTTTTTGTTTGCTTCTTTTTTTTCCAGTGTACTTTTTTTGACTTCACAGTTGCTTCACAAGAATTACAAATGTGCATTAATGTGCACTAAAACAGTAAGTAGGGTCATTTTTGATTTCATGACGAGTTTAATCATTTTCAGTACCACTGGAAAAACTACTACATAATGTAGACTGCCATATAGGTATTTTAATATCGCAATATTTGTCGTCCATGCAGTTTTTTAAGGCAATCATTAGTTCAATGTTTGAGTGGTTTAGGTCTTCTAAAAAGACATGTTCGCTTTATATGATGAACAGATTTTCATAAAGGCTTTTATTTATATACATATACATTTTGATTACCTTTAGAAAAATCTCTCTTAAACATTTGCTCATTCTGTGTATTTGTATATTTAAAATAGGGTAACTTTGTCACAAAAGCTTAC
>JAUMHE010000059.1:1064193-1080394 GCA_032359235.1 Enteromius mattozi | reverse complement strand
GTGGCAAATGACATCAGAAGCTTCAGTACGTTATAACCGGTTATGGTCTATTACTGAACCGATACCGAATCGTCCTCGTCTACATCGCAATGCATCGTAAAAACGATTAATTTTGACACCCCTACTATTTATGGACAATTATTCTAAAAAGAATTTTAATGTCATTAAAAAAACCATTTAGAAGCTGAAAATACTGTGACATTACAAATGGCATGAAAATTAAAAACGTAGCAACTGAAGGTATATGAAATCAAGTATGTTTTTAAAGCACTTATAAAAAATTATTTATATATTTTTCAACTAAAGAAAACAAAAAGAGAGTGCTTTTTTTAAAAGTACTTTTTCTCTCTTTATTTAACAGCATCAATTTACAATGAAAGACGTCTTCCCTCAGATTGATTAAGTGTTTTCCTGCACTGGTGGGTGTTGGGTTTAAGATTAATAAGTTGTTTTCATTCTGCCAAACTGATTATGTAAAATCAAAACGCAGACAGTGCAGGGTGCTGTTAGCTCAAGTCTTCCTCAAAAGGCTACACTCACAAATAAAACAATGATATGCACAAAAAGAATGGTTAGTTATCAACTGAGAATATTTTACTGATGTGGTCTGGTGAAAATAATAAAATGGGCAGCAGGAAAATAATGAAAAGGTGGGACTGTGAGTGCAAGCTGTCTAGCATAGTGAGGTAACATGACAACACAGATCCTCGCGGCCAAAATAACAGACCAGCCAACTGGGAATCCTCCCGGTGCTCCCAAATAGCCAATCCGGGCCTGGCAAATAGTGATATGAATGTGAAATTTTCATTATTTGAAACCTTTTGCATTATTAGCTCCATGTATGTCTGTATCTCTGTACTTCTGTGTTCTGTGTAGCACCTCTGGTCTGGTCTAGGAGGAACGTTGTTTCACCTCACTGTGTACTGCATCTGCTATATATGGTTGAGGTGACAATAAAGCTTGTTTGACTTTGACTTGACTTTGATTTACTAAACACTTTAACTGTTTTTCTGTTTATTATCTCCAGATCCTCCGTTGAAACCAAAGAATCTGAAATGCATTGCTTTGCAAAAGGACAAGGATATTTCCCCTTACTTAAACTGTAGTTGGGATCCAGGATCGCGAAGCCCACTGATCGACACAAATTATACCGTTTATGCCAAAGTGTATGTGTTAGATTAACAGAAGTCCTTACAATGCTGTATCTGTTTTTATACGTTTAAAAATCTGTTCGATTTTTTTGATGTTTATCCAAATGACTCAAAGTGAAAGATTGAAGTGTCATTTACTTCCTCCTCTTTTTCTGTTTTAGAGTTGGGACATCTGAGGTATATAAAACTGAATGTAATCAGCCTCTTGCAAGATCCTGCACCGTCAACCTGAGAACTTTTCCAGTTCATATGGATTTAAGAGTGTGGGTTGAAGTGAAGAATGCTCTGGGGTCAGAGCAGTCAGAACTTCAAAATGATTCTTCCTATTTTGGTATGATTTCAGATTGTGAATTAGGAAGGGATGCATTTTACACTATGTATGAATGCATCATTTTAACTGGCTTTTTTTTTGTGTGTATTTGTGTTGTAGCAAAACCAAATCCACCACTGAATGTCCAAGTCTTCAGTGAAGCTAACATCCCCACATGTCTCATGGTTACTTGGGATAAACCCATTGACGACACCTATATGAAACTCACTTATTTCATCAGATACCGCAAAGCAGCATCCAGTGATTGGATTGAGGTACTCGTTCTTTTTTTTTATTTATATATATATAATTTTTTACTTAGAAATTTACAATATAACAATAATCAAAAATACAAAAAAAATTCTACAGTAAGTATCATCAGAATATACAAATATGAAAACATATACATCATAACACAAATCTAATATAATTGAAAAAAAAAAAAAGACACAGCACATGAATGGTCAGAGTGATAACAATGGATATTAAGTTGTATATGCACAAGTCAAAGGCTTCATAATAATTCCAAAACAAAAAATATCGCAGGTCTGTAAGAAGATCTGGGTTTTGTTTTTTAAACTGCATGTTAAATATTCCATATGCAGTGTGTCGAAATCTCTTTTATTTGTTCGCAGTTCCAAAAAAATCAGCATAATGGTGACCTAGTAGGGTGATTTCCCGGACAGGCTTTAAATTGATCTTAAATATATTGTCTGTGACTATATTGTCTTACTGCAACATACAGAGGAAGTTTGAGTGGCCAAAGATTCTCCAAGGATCATTGCAGAAAATAATTGTGTCTTGGGGTCAAAAATCCTTATAATGGGCCATGGCTGGATCTTCCAACAGAACAATGATCCAAAAGTACCATCAAAATCAATACAAAAAATGGGTCATTAAGCTCAAAACGAAGGTTCTGCCATCACAGTTCCCTGTCCTGAACCCTGTCCTTAACATGGGTCTGCAGAGATTCTCTATAGAACAATGGTCTTTGAACTCTTCAGGTATTAAAACTCAGAGCTGTTAAATTGGCAAAAGAAGGTTGCAAAATGGGTGCCATTAATTGTGGCCAATTATTTTTTAATATTAAAAGATCAAAATGATTAACAGTGAAGATTTATTTTCACAGGCTTCTTTGTTCATATTTATGGTACCAATACTTTTGAAAGCACTTCTTTGGTTTAAATGGCTATTTTAGTCTAGGACTAGGCTTTATTTCTGTCCGGGAAACCACCCCTATATATCTTACATCACATGCTCAACAGATTTGACTGTGATTGGCTACAATAAAGTTTGTTTATATGAAATGCTTTTAACTACACTACTGTGGATAATTAGCCTGGTAATACCAAACTCTGCTACTTCGCTTTGCTTCGTAGACAGAGTCTGGAAGGGCATCATTGAAAAGCGTTTACTTTCTCATGGGGGGGCCGCTTGTCTGAAGTTTAAAATTATTGGTGTACCCGTAAGCCAATTACATAAAGTTTGGTTATAATGTATGTTATGCGCCAGCTCAAACCTCTGATATAAACACAGATATGCGGCGAAAACACAACCATTGAGTGAAATAGAGTACAGATTACAGCATGACATGGAAATATTGAAGCATTGGGAAAAAAAGGAGGCACTGTCTGTTACTGATCAGTAACAGTTGATAAATTAAAGTTTTCCCAAAACCTGTCGGGAGTAGGGCCACAACATCACCTCCATTCAAAATGTGAACCAAACACTCTTGTTGTTACTGATCAGTAACAGTTGATAAATTAAAGTTTTCCCAAAACCTGTCGGGAGTAGGGCCACAACATCACCTCCATTCAAAATGTGAACCAAACACTCTTGTTGTTCAGGCTTCAGTTGGCAAATACCTGAAATATTTTCCACAACAGAGTGAACAGCATCCCGTGTCTCCATGTCCGCAGTTGTTTTAGATTTCACTAACCTAAACTATAATCTTAAATGCGGCGCTTAGTGTCTACGACACGACTCTAAGCCTGCCCTCTGTTCGTTGATTGGTCCAGCCGTTTTGGAGCCAGAGAGAAACCGTAAGATAGCCTGCTATATCAGACTGAGTACAGAAGCGAACTGACATTGAGCGGAAGTATGAAGTTTGACATAGTAAAAACATGATGTGATTTGATGCCCATTAGACATTTTATTTGCCTACTAAAAAACATTTCAGTAGGGTTTTTCACACAACGTGAGCCAATTACGTATCGCCATCACATATCGCCAATCACATACCCGTTATCCCAATCACATATCCCCTTGCCGGACTTTGCCCTCCCCAGTTTCTCGCTGACGATTGGTGTTTGTGTTGTTATGCATAATAAATATATACAGTACGCACGTATATAATGTAAACAAAAACTTTTATTTTGGATGCGATTAATTGCAATCAATCATTTGACCACTAAAGTAAAGATAATGACATTAGCGTCCATGAATGTACATGCTCATCTGACACTTAATATTTTTGAGCTTCTTATAGCAGGATGGATTTTGACATATTGGATGGATATATATATTTCCATTAGCTGGAAAAATCATTCTGAAACTGACTGTTATCATTGTCGTTGTGGTGACCATATGTTCCATTTTCCCAGGGCGCGTCCTGGCCAGGATTTCTATATTGCCTAAAATATCTAGGTTTTGGCTTTGTTTGCCTTTGCAGACGGACCTGTGTATGGCATCGGTTCCTTACGTTTTAAAGATGGTCTAGTGGTACTCTGAATCAAAGCAATATAGAAATTCTAACCAGGACACATCCTGGGAAAATGGCACATACTGTATGGTCACCCTAGTCATTGTGCTTCCTGCCCGCATGACACCATGACAATAGTGCAGTGCTAGACCTTTTGTGTAAATAGGTAATATATATATGCAAATAAGAATGTTAACCTGGAATTAGGAATGTACAAACAGCAGCTTATGAAGACCCAGAATTAATCAAGGAACTGTGTGAAGCAAGATAAGCTTGAATAATGTTACCCAGGGTTAAATATTTTAGGTGTGGAAAGCATGACTTAAGGGGTGGGAGTGGGTTCTTATCTCAGACAATGCAGTATAAGCTTGAATTATTTTCATCTTGCATATAACCTCTAAAAAAAAAATAACATATTGTTTCATTCATGTCTGATGTTTTAGGTGCCAGAGAACCTCACCAAAGGGTACATTGATACGTTCAGACTGCAGCCTCTGGAGCCGTACACTGAGTATGAGGTGCAGATGCGATGCATTGGAGAAGATAATGTCAGCTACTCGAGTGACTGGAGCCACATCGTTAACAGGAGTACTGCAGAATCCAGTATGACCTCTATTATTCATAATCTCTGAAAAATTGATGGAAGGATTCTAAAATTGGGTTATAAAATAAATACTCCTTAAAAGAATAGTTCACCCAAAAAGGAAAATTACGCCATACCACGAAGCCACTCTAGGTGTATATGACGTTTTTACAAATTTATCCTGGCTCTTCCAAGCTTTGTAATGCTGGTGGATAGTGGCCATAATTTTGAAGCTCCTATATTTCCATGTCCACGACAGAGTCGAGCACCGGCTTCCTTGACTGACCTCTGACTCAAAGTATGATGCAGCTTACTTCGTACATCGTAAGAAGCCGGAATTTAATGTTCTCGGGGACGTGCATAAAGCTGTTGCCGGAAGTCAGCCATTTAGCTTATAATTTTAAAACTAGAAATATTTTAGTTACAAAAACCCATCGATCTGCCTCAGAGGACCTGTGAAAACCCGCCAGAGGCATAATTTAGTTTTATGATGCAGTAAAAACTGTGTTTGTCTGAAAGAAGAAAGTCATTGACACCAAGGATGGCTTCGGGGTGAGTAGATTATGGCGTTATTTTTTTTGGGTGAACTATTCCTTTTAGAACTGTGTTGGGGAGGCTATTCTGAAACTGTAGCTACCCTTTTAAAGAACTAGTTAGCTATTCTAACACAACTAATACTAGTAAAAAAAAAATTGCGTATCTTTACAACTCATCACCTTTAGGCAAAATGTGTTCTTTTGAGGAGATTTAGTTTGTAAAGGGATCACCAAATGCCCATTTTTCACAAATTGATATGATTCTTTAGGGTCATAATGAAAAGTCTATAACGTACAGTCATTCAGTATAACATACCTTGGATAAAACTTCTCAATGGTAATGTAAAACAATATAATTTTTACCTTGTTAAAATCTGCAAGCCGTTTTAGTCCATGTTTCTTTAAATGCTAATGAGCTTCTGACTCCGCCTCTCTCTTCTGTGGGCTGATGAGCCATTCTCATGAGACTGTTTACTTCAGCTGCGGAACTTGCCAACTAGCACGTTAATAGGAAAGGCAGTTTACAAAGATTCACAAAAGAAGCGTTTATGTAGATCGGGTGCGTAATCCTGAGTCTTAAGCGGTTCAGATATCGGGAGTAAATGATGACTGCTATGTTCATTATCACATCAATCAACAGAAGAACTAAACGCTTAGGAGCCGTATCTGTTCCGCCGTTGAATCAGTGGTTGACTGATGACCTGGGAGGCCAAGTTGCTAAATTAAGGTTGATTTGTTGCTAAATGACGATATGATGTCATTGCACAAATGTCAGTACGTAATCATAGTGCAAAATTGTGTCACTGCATCATATCTCAGCATACAATTTACATACAATTTGTTTTAGTTTGTAAAATAGTAAGTGTATAATGTTAAACTATAAATAACATTAAATAATCAAGTATTTATACTTTATACAATTTAAGCTTTTTTTATTAGCTAGTAAAGATTATTTAGGGTTTGCTTGACAGAATAGTGTGTGCAAACAATGACATTAAAAACAGGCTACTGAAATACATTCATTAGTTGCATTACTGTTTAATCACTTCCCATCATTGCAAAATGTGATTGAATCTTATCATTGATACTCATTTTTACACCGTCTTATTTTCTCAGAGCCAGCAAGCGCACCAGATATTTGGAGAATCATTCAGCCCACTTCTAATAGTAGAAATGTCACATTAATATGGAAGGTAAAGTCCTTTTTTCACTCTACAGGTGCTAAAATAACAATAATAGTATTTGTACAGTGTGTGAATCTGTGTAGTGTACTATTCAATTGCTGTTTACAAGTTAAATAGTGAATGTTTTCATATTGTATTCTCTTGCAGGATCCTGTCAAAGCTAATGGAAAAATTCTGTTATATAACTTGTCAATCAAGGATTCAAACGCGTTTGAAAGTCACAATATAACAGCAAATAATCCCATCCAGATGTATTCTTTTGAGTTGCCAAGAAGAAAAGTGGTCTATATTGCATTAACTGCGAAAAATTCAGTTGGAGTGTCTCCTAGAGTAGTTTTGTTCTTTCCAAGATCAGATGAAGGTATGTTAAAGACTGCAGTGGTTTTGAGTTTGAATGCTGTAAATGTAACATTTTAACCCTTCGTTTTCCTCCGATCACTTGTGCCCCTTTTTTGATAAAGAATGTGCTATAAAAGTGGCAGCACCACTTTTGGCGCTTGATCCAGGCTTTGTGGCATCATCTAAACAAATGGAATTTTAAAATTAAAATAAAATTGATATTCAAAATAAGTGGTCAATTAATTTAATGACTTTAATAATCAAAATAACCCTTATTTAAAGGGGTCATATGATGTTGTTAAAAAGAACACTATTTGTTTATGTTGAAGATGCAAAAAAACCCACATTATTTTAAGAAAACGTAACTTACTCAAAGGTTGTGTGTCAGAAGCACCAGACTGCACTATAATTAAATAGCTAATAGAATAGGTCGTCCAGCACATGGTGCCCACAGCAACACTACAGCGAGAATAATAGCTCCACCTTCTTTCTTTGCGTAAACATTTGAAAATAAACCCACTCTGTGATATCGAAAAGTGGGGGTGTGTTTAAACGAGTCATTTTAGGGGTGTGGACAAGTCATAGATTTATAAAGAATATCTTTGGTTTTGAAACTTTAATCTTTGCAACTTCAGGGATCTTATCTATGCACTAACAGCTTGTAACACTCCAAAGAGAAAGAAAAATTTGAAATAGCATCATATGAATACTTTTTGTATGCAAAGAAAATTTTAAAAATTACTTTATTCAACAGTTTGTCTCATGGGTGTCTCTCCATATCACCATAGCGCCATTTTGGACAGTATCCACTAAACTCAAACAGTATATGCTTATTTTTTATTTATTGTGTCAGCCATGACAAAAGGATATGTTTTCTACATGTATTTATGCTTTGATTGAAATGAAAACAGTGCATCCTTGTGTCGCGGCTGACACAGAAAAGCATGCATTCGGTGGCTATTCTTCAAAATGGCGCTATGGTGACGGGGAGAGAAACAGAGGAGACAAATTGTTGAATAAAGAGATTACTTTTATTTTCTTTGCATACAAAAAGTATTATCGTCACTTCATAACATTCAGATGGCAGATGGACTATTCTGACTATGTCTTTCGTACTTTTCTGGACCTTGGCAGTGTTTATTTTTTGGAAGAGTCACAAGCCTACTGGTTTTCATCCAAAATATCTTAAATTATGTTCCAAAGACATCAAAGCTTTTATGGGTTTGGAATGACATGGGGTGAAATGATTAGCAAAATTTTCATTTTGGGTTGGAGTAATCGTTTAATAACACTGCTTTGGGGCGGTATGCGGAAGGTGCAGTGTATAATGTGACTGTGATTTCACAGAGCGTGTTGGCGTGGAGGATATGAACTGGTCGGTGCATAATGAAAAGCTGCAGTTGAATTGGACAGCTGCCTCCGTTTCAGATCTTTCCGAATACCTGGTGGAGTGGGTGGAAATCCCACTGAATCAAACAAAGCTGCAGGTCGGCTGGCAGAGAGTCCCTAAGAATGTCACCAACACCACACTAAATGGTACCATCTCTCTATTTTCTGAAGCAGTGATTAATACGCTGGCCCACGTGGAAACTGTGCATGTTTATTTACTAGTGCTGTCAAAATGAGTGCATTTTAAAGTCTTATAATGTTAAAATTAATAGCTCTCAGTTGTACTGTAATGATGAATGGCTATAGTGAGTGGATAAATATTATGAAAAAATGAACAATTTCATGCAGACATCAGTTGGTATCATTCATTTGTAAACAATTTTATCGATTGACATCACTATTATTAACAATCTTATCTGCTGACTGTCACTGGCACATCTGCAGAATGAATAATGAAATACTATAGAATTAAAAAGTAAAAGTTTGTTACATCATTATTGGTAGCTGATTAGTGACCGTTTTATTTAAACAGCATTTATTTATTTATTATTATGTCTAGAAAATTATGTTTTGTATGTAGAAGTTATAATGCATACTCAGTGTTGGGTTTATTGCATTACTAAGTAATTAATTAATGAAAGTGAATTACTTTTTCTTTAACAAAAATAAAGGGATTACTTAGAATTTTTCTGTCATTTAATTACAGTAGTTTTATGTCTATCCTTTTGTTGTTCAACTGGTTGAGGTTGACATGGCCTTTAGAAAGCTTTAAAGAAATAGTTCACCCAAAAAATACTCTTGAAGTCAAAGGTGACCCAAAACAACCTGGTTCCAACCTTTTTTCAAAATATCTTCCTTTGTGTTCGGCAAAACAAAGGAATTAATACAGGTTTAAGAGGGTGAGTAAATGATGACAGAATTTTTCTCAAATACGTCTTAGAGTAATAAATGTTGTAATCTAATTACAATTCAATGCTAAAAATTAAATTATGTTTTAAAAATATACATGTTTTCAGAATATAATCCTGTTTCAAATAATTGCTAACTTTGTCAAAGCAATGTGGGGAAGCAGAAATCACAGGTCTGCTATAGAAGCTGTGAAAGCGTTAAAACGGATGTCTGCTGTTGCAGTTTCACTGTGAAACAAAACGTTTTGGAAGCAATGCAGGTGACCAAATGTCTTTCTCTCTTTCCCAAGCTAATTTAATGGAATTCAAGCAGTACAACATATCAGTGTATCCAATTTACAAGCGTTCAGGATGCACCGAAGCAGGACGCCCAGTAACCAGACCAGCCTACATTAAACAAGGAAGTATGTATCTGATGTGTAATGCAATTTTCTCATCTACTGAAGCACATTTGTATATAGGCCTGTCACAATAACAACTTTTTGTTGTGTGATATATTGCCACAGAAATAATTGCGATAAGCAATTTTATTGTCATTTTAAGACTGCCACTTAATATATTATCATAATAAAATAGCATAATAATACAAGAAGGCCAACATGCTTTCAACTGACGACAAACTTTAATGGAAATTAAAAGGCCATTTGAACCATTTCACACGTTGAAAAATAAATTCGACCTCATGTTGTGTCAGTCATGTTTACACGCTGCCTCCGAAACTTTCATCTGTCATAAAAACTTGGGATCAGGTTTGGTTTTCTGCTTTTTTGCATCCGTAGCATAACACATTTTATGTAAAAAATGTGGAAAGTAACAAGTAGATGAAGAAAAACGCATAGAGAACTTGTATGGAGATTTTTTTTTTTTCACCGATAGGGCGAAAAAAACATGGTGGCATTAATTTTTATATAAATATAATGGGCAATGCACTGCATCACCAAAGATGATTGAGGTCATGTACATATACTGTGTAATAAGTTGATATATTGCGACAGGCCTACTTGCATAACAGTTGTTATTGTTTATCTAGTTCCAAAAGAGGGTCCTAATGTTGAAGTGAAATCCAAGAAGAACAGTGCTGTGCTGACATGGAACGAGATTCCTCTGGACAGCCAGCAGGGATTCATCACAGAGTACATCATATACTATTCCGTCGGGAACACTAAGCAATGGAAAAGTATGTTCAGCATGTGATGAATGTGTGATGTGTGATGGTTTCACAAGCTGATCTGTGTCGGATGTGTTTGGCAGCTGTGTTGGTGGGCCCTAATGTTCATTCACACGTGCTGACGGATCTGGCCAGTGAAACCGATTACGTGGTTTACATCATGGTGTCAACAAAAGCAGGATCTGCCAAAGGCACAGACTGTGCATTCAAAACTCTGAAGTATGGTAAGTTTTTTTAATCCTCATTTTATTGTTCTTAATGCTTGATGATGCATTGTGATTTTAACAAGACACCTTCTGATGTGACTTGTGCTGATGCTCTCTTGACTGTAGGCAAGGGAGAGGTGGAGGTGATCGTCGTGGTGGTTTGCCTCAGCTTCCTGTTCCTGACTGTCTTTTTCATAATGCTCTGCCTTCAGAAAAGAGAAGTGTGAGTCAGTGCTTTTCATCACTCAAAATGAAACGCAAAGCAAGATTTCAACAGAAGTTACAGAGAAGTACTGGTCTGGAAATGCTCGTACAAGATTGGCTAATAGAGCCTAATTGCCTAACCAGTTATTGTAAGCTATGTGCACGATTTCTAGTCTTATGATTTGTGTGAGAAAAATTTAAGTGGATAGTTTCTCTGGCAAATATTTTATTCTCATTCTTCTTTGTATATTTTAACATGGCAAGTATGACATCAGGTTTGATGGCAAGCATAATTGATTCCTACCAAATTTTACTTTGTGCATATTCACATATGACTGAATGCTATTTATCCCATGGGTGTATGTTTTATCATTTTTTTAATATTTTTAATGCTACTTTTTGTCACTTCTTCGCAGTTCCTGGTCACCATTCAAAATATGGAATGATTGTTAAATATACAGTATAGAAGAGAAATATATCGTAGAAGGAGCAAAATATAGGATTGTGAAATTTATGACATGCTCTTTAAGTAACTTGCCCCAAATTAAGTTAATTAAAATCATTATGATTTTTTTGCATTGCTTAATTTTAAGGAATAGTTCACCCAAAAATGAAAATTCTGTCATCATTTACTCGCCCTCAAGTAGTTCCAAATCTGTATAAATTTCTTTGTTCTGCTGAACACAAAGGAAGATATTTTAAACAAAGTTTGGAACCAGGCTGTTTTGGTCACCATTGACCACCATAGAAAAAAAAATACTATGGAGGTCAATGGTGACCAAAACAGCATGGAACCATTTTTCAAAATATATTCCTTTGTGTTCGGCAGAACGAAGAAATTCAAACAGGTTTGGAACTAGTTGAGGGTGAGTAAATGACAGAATTTAAATTTTTGGGTGAACTATTCCTTTAATACAGAAACAGAAGTTATTTGTGATATATTTTGAAGAGCAGTTATATCACCTAACCCCATTTCTACCAGCACTGAATGGTGCAGTCATTATTTTCTGGTCTCTTATTTCAGGATTAAGAAGCTGTTGTGGCCTCAGGTTCCAGACCCGTCTGACAGCTCTATTGCCCACTGGTCACCTGATTTCCCCGTAAAGGTCAGTAAGGGATCCAAATCATTCAAAACTCATTCATGAAATTAAATAATCGGTAAAGATGACTTCTCTTTAAAGGCGCATCTATGAGGAGATTCATCTTTGCGACACGGACTCAGAAAACACTTGTTTATGAGTAAATAATAAAATGTCTTCCTATTGTTTTCCCCCGACACATTCATGATAATTACTTTTGCTGGGGCTTTGAATAAAAACCTAAATTAAATCAGAGAAGAACTAGTTAAGTTGAAACACATTAGTAGGGAGCAAATATCATGTTTAGCTAGTTGCTTATTAGCATGCCTATTATTAACATATTGGCTGTTTATTAGTACTTGTAAAGCATGTGTGGCCATATTCTACATCCCTAATCTTACCCATAACCTAAACTATTAACAAGCAGCTCAAAATTTGCAGTTAATGGTTTGTTAATAGCGAGAAGTAGACCTTAAAATAAAGTGTGACCAAGAAGTCTAATGGGTTTAGAAGTGCGTGAGTACATGAATAATACTATTAATATGAATAATATTCATGATATTCATAATATTCATTGTGTGAAGTATCCCACATTTACAAACATTGTTTATACTCAAAATCTTTAATCGCTAAGAATCTTTAATGAAATAAGTAAACTATAAACTATAATATAATGTAAAATGTATGCAAAATAAACCTAAAAAACATATCTACAGACTTTTATGCATTTTTTTCCCATTTCACTGCATCTCATGTTTTAAAATTAAAAAAAGTACTCTTAGTGATTGGTTTTCGTTCTTTTGTATTAAACTATACATATGTACATGATGCTAATTTTGTTTATAATTGTTTAAGCACAGTAATTAATTATGTTTTATAAACATTCATTTAGTTTTTGTTTGCATAATATATGTGTTCTGTGTATTTTTATTGTCTGTATATAAGCACACACACATGCATGTATATTTTTTGAAAATATATTTATATTCATATAATTTATATTTAACATTTTTCTGAAATATGTACATATATATGAAGGCCTCGAGAGAATATAATTTGAAGTACAGAATTCAAATTGAGTTTTTAGCCATTTTGACAGTCTGGCACACAGAGCTAACAGCTTGTGACCCTCTCGACAGGCTGACCTGCCCAAAGAGGACGTCAGCGTGGTGGAGGTGGATGTGTTCGATGGGAAATCTCTGTGCGAGGAAGACAAAGGTGTGCTGCCGCTGAAGAAGGACAAGTATCTTTCGGAGGAGCACAGCAGCGGCATCGGAGGATCGTCCTGCATGTCCTCGCCCCGGCACAGTGTGTCGGACAGCGACGAGGGTGACTCCGGCCAGACCACGGCTAGCACGGTGCAGTACTCCTCAGTGCTGGCCAGTGGCTACAAGGGTCAGACTCCCAGCCACCAGCCTCCGGCGTTCGCTCGCTCCGAGTCCACTCAGCCGTTGCTGGACTGCGAGGAGCATCTGGACCAGCTCAGCGAGAGCCATTCCAGGAGCTCGTACTTCAGACGCGGACGAGAGCTAGAGCCCAGCGTCCTGGCTCCAGAGTGCGACGGAGGCTCCCTGAGCTTCTGTCCGGTGCAGGAGGAGTCGTCTCCCACTGCGGAGGACCCGTCCACCTCTGCCTTGTCTTACATGCCACAGCAGAATGGCTACAGACCTCAGTAAAAGATGCTGCCGCTATGGAGATTGTATCCTAATGTGCCTGTCACCAAGTTTTCATTTCGCATTTCATTGGGATTGCAAGCTTACGCCGGATGTGTATGGTAACACTAGACTGCTCACACTGCCACGTGCCTTCAGAGGAAGAACGACTGCTTAATTCTGACTGTTGTTTTGAATCACATGCATGTTTTCTTGTAGCATTGTGTAAAGACGTGGATTTCCATTCTCATTTACACTACTGGTCAAACATTTTTTTTAATAGGAAGATCTCTTCTGCTCACCAAGCCTGCATTTACTTGATCCAAGGTGTTTTGTGTTTGAATATGTTTAAAAATCTAATTTATTCCTGTGATTCAAAGCTGAAGTTTTCCCAGTCTTTAGTGTCAGAAATCTTTCTAATATGATGAAACATTTTTTAATTATTAGTATTATTATTATTTTAAATATTTAAAAAGGGGAGGGGGGTATAGAAATTAATACTTTTATTTAGCAAGGATATATTCAAACAGAAAGCAGTTGTTTTAAATAGTAAAATATTTCAAAGTCGTACTGTATTTTTTTCTGTACTTTGGATCAAATAAATGCAGGCTTGGCGAGCAGAATAGACTTCTTAAAAAAACATGAAAATCTTACTGTTCAGAAACTTTACTGGTAGTGTACCTGTTGCTGATTTCTTGCCTCCAGCTCACTGCTAATTGGTTCGTGGTTGGTGAATGTGCCGCTTCCTTTTCGCTTGCTTCGAGTAAAGACAGTGTTGTTTAGAAATTATAAACAATTTGTGCCAAGATGCATTATGGTATTGGCACATATTACTGATTAGGGTATTATTATTCATACTTTTAACAATATTTAGTGGAATGTCAACCCTAGTTTGAGTTAACCTTTTGCTTTTGTGTTCCTTCCTGGTGATCATTTTCACTTAGGATAAAACTAACACTACATTGAAATGACAGTTATAAAATTAAGATATTTCATTGTATGCCTTATGACATGTATTCATGTATTCATGTGTTATCTCTGTGTGATTTTTGTTTACTTCATTGCATCACTTGTATTACTGCAACTAGGTCAAATAAAGATTTTATTAAAATGTTTTGCGGTCTATAAGCTTTACAACTGTTTCAAACATTGTTTATACCTTCAGTCAATGGGTTTTGCTTATTTCTAACAGTGGCTTCTCTGATTGGTGAGTCCCACTTCTTGACCATGGGTAATTTGTGAAACACTGATCTAAGTGATGAGAAATAAACTGTAATACACATGATTATGAGGCTCTTCATGTGACTTATTGCACTTCTTACGTGTTATTGTATGTTACTCCTCTATTTCTGTTTTTCTCCCTCTAGGTAGTACCACAATGTGGGGTTGAGCCTTGGGTTTGAGCCTCCATTAAAGGGATAGTTCACCTAAAAATACAAATTCTGTCATTAATTACTCACCCTCATGTCGTTCCAAACCCGTAAAATCCTCATTCACCTTCAGAACACCTTCAGAAGATATTTTTGATGAATTACGAGAGCAGCGTTAATGACAGAATTTTAATTTTTGGGTGAACTATCTTTTTAAGGACAGCAAGCCAAGTTTGTTTACCGTTAACCATTAGGTAAAGGCAGGCAAACTCGTGAATATTATTGTTTTTAAAAAAGAATCTACTAAATGAAACTTTGTACTTAAAAAAAAAAGTGCGCTCATGCACAATTATTTGAACTAGTTAAAAAACAATAGAAACCATCGCAGAAATTCTAATGGTTTCCATTAAAATACCATTATGATCCATTAACTTTTTCCAGTATATGTGTGTGTGTATGTCACAAGAAGAAATGCTGCCAGTCACTGAACTTTGGTCAATGCCAGATTAAAAACAAATAAAATCCGTTTAAAGCATAAGATTCCTGTTTTAAAAGCAGAATTTTAAATTGAATTGAACTGAACAAAGTTCAGCAGCAGAAAAACAACAGCTACCAGGATGTTAAAGGAGAAATGCAACCTGTCCATTGATGCAAAAGAAAAAAAAAAACAGAAAAAAAAAGATAAAAACAGGAAGTATGCAAGACTGTCTCAGGTCTGAATAATGGCAAAGCTTGATGCTCTTATATCAGCACTGTATCTAATAACACTTCAGAACAGTATTTGTGGCTCATTCATCACATTCAGGAACTTGTGTGTCCCAAAAACATAAGCTGTCACTTGATTTATTTAGATTATCACATACAAATGATGTAAAATGTACAGTTGTAAAGCATTTGCAACTTATTTTTATAACAGTGTCATGATTAAACTGCTATTCTCAGTAACTACAGAACAGAAATGTATGTATGTTTATTTTAAAGTAATACATTCAAAATATTTAAATAAGCTCTGTACAAAATTTACTATGTACAGTTGGTATGGAAAGTATTCAGACCCCCTTAAATTTTTCACTCTTTGTAATATTGCAGCCACTTGCTAAAATCATTTGTTCATTTTTTTCATCATTAATGTACACGTAGCACCCCATATTGACAGAAAAACACAGAATTGTTGACATTTTTGCAGATTTATTAAAAAAAGAAAAATTGAAATATCACATCTAAGTATCTAGTATTCAGACCCTTTGCTCAGTATTTAGTAGAAGAAGTTGCTGTGACACTCATATATTTAACTCAGTTGCTGTCCATTTCTTCTGATCTTCCTTGAGATGGTTCTACACCTTCATTTGAGTCCAGCTGTGTTTGATTATACTGATTGGACATGATTAGGAAAGCCACACACCTGTCTATATAAGACCTTA
>JAUMHE010000059.1:1001762-1050815 GCA_032359235.1 Enteromius mattozi | reverse complement strand
TTGTAGACTCCGTCTCATGCTACCACTAGAGTGAAAGCACTGCCAGCATTCAAAAGTGACCAAAACATCAGCCAGAAGTGAAGTGAAGTGACTTGAGGCCAGGTATGGTGACCCATACTTGGAATTACCCATCCAATGTGCACACACACAGCAGTGAGAAGTGAACAACCACACACACCGTGAACACACACCTGGAGCAGTGGGCAGCCATTGCTGCGGCGCCCAGGGAGCAGTTGGGGGAACGTCACCTCAGTCGTGGTATTGAAGGTGGAGAGAGTGCTGGGAATTCACTCCCACCACCCACAATCCCTGCCGGAACTGGGACTCGAACCCACGACCTTTGGGTTACAAGTCCAACTCCCTATCCATTAGGCCACGACTGCCCCCAGCAAGCATAGGAACTGAGAAGTGGTCTGTGGTCACCACCTGCGGAACCACTCCTTTATTAGGGGTGTCTTGCTAATTGCCTATAATTTCCACCTGTTGTCTATTCCATTTGCACAACAGCATGTGAAAATGATTGTCAATCAGTGTTGCTTCCTAAGTGGGCAGTTTGATTTCACAGAAGTGTGATTGACTTGGAATTACATTGTGTTGTTTAAGTGTTCCCTTTTTTTGAGCAGTGTACATATACATACAATAATAACGTAACTAACTGACCCTCATTCTTGAATGTTAGTGTATCTGTACAATATGTATGGGCTTTTTGTTTGAGCATCACAACAAGGCTGAAAATGTTTTTAGAAGCTGGGACAAAGGAAAAAGGAAAAGAAAATAAGAGAAAAAAAAACATTTAAGCATTAAAGATCCTTCAGTCACTACAGTTCTCTTGTTGTCAGACATGACTCACCAGTATCCTTGAGTGGCATAAGGGGTTTTGCAGCCATATAAAATCATGTGGTGGGCTGTGTCCATAGTGGCATGGGGAACAAAGTCCACTGAGAAGAGAAAAATGTGCTTTTAAGTCAAGAATCTTAACATTGTAATATGGTAAGTTAGACATCTTGAATGACAATCAATTTATCAAAGTTTCTTGGAAATATATATATTTTTTTACGAAGCTACGAAATACTTTTTTATGCAAACAAAACTAGGGGTCGACCGATATGTGTTTTAGGACTTAGCTTCAATAATTTACATGTTAGAAATGAATGTGTAATAGCATAACCTCTCATAATTCTTCATTATTTTTTTCTGATGATTAAATCATAACCCTCAAGAGGTGACTATTCAATTCATCATCTCATGCATATCAGTTGATGAACTTAAAAAAAGCACAACATATATAAGAACTGTAAACTCTATTAAGAGTCAAAGTGCACAAACTACATATCAGCCATTCAAATCTCATTTGTGCATTAATGGTTGTGTTAAATAAGGTTTATAAATGAAAGCAAAGCAAGTAAGGATATCTTCTTATAGAGCTGGTCTCCTCTCAGACGCTGTCCTTAAATGGCGGTCCTGACTCCTGTGCGCAATTCTCAAAACTACCACAAGATGGCAGAGTTTATCTCTGGGAATCATTATATTTTAAAACCGATACCTGATTATGTGAAAATGCTTAAATATCGGGAAAAATATCAGGGGAACAATATATTGATCGATCTCTAAATAAAACAAAAATAATGACTTGTCTTATCTGCATCACCGTAGCGCCATTTTGGACGTGGCCTTGTTTTGTTTGCGTACAAAAAGTATTTTACGGTTGAACGGTTGATGAATGGAGGTCTTACGGGTTTGGAGCGACATGAGGGTGAGTACTGTAATTAATGACAGAATTTTCATTTTGGGGTGGAGTAACCCTTTAAAGTATTTTCTCTCAGAAATTGCTAGTATACTCACAAAAAATTACAAAGACAAAGCAAGCACATTAAATTAAATTAAACATAAAATAGTATTTTCTTGTAAAACATAAAATCTTTGTTTTATCTAAAGCTTAAAAAAACCTTTGTGAAGAGTTTGAACGGCTGAATGCTGTTTGCTCTACATAAACCACAATGAACATCAATATGCTACCCATATAAAAAGTGATGGATATCTTCAGGAAAGGCCTCCCTTCCTATTGAAGCTATGAATAATAGATGGGATGTTGATTGATGGCAGTAGTAAGACAGAGATAATGTAACTCTCAGATAAATGCACAAATCTGGGTGGACCTGTTACTCTACAAACTACAGCCCGTCTTCTGTAAAGACCACCACATTGAAACATAACACATTTGCTTTCCACAACAGATCCTCACAACCAATCAGCAATTTCAACAAATGAAATCTACACAAAACACGGTTCATTTCAAGATGGATATTGCTGAAAGTAATGATAACATGCAATTTAATATGTGCTTAACTGCTTTCATTCAGCGGATTCCTTCAGTGAATGATTTACTTTCTGTATGATTCATCAAAATACACCCGCTCAAATGAGTCATTTCCAGTGAATCAGACTACAATGCATGCACTGTATGTGTTTGTTTGTGTTTAAAGTTCGAAAGGACAGAACAGTTACAGAAAGGCGTGCAATGTGATGTTTTCTCAAGACTGCAATCTCATATTTAGCACATAGAACATTCAGCTGCAGGAAAACAATACTTGGTTGACATACTGACTTAATGTTTTAAAATACAGATATATATTATATATTGTCCATTCCTATTAAAATCATTATTATATGTTACTAAAGTATTCAGATAAAGAATATACAAAAGGCCTTAATGAAGCATCGCCACTGAATACAGTAAATGATCAACTGTACATGAAGACCTGCTGACTTGCATTGATGAGGTTAGTGAACTCAACAAACAGCCCGCTATTACCCATCAGTCATGGTCGCTGCAGCTCAAGTTTCAATATTATGGGATTCAGTGGCCTGGATGACTTGTGTAAAGATCTGCTTTCACAGCAGGACAGAGTGGTTATACTTTGATGTTAGCGAGAGCAAATGCAGTCTCGTCTGAAAATTAAACAGGAGAGACCGGTCTGAACGAGATTATTATCTTTAAAGCCTGATCAGATTAAACATTCATTTCATCATCCAGGGCACAGTTAACAAATAACAGTCAAGTATATGAATGCAAGATGGCGGCGGGCACAGCACCGCTCCTTGTCTAAACAATACGGTTCACAAGCACTCATAAAAATAAAGAGACCAGGTTTCATTCACTGTGTATTTAAGTCCACATGACTTCCTTGTTTGGTCTCAAGTTTTATTTGTTAGCAGATGATTCATCTGGTGAGTCTTATCTTGTTTTGGCTTAGTTTGGATGTTTATTTAGCAAAGACTACACATTTCTGTGTTTTCCCATTGTTAATTACACATGTACTTACCTATGTAGGCCTCCTGTGATGTGGGAACAGGAACAGCCATACAGTAGTAGCTGTCAGACTGTTAAGAAACAAACACTTATTAGGACCTTCAATACACTTTTTTTTAATGATCATCAAACCATGTTTACAAAAGCTGACCAAGTACTGAAGCCCTATGCTGCTCAATTATTACTGATGCTCATTTTTTTTGTTATGGTTATTATTATTATCAGTGTTAAATCAGTTCTTGCTGCTTAATATTTTGTGGAAACATTTTTCAGAATTCTTTGTTGAGCAGAAATTTCAAAATAACAGCATTTATTTCAAATAAAATATTTTGTAACATTATAAATATCTTTACAGGGTTGCGAAATTCAGTGAATTTTGAAAACTTTCAATGGGAATTCCAGGAACATACGGGCATTAACAGGAAAACATGGGAATTAACAGAAATATATGAGAATAAACAGGAACATGTGGGATTAACATGAACATATGGCAATAAACAGTATGGGAATAAACAGGAATATATATGAATTAACTGGAATATATGGAAATAAACAGGAGTGTATGGCATTAAAAAGGAATATACGAGAATTAACTGGAATGCATAAGAATATATGGAAATAAACAGAAACATAATGGAATAAACAGGAATGTATGGGAATTAACACGATTACAGTGCATCTGTAACAAATACAGTGCTTCAATTTTTCCACATTTTGTTATAGCCTTATTCCAAAATAGGATTTTTTTTTTTCTCTAAATTCTACAAACAATACTCCATAATGACAACTTGAAGGAAGCTTGTTTGAAATCTTTGCAATGTATATATATATAAGGGAAAAAAATCACATGTACATAAGTATTCACAGCCTATGCTTAATACTTTGTTGAAGCACCTCTTGCACCAATTGACAGCCTCGAGTCATTTTTGGGTATGATGCTTGGCACATTCACAAAGGTGTCCCATAGCCACTCCTTTGTTATCTTGGCTGTGTGTCCAGTCTGGATTGGTTTTTATTAAGGCTATCACAATATTTTGGTGCAATGAACTTGTCTTCTACTCTGACGAGTCCCTCAGTCCCAGCTGCTGAAAAACAGCCCCACAGCATAAGGCTACAAATAGCACACTTTACTTTTGGGATGGTTTTCTGCAGGTGATGAGCAGAGCTGGTTTCCTTCAAACATAATGCTTTGAATTAAAGTTCATCAGACTAGAGAATCTTTCTCCTATCTCTACGTATGATAATGGAGCTGAACTAGAGCGACCATCAGGTCATAAGTCTAACCAAAGCCCTTTTCCATCACTTGCTCAGTTTGGCCAGGAGTCCAGCTTTCAGTCCTGGTTGTTTCAAACTTCTTCCATTAAGAGTAACAGAGACTACATGCTTCTGTGAATCTTCAATGCTGTACAAATTCTTCTGTACCCTTCCCCAGATCTGTACCTCGATACAATCCTGTCTCTGAGGTCTAGACAATTCCTTTGACTTCATGGCTTGGTTTGTGCTCTGACATGCACTGTTAACTGTGGGACCTTATATAGGGAAGTAGGTACCTTTCCAAATCATGTCTAATCAACAAAATTTACCACAGGTGGACTCCAATCAAGTTGTGGAAATATTTCAAGGATGATCAGTGGAAACAAGATGCACCTGAGCTCAATTTTGAGTGTCATGACAAAGGCTGTGAATACTTACGTGTGCCTAATAGTATTTTTATTAATTTTTCCAGCATCAATTGTAAAATATTTTTATCATTCCAGAATATTGTAACTGTTTACAATTGATATATACACATCTGTGCATGGCATTGCAGTGGTGTTTTTACACAGTCTGTATAATTTCCCCAAATGTCAAATTAATTTCCATAAATTCCAATTTCAAGTTCCAACTTGGAATTTTTCCAAAATTCCCCAGCTTAATGGAAAGGAAAGTTTCCAGAAATTTACTAAAATCTTTCTGCCTCTTTGCAACAATACTTTACTGGCACTTTTCATCAATGCAAATTTACTGCAAAAAAATAAATAAATAAATGCATTTATTTCTATTAAGGACACAAACACACTAAACATTTGAACAGTAGTACAGCAAGGGTTCCTGCATAAATAATAAGTAACACAACTGTAGCAATTTAGCATCAGTTATAATAGGAAATGTTTCTTGAGCAGATTTTCACTGAAGACTGGAGTTTCAGTCATTCTGATTTAGGATAGGAATTGCTGTAATTTTCTCTTTCTCCAGCTGTCTGAGTTACAAGGTTCAGTGCATTCAGCACTGTCAGCTATACAGAAAAATAAGCTTAAATCTGCAGCAATGACTACAGCTCCAATAATTACAAAGAGTGAAGAGATGCAGCCCAGACCTTAGCCCTGCAGTAAAACTGACAGTATAAACACATCAAAAATTTAAACATCTACTCATCTGCATGTCTCAAATAAAGCATCAGAAATATGGTTAAACCTTTACAATCTCTTTAACATGCATTACAAAACGTGTCATGAAGCACTAGACTATATTTTCTGAGATGTTAAAAGGTGTGTTTTGCTGCACAACATATAAAACAACATTGAAAATAAATGAATTTTAGAAAAAAACTGATTCGTTTTTGGTCTTATGGGTTTAAAATATTCATTATCCCTATAGTATATTGATAAATATTCATAACAGCATGTGTTTATTTCCTTATGACAGATGCATCAAACTCTAAGATCATGTACAGGAGCTGAGACATGTTCATGGATCGCAGTGAGTGTTTGTTTTCACATGCCATGAATTCTCCTCCATAGACCCTCAGAACCCGAGACAAAAGCGATTCATCCACACATGCATGTAACAGTTTTTTACAGCTCCTCAATTTAACCAATCAAACACTTTGAATAAACAACACAAAATAACAGTTTTAGTTGTTTTTAAAAAGCGTACAAAAGAAGCTTGTATATATTTTCCACACAGAGTACAAAACTGAAGATGAAGCAGGGGGTTTCATGACCCTGTAAAGTGCAAATCACAAAGACGATGTAAAGAACTCTTACCTCTGTTGGAATAACCCCTGGTAAGCGAATATCGAGGGAAAAGTTGTAAGGATTGGACAGGACAAATGGCTGTCTGGTCCATGAGCATTCATTGGGGTCTGACCAGGCATTGTCCTGAAACCTATTACCAAAAAAAAACAAAAGTGCTGAGATGTTGAGTTTGTGTTAAGATAAAGTGAACTTGTCTGGAACAGGGAACATTCAATGAACCTGTCCTTCTACTAGTGATGCCTGCTTCTGCAATATTTGACAATATTTTGCAGTATGACAGTGCCCAAATTGTTCAGCCGAATTACTATGTATTAACTCTAGTAAACAGTAAATTATGTGTAACTAATGTGTGAAATGTTTACTCAGGACTCTAACTGCAATTAGGGACACATTAAAATGAACTGTGACTAGAAAAAATACATTAAACATCCATTAAGGAACTGAAGTGTCTCACCTCTTGAACCTGAACATGTGGTTTTGGACACTGCGGCTATGGCACTGAAAGAAGAGCGCGAACACGAGTACCCTGCACCCCAGAACGCCCATCTCTGACCGGGCAGAAGAGCGATTAATAACAGAACTGAAAGTGAGCCGATGCGTTTCAATCCTGCCCTGCCGCCATAAGCCACGGCAACCACGATTCACTCTTTCTGCTCTCCTTGCTCGCTTAATCTCTTTAACAAAGTGCCATAAAAACAGTCCACGTCTCAGTCGCCTCCACACCGAATGAAACCAGGGCTGTCCAGATACAGTGTGACACAGCCGAGCGTGATGAAGAGGAGGAGGACGAGAAAGGCTTCTTGCTTCTCACGCCGGGCAGTGCATTTCACAAATCCAACATAAGGCTTCTGTCACAACCTGCAAAAACAGCAGCCAAAAAAGAACAGATGAAAAATAATACAAATAAAAATAATATGATCCATAAGAATCATCAGCAAGATTAATTCTTACATCCCCGCCAACACTCATGAATATACATGCAGTCCATCTCTGTAGAGACAGAGCGGGAGGGAGCACAAAATAATCTAATCAAAGAGGATCCCCAACAATACCCTCGGCTCGCTCCCTAGGAGACACAGGAAGTGAAGGGGCCTCAGTAGTGCTTCGTGACGGGGGATGTCACCTCAGTAGGGCTGCACCATACTGAATATCTCTGCAAGCCTTCAGTTTGAATGAGCAGCACTTCAAGGTTTTATCTGGCAGATGTTGGCAAGCTGATTTGGATGTAGAGTTAATGAGCTGGGCTGAGCCACAGGGAATTATAGGAGTATCACTGTACTGTGTGTTTATCCTGAGAGCATCATCATACAATGCCTCCACATTCATGGCCAGCAGCAAAACATTTCAATACAATCGATGGGATGCAAAAACAGACGCTGCCACGCTAATCGTGACTGATATCATTTGTGTAAAGGCAGATGTCTCATGACGAAGAGAAGAGGCCTATGCAAAGAAAGACAAATAAATGACAGCAAAAACAAGCAGACGGGGCGGAACTGAGGGCTTACGCTCTTTCGGCGTAAGCTGAATTAATCGCTGAAATAATCCTCTTGACACTGTTAGAAATTAACATATTGCCAAGGAGCTGTTTGGGTTTTGCTGGGCCATATGATATCAAAAACATACAGAGCTGAATAGACAGGGCAGACTAGAATAAACTTTAAACAATATAACGGCATTAACAAATAAACAAAATTAACAAAAAAACATTAACAAATACATAAATGAGTTGTAGTAAATATGGCCCAACTCTCGCTATTAACAAGCCATTAACTATGATGCTTTCTTCAATAAACACCATTGACACCATTTTCAATAAAAAAACAGAATACTTTTTATGCGCTTCAGCTGATTATTTACACAACAACAACATTTTGAGGGCCTGAAAAAGGTTTCGTAGTATACTGTCTCAAAAAACTGAGTTTGTGAAAACAAGTCCGGACTGGACGAGTAACCAATAACAATCTACTTTAAAAAGTCTGTCTGATATGTCTTGAGTTTAAACACTCGAAGAAAACAGCAATCACTGTTCCTAAGCATAATTTATGTTATTTTCAAGGACGATGTGATGTATAGAGCTACTTCCTTTTCTAAAACCACAGTGAGCATCACTTAAAAGACTCCATTATCCATAGAAGCCATTAACCAGAAACAACTCATCAAGGCTATGGGACAGTAATTAGAAGGTTCATTGTGATTCTTTCATGTTTTTGAAATATAAATGATTTACACTTCTTTCAAGGAAGGTACACAACGACAGTGGAAATTAATTAGTGATCTGTTTATGGCTGCCGTAGCTCTTCTGTGATGAAAGGTTGGTTATACTGTACAAAGTTATCATAGAAAAAAAAAAAACACTTATTTTCTTCTGCATCCTAAATTGCTTGAAAAGCTTCCTATTCGCACCAAAATGTTTCTTGTTTTGTGGTTAATAACTCATCTCCAAGATTAATAAGCTGAATTAAAGGTTCCATCATAACACAAATCAGATTCAGTCTTCATTAAACCTTCTTCAATGCTGTAAATGAATTATCATCAACTTTTAGCCTCATTAATTTCTCTTAATTAATTAATGCTCTTTTTTATTTAATGAGGTTCTTAGTTGTTTCCTTTCTACCCTTCTCAGTGTTTTTTGCACATATCTTTGAACTATGCCAGACGACAATGTTTCATATTTAATGATATTTTTGGAACAGCATCATTTGATTTCTTCAGAAAAAACATTAAATCTCTCACTCAAAGCCTAAAAAAGGCTCAAGTCTTCTTTTTTAAAATGCCATAATAGATGCAATTTTAATCATTAGAGCAAACGCAAAATATTCATTGCACAAATTCTTTATTAAGTCATTATAAAATATTATTTAAGCTTATTATAATAAAGAACATCCGTTTTTACAAATCCTAAATTCCAATGTTAGAAAAAGAGATAAAAATACAGTAGTACATTTGCATTTCAGTTAACAAAAACTAACAACATTTTCCTTTTTCTAACATCAAAACAGCAACTGTAAATCAATGAGTCGCATCACTAGGTGAGCATGAATCATCTTGCACGCGCAAGTCTGCACGTCATCCGTACCTGTTATGAAATATAAACTGCAGACTCTAATTTCAAATAACTAAGCAGAAAACATCTCAATTTCCATCAACCAGTGATGCTTCATACTCTCATAGAGTGATCCATCGCAAACAGACGTTATTTGTTATGTGGATGGATCACAGATAGAGACAAGTACCAGAAACAAACAGCCGTATCTAATGATCCCCCTGCACTTCCTCAAACATACACCATTGATCATCCCAAGTCTCTTAGAAGAAACGGTCACAGACGCAATAAATCCCCAACATTTCATTCACTTTGCTAACACTAATACAGCCACTGCATTAAACAGAGAGCACATGAGGAGGAGGAAAAGACAAAAATTCACAACAGACCGCCTACCTCGCTCGCTCATCACATTAAGATCTGAAGCACAGCTGAAAATCAGAGATGAACTGCTGCTGCTTCAGCGAAGCCTGACTCACTGAGAGAGAGAGAAAGAGAGAGAGAGACAGCCCAACATGCTGGCTGACATCATCATCATCATCACACCCAAGACCTGAAGAGAAGGAAACCATGGCAACCACCGCACACCCACAGGCATTCGCTGTCAGTTACCATAGTTACGTTCCCCATGAGTCTCTCTCTCTCTCTCTCTCTCTCTCTCTCGTCATTGATCATCAGTGTTTATCCATCAGCAGCCACATACCATCCAAACATTGCAGTGTTTGGGTCAAACCATATCACAGCATAAAACTACTGATGTACAACTGAACTAAAAAAAAACGAACATTTTAAGTTTACTGCTTAGTGTTAAATGTAACACTAAGCAGTAGATGTAGGGAGAATGACTCTGATGACATCACTATACAGAAGAGGGCGGTTGCTCAGCTCTTTTGATGCAATATCCGTTTCTATGGTAACAGCGGCCTCTTTGATGGAGTTTTTTCAGAGCTCATGGGTAATGTAGTTCTTTACTGGGAATTAGGTTACCACCCTTTATTTTAATGAGGATAAAATCACTTGATGTTACAACAGAAGCATACATCATTTCAGAGCTCAAGGTAGGTCTGGGTTGAAAACTATACATTTTCAATTTGCAAGCACCATTTTAAAGATTCAAACAGCACAATCGGGTATTTAGACTCAATAACAATCATGCGATACAGGCTTTTTTATGTAGTCTTTGTTGTATATTGTGTTTGAATCAGTTTCTCTTAAAGTCCCAGAAATACACTGCCATTCAAAATGTTAGGATTAGTAAAGATTTTATGTTTTTTTACAGTAGTTTCTTATGTTCATCAAGGCTGCATCTATTTTATCAAACATACAGAAGAAAATACTGTAATTTTGTAATATAACATTAAAATACAATTTATTTATGTAATGATACCGAATTTTCAGCATCATTACTCCAGTCTTCAGTGTTACATGATCCTTCAGAAATCTTTCTAATACACAGATACACAATCAATGTTGGGAACAGTTGTCCAGCTTAATATTTTGGGGGGCCTGTGATACTATTGTTCAAGATTCTTTGAAAAAATGAAAAGTTAAAAAGAACAGTGTTTATTCAAAATAGACATTTTGTGTGCATACACTACTTTTTAAAGGTTTTGGGTCAGTACATTTTTTCTTTCTTTTTTTCTTCTAATAAAGTAATACTTTTATTCAGCAAGGTTGTTTTAAACGTATAAAAAGTGATATCAAGTACCTACACTGTTTGAAAAGATTTCTATTAAATAAAAAATAAAAAAACTTTTAAACTTTTTATTCAAAGAAAAAAAATATAACAGGTTCCAAAAAAAATGTTAAACCACACAACACTTCTAATAAATCAGCATATTAGAATAATTTTTGAAGGATCATGTGACAATTATCATGTGAAGATGCTGAAAATTCAGCACTGTGTCAAAAAAATAAAAATAAATAAATCAAATAGAAAAGTTATTTTAAATAGTGAAAATTTCTCAATATTAGTTTCTTCTGAAATTTTTGATCACATAAATACAGCCTTGATGAACATAAGAGACTGTGTCAAAAATAATTTAATATTACGGATCTCAAACTACTGAACAGCAGTGTATGCTCATATTAACATTTACACAGTTGCATATATATTTTGTGTTGGTAAGTTGGCAGTGTGCAAACGCAGTACACACACACATTTTTAAATGAATTTTTTGCTTGCCCTGTTCAAACTTAAGATATAAAAATGAATAAATTATTTATGTTTTCCGTTTTCATCCTTTCTGACTAATGCAAATAGCCTTAAAAAAAAAAAAAAAAAATACAAATTTTTATCTGGCCTTGTAATTTAAAGTTTAATTTATTTTATTACTATCTTTTTCATTCAATGGGTCATGAAACATATTTAGATTTTAAAGGTAGCATTCACCTTTTTCCTCAACCCGGAAGTAAGCCTGTAGATGTGAGGCTTCCGGTCCATTAGACGCTATAGGAAAATAGCGAGGAGAATAAAAACGTGCAGTAAATGGTAAAACGGTTTGCACTACAAACCAGTGTGTTCATTATTAAGATAACACATTAAAAATAACATGATAAGACGCACCAATTTTCAGTATCAAGCAGCAAATGCCGGAGACCGGATGCTAGATCCATAGAATTTACAAATGAAGGCTCCCATTTTCCCATTGTTTAAGGAAAAAGGTGAATGTACTGCACATCATAAAACATTCGTTAATTTTATATTTAGGTTAAAGGTAAGGTTCAGGTTAATTTGGGATAATTTTGTGGTAAAGATCTAGATGGTGTCAACAGGATGTAACAGCAGTGGCAATTTCCCCTGACACTGACTGTGAGAGACTGCGAGAAACATTTTGCATGGCTTTCTCCACAGTCACTGTTTCTATGCAATCCATCTATACTTTGAGCGTAACTAATCAAACAGCTTATATTTGCGAACCTACACCTACAAATATTAATTAAGAAAGCAAAGAGAGATTTTTTTTCCCCCCATGCAATGGCAATGTGAAGTGTGTTATTTGTGAAAGATTAATGTTTTTACCTCTAAATAAAACATACTGATACTGTGGTGGCGTTGATGTGTTGTTACCCCTTCATTTTTCCCTTGGTTCACCCAAAAATGAAAATATGCTGAACATTTAACTGGACTGGAGTGGTTTATAGGTAGATTATTGTGATAGCTCACTCTGATGGCACCCATTCACTGCAGGGCATCCATTGGTTATCAAGTGATGCAATGCACCATTTCTCCAAGTCTGACGAAGAAACAAACTCATCTACATCTTGGATGAGCTGATGGTCCCTGCTAATTGGAAACCACAGCCCTGTAAATTTTATTTCCAACCTGCTTCAGCACACCTGGCCTGGGATTTTTGAGGTGATGCTGAAGACATTGTTAAACTTGTCCAAGTGGGTTTGATCAGGACTATACAGAAACTCTGCAGGACAGTGTATCCCATGGTTCCACGATCATAATCAAACATTTCACAAACAATTATTCCCTTTGACGTGTAGTTTGAATAAGTGAATTACTCTACACAGCTGAAACTGAGCTTTAATACAGACTTTGGATTTGCATCTCTTTTGAAGTTTGCATCACTGATCAAGACAGCACGTCAAATCTGCTACAAAATACAATATCGTAATAGTTGTAATAAATAGGTTCTTATATGTTACATTTTGAGTACAAGTCCGAAAGTAAAAGGCTAGTTGGTTTGCTAACTGATGACGTCGTATGAAGTTCAGTGGACTTTTCTGACACGGATCAAAAACTGAGAAAAAACTTACCAAGCGACGGGCTTATGTGAGATTAACAAATGAACATGAAACGATAATATACTCTACTCATAGAAATGACAAGTTATTTACCTTCATTTCCTGTGCTTGTTTTGCTCCTGTTCAGAGTCAGTCAGACCAGTGTAATCGATACGTGAGCTCCTGAGCGTGCGAGACTATCACGTGATCGTGGACGGACGAAAGTATCAGTCTAATAATTAAAAAAATATACATTTAAACAAATTAACTTTACAAAATTGATATCTGAAATATAGCAAAGCAAAATAATAAAAAAAGAAAACACTTAATGTAAAAATAAATGGACATATATTTAAAAATGATCAGTACAGTAAACACACATTATGTGTCAAAGACTCAATCGTAGCACATAAATTACTGAATCATAAGACATAACACGTTCTTTTGTCGCTACCTTCTGGCGTGAATATGAAAGGTCGCTGAACGAATCAATTAATTCAAAAGACTCGATTCACTGGGATGATTCAAAAGGCTCGTTTGAGAAGGAAATAAATGGAAAACACCCCCCAAAGACGTGTTTTCCATTTATTTTTAGTTTGATGATAATCATTTTGTACAGAAAATGCACTGTATTGGAATAATAAAACATTTAGCTACTTTATACAAAGAAAAGTTGTCTACTTAAAGTTAGAACCACATACTAGCACACAAGTAACTTAGTATGTTCATTTTCATAATTCAGTAGCCTAGGATAAAAACATACCTTGATGATCTCCCACTGAGACTGAAGTGGGCATCTAATGAACACTTTACTGTCACATGACATGAGGCCACAGGAGAAAAGATGTGAATGGCAGTTAAGCAGTATGTAACTCACAGTAAAAACACTCATTCACATATTTGTACTACATAGATTATATACTACAAAGGTTATGAAGATCGTTTCTCATCAAATGTAGTAGCCTACTTAGTATGTGATTATGGAATGAGACTGACACATTTCCAAATGGCATGCTTCTCGTGGGGATTTTGCTCATCTCAAATTATCCTTTCTAGTCCAGTCACAATTTCCAGGTCCAAACAGTCTTTCACATCCCAAAAGCAGAGAGTGATGCTGGGATGTTGTACAGTAGGCCTACTTTTGTAGCATTTAAGCATTTTGCATTTTGAAGAGAAGTGAAGTGAAGTGTTAGCAGTTTCAGTTCCACTGTCCAGATGGGTTTTTGGTTAAATAAGGTCTGTGGTGCCTCATTGTGCTTGTAATTTAAACTTTGAAATAAAGACTGAAACACCGGTTGGAAGCTTATGCTTTTTACTTCTGCCGATTGTATTTAGGCTTCTAAATTCATAAAAGTTGCTGTTACACTTTATTTTAAGGTGACCATACAGTGTAATTATACATTTAAGTACTGAGTAATATTAATTAACTACATGTAGGCTACTTACTATATGGTTAGGGTTAGGATTAAGGTTTGGCTTAGGGTTACTTACAAGTTGAAAATAGAAAATGTTTATACATAAAATGCAGAGCAGTAGCACAGTGCTCATTCAATAAATGCAGCTAAACAGATGAGTTTTGAGTCTGGATTTAAATGTGGCTAATGTTTTAGCACATCTGATCTATTCTGGAAGCTGGCTCCAACTGCGGGCAGCATAAGGGCTAAAAGCAGACTTCCCTTGTTTTGTGTGAACCCTTGGTATTCTTAACTGACTCGATCCTAATGATCTGAGTGGTCTGTTTATATTCAGTGAGCATATCTGCAATGTATTTAGTCCCTATGCCATTGTGTGATTTATAAACAAGTAAAAGTATGTTAAAACCAATCCTAAAGGTCACAGGAAGCCATTGTAAGGACCTGAGGACTGGACTGCTACTGTTACATTCGAATAATAGAATATTACACAGGCACAAGCTACTTAAAATAAAGTGCATCAAGATTATACTTACAGTAAGTGTACTTCATGTGTATCTATACTGTACACCTTATCTAGATAGGGTGTACAAAAAGTGCCCACAGCTGCTCCGGCGGTTGTGGAAGTTGCTCCAGAGGATCTGAAAGAAAGGCACCATTCCACCAAGCTGGCAGAAGGCAGATGGATGCTTTGTCCCCAAAGAGGAAGCCTCAGTGAGCATAAGCCAATTTAGGACTATCTCCCTACTCAGTGCTAAATGCAAAATCTTCTCAGTGCTAGCAAAGAGAATGGATATGTCAACAATTCAATCCAAAAGGGCGGGATCCCAGGATTTGCGGGATGCCTGGAGCACAAAGGGAACCTGACAGTTGTATGGCTGGACTTGGCTAATGCCTACAGGTCTATCCCTCATGCTCTAATCAGGAATGCTCTGAAGTACTACCACATCCCAGATTATATCAAAATGATGATCAGTAGCTACTTGGACGGAACCATGGTCCAGGCTGAAGTAAGGGTCGTAGAGGAAGAGCGAAGGAAGGCAACAGTTGTGGAGCTAGGATCCCAAGGAAACTGGACAAGGTGGGATCTCCCCAAGAGGAAGGTGACATGGGCTGACCTTTGGAGAATCGAGCTGTATCAGTTCTCCTTCTTGCTTAGGGCCGTCTATGACACCCTTTCAAACTCCTGTGAATTTACACAGGTGGAGGACGAGGGAAGACCCAACATGTAAGCTCTGCGGGGAAAAGGGAACGATGGCACACATCTTGTCAGGATGTAAAACTGCACTTGCCCAAGGTAGATACAGATGTCGACATGACAAAGTACTGACTGTGCTAGCTGACATCCTAGAGCAGGAGAGGACCAAGAAATGGCAACACAAGCGCAAGCTACAACCTAGTATAACACTCATCAAGAAGGGACAAAACGATCAGTGCCCAATTAATCTAGTGTTAGCCTCAAGCAGCCTGTCCAAGCATGGAAACTTAGGGTAGACCTGAAGAGAAGACTTCAGTTCCCAGATGTCGTCCATACTACCTTGAGACCCGATGCAGTCCTTTTCTCCACAAAAGAAAAACAGATCATTCTAGTGGAGCTTACAGTGCCATGTGAAAAGGGGTGGGAGGAGGCATTTGAAAGGAAGTCTAGTCACTATAAAGACCTGGTGCAGGACTGCAGGTACAAAGGCTGGCAGACATGGTTGTACCCAGTCGAGGTGAGATGTAGGGGCTTTCCAGCACAGTGAGCATGGAAGTTGATGTCAGACAACGGACTGAAAGGGGCTGAGAGGAAAAAGGCAATTCGAAGATTGGGGGAGGCAGCAGAGAGAGCCTCTTGTTGGATTTGGAACAAGAGGGAGAAGCTGAGTTTCCAGCCAGGGAGTGAGAAGTGGCTGGGCACCACTGCTGATCCGCCAACAGGAGAGTGTTATGGTTAAGGGTCAAAACACTTCAGGATCTTTGGTAACCATCTGATGACACAACCTCCTGGCTAAAGGCTCCATTGCAAAATAACTGAGTTTGATTTAACTTAGTAGTACACAGGTTAGATACATGTAATACCTTTCTAATTACATCAAAATGACAGAATATTACTCAATCATAAGCTACTTAAAATAAAGTGTACTTTAGTGTAAGTAGCTTACATATTTGTAGCTGCCTTTTACATCCAAACTGTAATTACAGGCTGTTCCAAATCTTACGTCATGTAGGTACACCTAATATATTTATTTGAAGTACCTCAGTAGTTTTTATACCAAAATGGAACAAGATTATCTTATTAAATCAACGCGATAAACGAGATAGGTTAAAGTAATCTGATTATGTTATCCTACGTAAAATATGTAATGTAGGTTAATGGATAACGTTAATAACTACAATTTAAACCAAGTAATTTGTAATAAGAAACGGATTGCAATTTGTAAGTAATCTATCCAGCTCTGATCGCGACTGATTCGATTTGAAAGATTATTAGCCTTATAAGATTATAAGATTAGTAGCCTGTATGAAGTTATTGGCTCCTGTACGTGTCGCTCACAGAGAGAGAGAGAGAGAGAGAGAGAGAGAGAGTGTGAGAGAGGAGTTGTTGTTGCCGTGTTGAGATGGGTCATGTACGCTACAGGAAAGCACGCTTTCTTCTCATCTCCACACACTTTCGCAAGCTTAATGTGTCAAATGCGGCTTATACGGAAACGGTGGACTATCTGCATCATAAGCATCCTGCTGATATTCTACAAAACGACAGATATAGGCAGAAATGAAGTGCATCAGAAGACAGGATTGACAGGGTAAGGGTTCTAAAATGCTTTGAATTTGAGTGAATTACCGATCCTTTTCTAATGAGCATCGAGTCTGAATAAGGTGTAGCCTATGTGTTTAATCTCATTAAACAAGACATTCATTTTATGTAAATTTTTTGAATGGTTTGTTTCATAAACCTCCTATTGTCAACTATAGTTCACGTGCCCCGCTGTTGTTCCATTTCAATTAAATTAAGATCGCCTCACATTGACTGTCCTTTGTTTGAGTCGAAATGGCCATTTTATTCTTACACCCTCTTGTGAAAAAGACATGCAATTAATTGAACGTGCACTTGTAGTGATATTTTCATATGGACTACTTATTTTTTATATATTAATAAACCGTATTTGGAGGTAATATATCAATTTACCTAAGAGAGTACACTATTTCTCAACAACTTAAAACTGACGTTTTTAAAAATGCCCTTTAAAAATCCATAAGAAACAGTAAGTTAACCTGACAAAGACATTTCAGTAGAAACATTCAGCAGTAGGTTATATGTGACCATATTCATATGATAATACACAACATATAAATACATACTGAAGTCAAAAAACAAAAAATTAATAATTTCTAAGTAATTGCAATAACATGAAAGGAAACATTACGTTCAGGTTGCACTTAATTATTTTAATTTAAAATGTTCTGTTTTTTAATAAGTACTGTTTTAAAGTACATAAAAAGTACAAAAAAAGGACTACATAACTACATTCCCTTTTTTGCGTACATTCTACTTTTACTTTCCTGTTACTGATGTGTCAAATCTTTGCATCACTCAGTCTATTATTATAATGCCAAGCGTGTGTCAAAAGATTTCCAAGGGCTCTTGAAATGGAGTTTTGTGTAAATGTGATCTGAATGTTTTAAGTTTGAAATGCAAGGTAAATTTGCACTTGTTTTGTTCCAGGAACTGAAAAAAATGTGGTCAAGTTCATACTTGCTCACAATCTGCTTCGCTCATATACACATGCATAGCATTGGGCAATTTTAGGGTTTTACCACATATGATTTGATTAACTTTATTTTGGTGCCAAAACAAGTTAGAACATACACTTTTCGATACAGAGGTGCCTTTGTGATTTGCTTCTAACGTACGTATGTGTGTGTGTGTGTGTGTGTGTGCATGAGTGTGTGTTGTCGGGTAAGTGAGAGGACAGCAGACAGCTTCTGCTCATCAGATGTGGTTTCCTTTTGTCTCTTGCAGAGTTGTTAAGTTGTTACGCATGATTTAAAAACAGAAGTGGAAAAAAATAAATGTCAACTGCTTCTGAAGCCTGACTCTGCTGTTAGGTTTCAGTATGATGTAAATCTTTTGATGCCTTGCAGAGACAGTTTGCTCATTTCCAACCTGCAGATCTGTACAAACTCATCCCTCAAAGAAAGACAAGTTTGATAATTAAGCAAATAACAAGAACATTTAGTAAATTTTCTTACTTATATTTGTTTTTCTGTACAAATATGTAAAAAGTAAATCAAGATCAGCATTTACAATCAAAATGACATGTGATAAGTGTTGATTTTTGTAAAAAAAAAGAGTGTTGATTTCTTACCCTATTGGCAGATTTAAAAATATGCCAATAAAATAACCTTCAATTAAGTTATTTTGCTTTTTTGTTTCCCCATTAATTTTCAAGCGTGTCTTGGTTTAAGAGTATTTAGATATTTGTACTGGAAAACAAGACAAAAAAACTGAGTAAAGAGTAAAGAGTAATTATTTATTTATTTATTTTAATGATGCAACAGCGTGGTGGATGAAGGCGTGTAAGAGGTGTAAATCTATGTACAAAATGTATTTGTTAATGAAAACAAAACTCATGAACACAGGACTGCAGAGAATATACCACAGTATCTTAAAAAAACAGACAAAGCAAAACAAGACTGGACAAATGGCAACTGAAACACAGTATAGATAATGAGAAAAAGAAGCAGATGTCATCAGGGTAATTAAGGTTAACTGAAACTAAAACCAATAATAACTAAAACTGGAACAGAACCAGTTTTCACTATAGCATGCATATTAATAGCATATCGGTTGTTTATAAAGCACATATTCTGCATGACCATATTTTAGATCCCTTAATCCACCCAGTACTTAAACTTAACAACTACCTTACTAACTATTAATAAGCAGCTAATTAGGAGTTCAGTGAGGCAAAATTTGCAGTTAGTTAATAGTGAGAATTCAACCGTAAAATGAAGTGTGACCAAAATCTAATTCAAAATATTCACAATATCAATATCAATATCATTGATACTTAATGATATGCACAACCAATGACCAATGACCAAAACACGAAGCAAAAAAATAGTCCACAACTGCTTCAAATTAAGAGTGACTGGAGAAAAATGTTTAGAAGGCCTGTATTTAGATAGATAAATTTACATTTACATTTAGCCTAGTCATATAGCAGACGCTTTTATCCAAATTTTTATATTTTATTTACAAATGAGGACAATGGAAGCAATCAAAATGAACAAAAGAGCATTGATATGCAAGTGCTATAACAAAGTCTTTTTTAAAATTATATAATAAATAAAAAGACAAGAGATGAAATAGAAAAAGAATAGAGCAAGCTAGTGTTAGAGGCCTTTTTTGCGTGAATTTTATAATAAATAAAAAGAAAAGTAATAGATAGACTAGAAAAAGAATAGAGAAGCTAGTGTTAGGTTATTTAAGAAAACAAGCAGTTATTATATGAATAGAGTGCAAGTCTAAAAGGGGCAATTTTTTAAAGAACAAAAATACAATAGACAGTGCTGGAGTTAAACTGTCAAATAAAGATGGAAGAGATGTTTTATTTAGCTGATTCGTAAACAGCCGATTCTCCACATTCTGGATTAATTGTAAAGGTTTGATAGAACATCAATCGCAACGTTTTTGAAGGAGTTATGGTTGATGAGCCTAAATGGATGGTGAAATTTTGATGAAACAAAATTTAGACATGTAGACAGAGAAGAGAAGTGGTCCAAGAACTGAGCCCTGAGGCACCCCAGTAGTTAGATGTTGCGACTTGATACTTGTTGATATCGTAATGAAAACCAGTACTGTACACGGTATGATCCTTTCTTTTTGTTATAAGAATACATTAATGACTTTGACTACATGAACACAATACCGAAACCAGCAGAATTATCTGCACTGGTATGACCATATAATTACAATGGCACTTTTTTTTTGAACAGGAGGTCTGAGCCCAGTTCTACTAGACTGATGGTCAACAGCTCCGAGAAACTGTTTGGCTTTAGTTTAAGTGATCTGAGTGACATGGGAGTAGGATGGAAAATAAATGCTACACTTGTGACCATCATAAGGTGAGTAACCTGCACTAAATAAAAATTTTATACAGCACATAAAGCACAGATTTGAGAAGGATGAAAATGAGAGATATTGCTTAATTGTCTGAGTCCTATGACTCGCTCAGAGCATGACTTCATAGGGTCATTTTGAGAGCATGTTTGGATGGTATGGTCATGAGCTGATGAGTAATCTAGTCTCCTGATGTGCTTTAACACATGGAAAGGAAGGACGTGCTTCGCTTCTTGGATGCGGAGAGAGACGTGTCTGTTATCAAGAGCAGTTTCAAACCAGGCGATACTATCCACTACATTCTAGACCGGCGCAGGACATTCAATGTTTCTCAGACTCTACACACTTTACTTCCTGAAGTCTCTCCACTAAAGAACAAGACCTTCAAGACCTGTGCTGTGGTGGGGAACTCAGGCGTTCTCCTGAATAGTGGATGTGGGAAGGAGATAGACAGCCATGGTTTTGTTATACGGTAATGTATTTACTTCTTTGCGGTGATCTAATCATTGCTGTCTTATGGCAAGGCATGCAGTGTAACAAGGTCTAATGGTCATTTATCTCCCACTGAATCAGTGTTTTCCCACTGGTAGCTTGGCTTGAATACCATTTGATCCCATTTTTGGAAATTTGAACCAGGAACAAAAGCTCAAAGTAATTTAGAGCTTCACATGGCACATTTTCACTATAATCACCCCAAAATGAAAACCTTACATCATGTCTTTCTAAACTAGTGTTTTGTTTTGTTTTTTGGTCATATGGTTTATTTAAAGGTCAAATTCTTGCTATTAACAAACCATTAACTATGACATTTTCCTCAATATACTCCTGATTTGCTGCTTATTAATATTTAGTAAGGTAGTTGTTAAGTTTAGGTTTTGGGTAGGATTAGGGATGTACAGTAGAATATGGTCATTTAGAATATGAGCTTTATAAGCACTAATAAACAGACAATGTGTTAAGTATGCATTCTAATAAACCACTAGTTATTAGGGAGAATTGGTCAAGATAAGATATAGTTAAAATAGGTTTTTTTATATTTTAATACATTTGAGTTACTCATTGCTTTATGTTAATGACATTTTTATTGTTCATTTTTATTGAACAATAATAATTCCTGTTCCAACCTTATTCATGAAGCAAAAATGAAGGTATATTTCATATCAAGTGATTTCACAATGGGGACAGAGGATGTGGAATGCTATGTATGACAAAAAACAAAACAAACAAACCAAAAAAAAAAAGTCATGGCCTAATTTACAAGGAGTTGGACTTGTGACCCAAAGGTTGTGGGTTCAAGTCCCAGGTCCGGCAGGGATTGTAGGTGGGGGGAGTGAATAACCTGTGCTCTCTCCACCTTCAATACCGCGACTGAGGTGAGATCCTTGAGTCGATCCCCGGGCACCATAGCATTGGCTGCCCACTGCTCCAGGTGTGTGTGCACTTTGGATGGGAGCACAAATTCCAAGTATGGGTCACCATACCTGGCCACAAGTCACTTCACTTTCACTAAATTCAAGTTTGCTGCATTAAATTGTCAGGCTTGTTTCACATGATTGAATGTGATTTTTATGTTTTTTAATGAATGTGGTTCTGTGGTGCTCAGTAGCCTCAGTCCACATTATTAAAGAGCAGTATTAAAATATCTAAAAACATCTGTTTTCGAAATATTTATTTTTTATTTGTTCTTTGAACTGTAATTTATTTGTCTTTTTTGCACATATTTTCAAAGACCCCTGTCTCTGACCATTGTCTGTTCTTTTATCCCTGAGCAGATGTAACCTCGCTCCTCTGGAGGATTTTGCAGATGACGTGGGTTTGAGGTCAGACTTCACTACTATGAACCCCTCTGTGATCCCGCGGGTGTACGGGGGTCTGAGGGACAAACAACAGCAGGAACAATTCATCCGACGTTTACAGCAGCTAAAAAATAACGTGCTTTGGATCCCTGCCTTCATGGTGAAGGGTGGAGAGAGGCATGTGGAAATCGTGAACCAGCTCATTCTTAAACACAAACTCAAAGTGCGCATGGCGTATCCTTCACTCCGCCTGATCCACGCCGTACGAGGGTAAGTTAGGACATTTACAATTTCAGTTTTCATTTTGAATTGAAATAAAGCAAAAGAGTGCAGAACTTTTAAAATTTGTCTTGGCAAATTCGGCTTTTCTAGTTAAAAATCAAAGTGATATAAATTTTGGAATTTTGTTTAAATTCAAAAAACATTTTAGAGGCTGGAATACACTACACAACTTTTAAAATATAAAAATATTTTTAAAACACTAGGCAACATACACTTACTCTTGTAAATAGAGACAAAGGAAAACTGGGCACCATACACGACCGAGGATCATACACCACCAGACTTTAAAGTTGTTCCGATCACAACAAACTCACATAGAAACATGCACTAGGAAACAAAACACCTGCTTTAGACATGCTTTTTTGGGCATTAAATAATGGCACAAACACCAGCACCAATGTAAGTAAATCACATTGCATGATCCATGTCAATACTCTCACATCTGAAAGGGAAACGCCTACAAATGCATATTCAATATGGTCAGGCGCAAAAATAACTGTGTTCACCCCTTTTCAGCAGTAATTCTTCACTGCACATCTTTAGTAAATCCTGACAGTACTAATTTAATGCCAAAAGACTATTAGTAAATCTGGCCTTTAGAAGTAGTGATTTTACATTTCATAATACATGGTAGACCATTTATAGTACTGAAAATTGGTACCATAATGCTTAAAGTACACTGATAATAACTACAAACAATGTTTATTTTTTAGTTACTGGCTCACAAATAAGATAAATATCAAACGACCCTCTACTGGATTATTGATGTACACAATGGCTACACGCTTCTGTGATGAAATCTACCTTTATGGATTCTGGCCTTTCCCCAAAGATGGCAACGGAAATCCTGTTAAATATCATTACTATGACGGACTGAGATATCGCTATTTTTCCAATGCGGGTCCTCACCGGATGCCTCTGGAGTTCAAAACGCTGAAGAGACTGCACAGCAAAGGTGCGCTCAAACTGACCACATCTAAATGCACATACCCTTAACGTGCAGCACTGACACTCAGAACTCAAATGAAGATTGAGAAATCAAGATAAAATGTAAGCTTTGGAGAATAAGTGTGCCTTCAACTGCAACTGTACATCCTGTGAGACTTCCTGTGAGATTTGTTTATTGTAGAGAATGCAATGCTTTACACATTGAACTACTGTTGTTTCCAAATGACAAATGAAACGGTCCTGCTTAGTGCACTGATATTTCAATCTTGGTAAGCCATTTTGTCTGAAAATGTCTTTCACAAAAGTTGCCAAAGATACTGTATTTTTAGTATATGGAAGCATAATTATTTTTTAATTCATAAAATTTAGAGACTCCCAACCTGGTCACACATGTGCAAAAAGGTTTCATGAATTTAAATTGAATTCGAGGCAACTTGGTCTGATTTCACCCACAGTATCCACTGGAAATTTTAATAATAGGTGTAAATGATTTTCTATTAATTTGAAAAAAGGAACACGCCTGGTTTGTTGTCAATAAATCTTATGGTTACAGCTGAAAAAGGGAAACACTGGTATATTTCAGTTTCAGATTTCTGAATGTATTACATGTATGTTGTTAAAGTAATTTAGACCAATCTGTCTTAATCAAATGTACTGCAGTATGTTAGATTGTATTGGCATGCCTGAAACAGATGACTTGAATATAATAACACGTCACATTATTTATGTGGCATTACATTGTGTGTGTTACAGGTGGCTTAAGTATGGATAAGTAGTAAAAACGTTCTAAGCATATTATTGATGCAGAACTTTTTTATCTTCAAACATGAGTAAAAAATCTGAATGGATAATGTATGTACATTAGGCCTCTCTGAATGAAGACATGCAGTGCATTAGAGTATTGATTTACAGTTTTGTTTTACTTTAATTCTTTTATTTATATTGTAATGTATTTTGTATTTCAAAGATGTTAAATACGTTTTCAAGCGTTTTTGTGTGTTTTTACATTTTATAGTATTTGTCTTAATGTATCAATTTGTTTTTAATGCCAAAAGCAAAAATCATCTCTTGTGAATCTATGATTATATTGACATTTCTGATTTCTTGACCAAAAGAACACTGTGAAATAACATGAAGTGACATATTCTTGCATTGTTTTGAAATTTTGCAGGCGGCCTGTTTCCAAACAGTTCAGTAAAAAAATCTGTGTATACTCTTTAAAATCTAATTGTAATTCAATTACTCTAAATTATACCAATTAATAATTAGTTGAAAAAATACTGTACAGTACAGTTTAGTACAGTATAGTGTATTTTACCACTCCGGTGACACCAGTGACCAGTCAGAAAACTGTGTAATCATGAAACTAATAGCACAAGTACAGCTTCTGTGAGGTAGAACATAATGCAAGTCTGTATTTTGGCAAGCTTCATTGGCTATTTACATGCAATACAAGCACTTAAATGAACAGACTACATCAAATTCTAGGGAAATCATTAGAGGATATTTACACTTGGTCACTACCAGTGTTTTACAGGTCATATAGCTATCCAGTCATTAGGTGAATGCAATCTGAAATGCACTTCAGTGTAATGAATCTGAATGTTCAGGCCTCATAAAAAATGATTAATGTAATGAATTAAAATAAATTAAGTGACCAAGTATAAATGTTCCCTTAGGTTGTAAAAAAATCCTATCTAACTGTAAACTGGAAGATCATCCAATACTACTACAAATATTAATACAAAAAAACCCCAGAAAGGAAATGGACTTAACGATATGTGTGTTATATACAATAGCAGTGGCAGCGTCTTTACATAATTAGCAAATGCTGAAAACATAAGAATTCACAAACAGGTTTACAGCAATGCATGCCATCCTTCTTTCTTAACCTCTCGTCTGAATGCAAAGCAACATGCAACATCTGAATGGGTTAAGTTGATCTGAAACAAGCATCATTTAAATTAACGACTGAGAGAATTAGAGAAGTTTGAGTTTGATGTAATTCTGAGGTTTCTACTTATATTTCTATGCTTCTAACTGCTGTCACTGCACAGGTTGCCATGACAACTTCACGCACTTGCTGCTGCTGCATTGTCAAAAGAAAAAGCACTTGAATATTATGTATAGAGTTATTTTAGGTTTCATCATAAATATTTACACTAGATGATTTGATCATTGTAGTTTCAATTTGTTAAATTGTTCTATTTATTTATATTCATACCGCTCAATTATCAATTTGTTGTTTAATTTCAATAAATAAGCAAATGCACTTCAAAGCCAATCTCAAGATCAGTTCAACATCAAAACAGTAAAGATCTAATTACAAATTTTAGCACTGTACAGCTAAACCTTCTGATATTGCACAAAATTCTAATTTGGCGTCATGCATCTGTAAGGCTATGCATTTGAGCCATTTAGGCATAACAGCTTCACCATCATCAACCTGGTCACTTTTGAGGACAAAGTGATGCCCTTGTAGTCCACAAAGACCCAACCCATTAACCTGTCATGATCAAACTAGCCTGAAGTCAACTAATAAACTCTTAAGTTACAGTTAGGTAACTAAAGTTATAGGACATTCACAGATCTAATTTTAAGAGAAATTTAGGAGATCATTACGCTATGGTTTAAACATTTGGTTGTGCTTGTTGAGAACACCAGACTGTTCTGCAATCTTGTTCACATTCTTGTTTCCTCGGATGGGCGACTTATGTAGTCCTGAAGTGCCTGATGCAATGGCAGCCATTTTGCTGTAGATGATTTTATTGCACTAATCCATCTGAAAACAGAAGAGAAAAGGATGATGAAAATTCCTGGCATTTCGCCAATGTGCTGCCTAATGCTTTCCTGTCAGAAATTACAATTAGCATTCAAAAATGCATACTTTTTTCATATCATGGGCAACAGGATTTTCAAAAGATACCAAAATGTGTTTCAAGATCAAATCCATGAGCAGATTACAAATAACGTTTCACATTAAAATCACATTTCAACAGCTGTGGCGCTTTATTTTTACTTCACCCTCCTTGATAAACAACAGTGTTTGTGTTGACATGTTGACCCTCACTTGTTTCTCAGACTGCTCTCTGGTTTCCTCCTACATAAGTGATGTTGATAAACAAATTTCGGGAGAAGCATGTACAAATAATAAGCCACGGCTGGCTCCGCATATATCCTCAATCAGCCTATTTCCGTTCACCCAATCAGGTCTAAGCATCTCCGCCTTAAATGAGCCCATTTCCATCCCTTCCGTATCTCCCCCCCTCCACCTCCCCTTCTCCGCCATCAATCCGCACCTTCCTCCGGGGGGTTAAATCCCCTAAGATAAAGTCTGTGGTTCACACACGCTCAATATACTTTCAAGTATTATTCTAATAGTTGATGGTCTATTTAATGTAGACCATCAACTGCTTGATTTCTAGCATTCCTCAAAATATTTCTTTATGTTCAATATAAGAAAGAAACTGGAGCAACATGAGGGTAAATGATGATAAAATGTTCATTTTTGGGTGAACCATTCCTTTAATACAGTACTGTGAAAAAGTCTTAGGTCATTAGTATTTTCACCAACAAAAAATGGTTTTAAGTCGGTTATAACTATCTTTTGCGGTAGCGTGTCAGTTGGAAATATCAGTTTACATTTCCAAACATTATTTTTGTCATTAATTGTAATAATGCAGTGAGATTACTGTCTGCACAAGGAGTCTGACATCAGCCAGTGCTCCACACAGAGATCTGATCTGATCATCATCCAGTCTGTCTGGAGTGAAATGAAGTAACAGAACAAACTGAGACAGAATAAATCCAGAAGAACTGTGGCAACGTCTCCAAGATGCTTAAAAAAACCTACCTGCAAAGCTACAGTACTGTTCAAGGTTTTAGACACTCGTGTAAAAATGCTGAGAAATGAGGATGCTTTCAAAAATAATGTCATAAATAGATTTAATTTATCAGTTAACTTCTATTAACTAAATATTTGGCATTACAGCTTTTTGTAAAACATCTTCTGTTCCGAGGTACACTTGCCCATAGTTTTTAGAGATAACCTTCCAGGTAGGTTTTTTTTCTTCATCTTGGAGACGTTGCCACAGTTCTTCTGGATTTATTCTGTCTCAGTTTGTTCTGTTACTTCATGTCATTCCAGATAGACTGGATGATGATCAGATCAGATCTCTGAGTGGAGCACTGGCTGATGTCAGACAATAATCTCACTGCATTATTACAATAAATGACAAATATAATGTTTGGAAATGTAAACTGATATTTCCAACTGACAACTGACTGTTACCGCAAAAGATAGAAATAACTGACTTAAAACCATTTTTTGTTTGTAAAAATACTAGTGGCCTAAGACTTTTGCACAGTACTGTATATATATTTTTAATTGAGCCATTTTGTAGACTGAAACTTGTTTTCAGCCCATCAGCCTTTTGACAGTCCAACTTGTTTGAAAAGTTTAGTTTTAAAAGTGGATTTAATGCATTTACTGAATGTTTTTTAAATGCATGATTGGACATTATTCAATTTCAAAGTGAATTACCGTTTGTTCTCGTTTGCATTCTCTGCACAGAGGTAGAACACTTTAAACTCTTCAGACGGAGGTCTGAGCTCAATAGCAGATCTTCTGGATACCACTGGCTGATCCCTCACTGTGTAGCCATGCAGGTAGATTCCCCCTGCAACAATACAAATGAGAGGTACTTTATTAGCTGTCACAGCAAAGCAAGCTATACTAGAACGAAAAATTTAAAACATTTGCATGAAAGAACATAAATAAATTGGTGCCATTAAACGATTAATAGCAATAAATCGCATCCAATATATATATATATATATATATATATATATATATATATATTAGACAATATGTGTGTGTAGTGTGTATATTTCTAATGGATATATATATACACACACATGCATGTGTATATTTAAGAAAAATATGTTACATTTATATATTAAATATATTTAAATTAGTGCTGTCAAATGATTAATCGTGATTAATTAGATCCAAAATATTTTGTTGTTGTTTACATAATATATGAGTGTGCACTGTTTTATTATGTATATATAAACAGAAACATATGCATGTATATATTTAAGAAAAATATGTCAGGTTTATGTATTAAATATATTTTTATATAATATAAAATACAATAATATAAATATATAAATGTATATATATGTAAATATTTTCAAAATATATACTGTATGTGTGCATATTTATATATACATAGCACACATACATATATTATGTAAACAAAAACTATTATTTTGGATGCAATTATTCACAGTTAACCATTTGACAGCACTAATTTATATATGATATAATTTATATAAATATAAATATATACACAAAAATACAAGTAAATAATTTCTAAATATATGCTGTATGTATGTGTCTTAATAAATAATATACACACTACACCCAAACATATATTATTTAAACAAAACCTTTTATTTTGAATGTGATTAATTGCACTAAAATAAACCTATACACTATTTGCACAAGAGTATTGGGACACCTGACCGTCAGGTACAGAGAAATTCATAGTTTCTTCATAGTTCTTAGTCCCTTCTTTTGCAGCCATAATACTTCCACTTTTCTGGGAAGGTTCTTCTGCTTCTGTGGGAATTTTTGCCTGTTCATCCAGTAGAGCATTTGTAAGATCAGTCAAACACACTACTGTGCAAAAAGTCCCTTTGTATTCTCACCACCCAAAAGTGGTTTTAATCAGTGGTTTCAATCTTTTACTGTAATATCTCAGCAGGAGAGATAGGTTTACATTTCACAAACATTATTCTTGCCATTAACTGTAATCATAATTATTAAAGACGTATAGATCGGTAGGGGTATTGATGCCAATCTACCACGGGACTTGGGTAAGAAGTATGAAAGGAGACAGGGCACTGTTCAACTCTTTATTTGACAAATCTTGTAATGGTTCACAGCAGAGGGCACAACATTGTTCCAACTGGATTGGATACAGTACGGCTTACAGTCACAAAATGTTAAATGTGGTCTTTATTAACACCTGATGAAATGGCGGAGCAAGCGGCTCATGAAAGTGAAAGTTAAGTGGAATACCGGAAACTGACATGAACTAGCGGCATACCTTCATAATAAAAGTCCTCCCACTAAAACATATACAGGGAATTTAGAACAGCTGCCCCCAGATTAGCATAGCTAATATGTCTAAAGATAAATTTCCTTAGTTGTTAGAATCAGTTTCCCTTCCATCCGGAAGTGCCGGAAGCAGGATCAGCTTGGCCACAGGTCGTAGGTATAGGCGGTCATTGATCTGTACTTGAGCTGACCTGACGTGTCCATCAGCAATGGGGATCAGTTTGACAACTCGACCAACTGGCCACTGGGCTCTGGGTAGCTGTGGGTCGATTATCATGACCACCATATTCTCACCTAGATCTTGAGTTACCCGCTGCCACTTCTGGCGAGTCTGGAGACCGGGGAGGTAATGTCGTGTGAAGTAAGACCAGAAGTGATCGACAATTGTCTGGGAATGACGCCAATGACGCTTGAACAAGGGCTCAGGGGTGTAAATCACCTGGGGAAGTAAGGCGTCTCGCCGCCCCATGACCAGCATATTGGGGGTAACCGGATCCAGATCTGCCACATCAGACGAAACATATCCTAAGGGCTTGCTGTTCAGAATACCCTTGACTTCAATCAGCACGGTCTGCAGGCACGGACAGCTCCATGAGCGTCCTTCCTCTGGTGATATCGTCTGCCGGGTTATTTGAGGAATCAACGTAACACCAATAGTAGAGCTTGGTCAACTCTTATATTTCTGCCACCCTTGTCCCAACAAACACCTTGTACCTACAGGACTCAGATTGGATCCATGTGAGCACTGTAGTTGAGTCGGTCCATAATGTTACCGTCTGGCAATGGTCAGTTCCTGTCTAAGGAAATGTGCAAGCTGGGCACTGGTCAACGCTGCACACAGTTCGAGGCAGGGCATAGTCAGCTGACGCTTAGGAGCCACCCTTGAGCGAGCCATTACAAAGGCGGTGTGGATCTTTCCATGCTGCTCAGCATGAAGGTAGGCCACTGATCCATAAGCGACCTCCGACGCATCGCCAAACACATGTAGGCTTAATCTTGAATTCTCCATATCAAAGTCAGCAGGAAGGTAACACCTAGGAGGCTTGAGTTTACAAAGATCAAGCAACTCCTTCTCCCAGACGTTCCACTTCTCCAGCAAGTCTGCAGGGAGGTTCGGATTGTCCCAATCCCTTGGTCTGGTCCAGAGCCTCTGGACAAGAACCTTGGCCCGGGTGGTAAAGGGAATGGAGAATCCTAGGGGATCATACTGCGTTGCTAAGACCTTAAAGATATACCTCATAGTTGGGCGATGCTCTGCTTGCATACGATGCCTGTAGCCCAGGCTGTCTTCTAAGTAGTGCCACATTAAACCAAGAGCCGGCTCCAGCGGGTCTGAGTGGTTTTGCTGTAGCCACAGCTCAATGTTCTCTGAACAGGCCTTTGTTGGTAGATGCTGGACAACAGAGGGGACAGTCGTGGCCCACTGCCTAATTTCAAAGCCCCCAGAGGCTAGGAGAGGCCTCATCTTGTCGATTAGTTGCTTGGCCTCTCAGCAGTGGGAAGGCTCACTAGACAGTTGTCCACGTAGAAGCTTCAATCTATAGACTTCAGCACTTCCTCATTCCCCAGCTGATGACAGTGAACATGGGTCTGAAGCGCAAAGGTAGCGCAGCAGGGGCTACAAGTTGTCCCGAAAGGCAAGACTTGCCATTCGTAAATATCTGGTGGGTCCCTTCGGCGCAGGTTCCTCCATATAAATCTCAGAAGGGGTTTGTCTTCGGGTAGGAGTCTCACTTGGTGGAACATACCACGTATATCCCCGCTGATGGCAACTGCATGCTGCCAAAACCGGAGGAGAACTCCTAGCAGTGAGGCTCCAAGGGTAGGACCTGGGAGCAACCGCTGGTTAAGGGAGACACCCTGGTATGCAAAGGAACAATTGAAGACCAGCCTGTACTTGCCGTTATGTTGCACAAGGTGGTGCGGTATGAACCAAGACTCCTCATCTACCCGCTGGCCTTCTGGTGGTACCCTAACGACATACCCTGCGTCGAGGAGTTTCTGTTCTTCAGCTTCGTACACCTTAGCCCTCTCGGGGTCTCTACTCAGGCGCTTTGCAGTATTCCTAAGGCTGGAAAGAACAGATTCGATAATCCCCTTCAACGGTGGAGCGTCTGGAACACGACGGAGTGGAGTAGCGTAACGCCAGACTCTGTCAACTTCTACTCGTTGTGTTCTGGTTTCCAACATGTCTGCAGACATCTGATCTTGTTTCGATCACGTTATCATCTTCTCACTGAGAGACGGAAGGACATTGAGTCGCTCAACATGTTGATAGACGGGGTCACGCAATGGTGTAAGAAAAGTAAACAGGCACTGCGGGGAAGGTACCTGATGTGGGAGCAATCCATCTGGTCCCTGGAGGACCCAACCAAGCTGCGTTCGTAAAGCAGCTGGTCCGCCAGCTGGTCCCAATCTGATGGGCTCCTTCGTGGTAATCAAAGTTGGATCATCAGACCCAATTAAGATTAGGGGTTGGACCCTATCGAAGGATGGAAGGGGGATCCCTCTGAGGTGGTGATAACATCGCTGGAGCCTCTTGATGGGGTAGGTTTGCTCGGTTAACGTGAGTGGAGAAGCAGTGAAGACACCAGTGAGGTTGTACTTCTCTTCTGGCCTCGATCGCGGGGAAAGCAGCAAGTCAATTGACTGTCCCTTCAGTTCTGTGATGTCATGACGGATGGTGCGAGGGCCATAATCTCCTCTCTTCCCTCAATTCCTAGCTGCTGGACTGCTGCAGGATGGATGATACTCTGCTAAGCCCCATTGTCCAGGATAGCATACATTGAAACAGACCTCTTGCCTCTCCACAGCAGCACTGGAACTACTTTCAGGTACACATGACCCGTCGGACTAGGAGAGGTAAGATATGCTCGCTCATGAGATGTCGTCAGCAGAACACTGTTAGGACCATCCTGGGCAATGGAATGCAGAACTCCCAGATGTATATTACCACAGTCCCTGCCAGGCTTCCTCAACGTACATTCATCCCATTTATGACTGGTACGCCCACATTTCCAGCATCTTTTGCCATCCTTGATCCACTTTAGAATCTGATTTTGTGAGCACTGACTCTTACAGAACAGACACAAATGTTTCAGTCTCCTGACTGATGACTGAGTGTGTGCAGCATCAGTACGGACAGTCTGTTCTGTGCTAGCTTCGGTGGGCTGATCACTGCCATGATAGACTGCAGTGGGTCGAGTCTGGGGCTTGGGAGCAGGCTGGTGATCCTTACGTGAGATCTGTACTCGCTCAGTCTGGTAACGCTGCACCATCTTAGTCGATAAAAGCTGTGCTTCTGCCTTAACCTTCAACCAGTCAGCAAGGTCATGCAGGTTATATGGGTTGAGGCTGTCAGTGTGCAATCGGCCTCGCAACTGTAAGTGCTCTATAAAGCTGTCTCGGTAGTGTTTGGGCAACTTACTGAGTAATCTGTTGACATGCCCCATCCAGGACAGCTCTCTCCCCTGAGGACCCTCGAGTGACATCAGCATCCCAACTAGTAAGTCAACATTGAGCACAAAACTCTGAAAGGCCTTCGCGTCCCCTACTCTGATATCAGGCGAATTCAGCAAGGCTGCAATCTCACTTTGTGCCAGTTGATGAGGCTGGCCATACTGTCGTTCCAACGCTATCATCGCAGTCATATAGGGTGCAGGATGATGCCAGCATGATTGAGCAATCAACCTAGCTTCCTCTAGAACCAACTGCTCCATCAATACCCTGTACTTACAGTGCTCAGTAAGCTCTGTGTGATGATTGAAAAGATTATCCTAAGCCATCTTTAGGTCTGTGAACTCCCTTTGACTATCGTTGACGAGCTTAGGCAGAGCTTGAATCGGAACTGGTTGAAGCGGGGGTGTAACAGGCATAGGCTGGTAAATTGGAAGTGGTTGCTGTTGAGTCACTGGAGAGGGATGCCCGGGCTGCACTGAAGTATAAATAGGAGGTTGAGCAGGGTGATACCCAGCAGTCAATAGTGGAGGGCGATACAGGTCAGACACAGAAAACGACTGCTGTGTGGATTGGCTGGGCATGCGAGCTTGTACCTGATATACAGGGGGAACAAGAGGCCTGTATGCTGTAGTGGTCAAAGGCAGCTTCACTGATGTAACAGTACGTGGCAGTGATGAGGTAAGATGGGATGCAGAATCTGCTGTGGCATTGCATGTGGAACAGGTAAGGGGGAACCCTCAAGGTATGGCGGAGTCGTACCATATGCAGCAGGTGGGATAGATTGTGCCACATTCCACAAAGCTGATTGCTGCGGGACATTGATGTGGGCTGTCTGAGCTAAAAAATGACTTCTTTAACTGTAGCAGCGGGACAGATGAGACAGCAGTAGCTTTTGGTCTGACCACAGGAGGTGAAATAGCTCTGGCTTGTACAGTACATCTACTTGGAATGTGGGTGATGCAGCACCACTGCTGAATGAATCCCACTCATATGGGCTGTGATATCCTGAATGAGCTACTGAAGGGCTAGGATGTTGGACAGATCTCTCAACGTCCAACTGATGACTCATAGCGGAACCTTCTCCATACTGCGCCAGCGACAGATCATCCATGGGTAGCTGCTCCACAGTCGAGACTGGGCCGGCCTGTCCATTGAGGTTCAACTGCACTGCTGGAGACATCCTTGGTAGGTCGAAGTGTTAAATGTGGTCTTTATTAACACCTGATGAAATGGCGGAGCAAGTAAAAAGAAAGTAATGCTCATGAAAGTAAAGTGGAATAGCGGAAACTAATGTGAACTAGCGGCATATCGTCATAATAAAAGTCCTCCCACGATAACATATTTAGTGAATTTAGAACAATAATCATATTTGTAAACCGTTCCAGCAGTTACACTGTAAAAGACATACCTATTGCGCAGGTTGAGCGAATGCTGGCGTAGAAATATAGGCATCCGTCTTTCAGCACACAGTAGTGCTGCACCCACGAGTCCTTGCATCTGTCCAGCTGGTGCAGTAACCCAAGGCATTCTGGGTTCTTGACTGCCAGAGGGGGCAGGTTTGAGTTGTGCCGAGTCACATCCACCCACACGTGATTCTGCTTCGACAAGCACCATCATTAGCATTACCACAACAACAGCAGTCGCTTTCAGCCAATGCAATTTATTTTATACTAAATAATATACTATAAATTCATCCTATCAGTTTACATTAATAGAGTTGAAACAAAATGTTTAGGTATGTGCAATGAGGCTACAGCAAATAATGCATGCACAATGATTAGGAAGTTACCTGTGTAATAGGATGAACTGCTCTACCCATAGCCTCCAGCCACCTGAGAAAACAAACAATTAAAACTGATGTTAATTTGTTTTTACCTAATGAGTTTTTCGTATGCAAGTTAATTATCACCTTCAATCAAGCTAGATGGTATGATGCAAACAGCAAAATTAAGTTTTGATGCATGGGAAAGGCTCTATGAGCCTAATTGCTTTCAGTGTTGGGGAAGCTACTTTGAAACATTTATGTGACAAGCTACACTGCAAATCATGCATCTTAACAAGCATCAAGTATCATAAGTACAAGTACCAGTTTTTTCAACTGCCAACACACAAAATCTTTACTTGTTACACTATTTCTGAAAGCTGACACTTAAATAGCAGAAGCAACCATACACTAATTCTCAGCCTTTGAGTTTTAAATTTCATAAAACACTTTTTTCATAAAATCATATTATACCCCTGAATGTTTTTACACTATGAAATGAATATCTGGTTTACATTGTACCTGCATCTTTTAAGAAAAGACAATCTGCATGAGAGCTGAATTCAGGAAGCTGATCCGATTGGCCATTGTCTCTAGAATTTGGGCACAGTTTTGTTCATTATGCATATTTGCCCCTAAAACTCATATTATAATGACCCTATTATGGATTTTTGAAAATGACCTTTCATGCAGTGTGTAACACAACTCTAATTAAATGAAAATATCCTGCAAAGTTTTAAATCTGAAAATGTACCATGTATAACGTTATTGTCTTTCAAAAGAAACAGTCAACTCTGAGCCATTTTGAAAAAGAGTTCCAAGCTGTTTCATGTTGACGTCAACATGAAACATTAGCATATAGCCCATCGACTTCTTTTTGTCTTCCTGCAGAGGCATATTTTTTTTTTACTTGCTTTAATAATTAACAAAAGTTCTAAATAATAATAATATAAAGTTAAAAATTTAATAATACATATTCAATTTTAAGCAGTTAATAGTCCAGAATTTTTTTTATAAATGTTGTTAACTAGACTACAAGCTACTAACCAAACATAGCCAACTACATACAGTATAACTATCATCTTGGCTATTTAAGGAGGCAATATCTTTTAAAACAAAAACATTTACATTGTTGTTTAATAGTGCCGTTTTGTTTATGCTACACCATCAGTGCAGCTTGGATGAGCCAAATTCTGAAAACAGTAGAAAGGTCACACAGTCTGACAGCTTTTAACAAATCTCTCTGTTTATAAAAGTACTGCATGTTCTCACTTCTTCATCTCTTGGTTTGATGTGGCACACAGGTAGTAAACTCGATTCCCAGACACAGGGTGGCATCTGAACACAAACGGCTTTCCTAAGCTGCTGTCGGCCTCCACCAGCGCCCCTTCTAGACTCACCACAGACAGAGCTCGGCTCTTCCCTTCATCCTGTCAACGAGAAACGAAGTTTATATGACACAGTACATTTAAATTTTACAGGTGCATATGTCAGGATGAAACAGAAAACTGCACTCACGCGTTTGTTTCTGTAATAATAGAGGCAGCAGTCGTGCCTGAGCACAAACCACCTCTTTCTCCAGCCCTTCAGCCAGCTGGACTGAGTTCTCTTGTGCAAGTAACCTCTGCACGCTGGTCGAGGAGTGTTCGGCATTCGACCGATATCAGAGCCAATGGTCAGAGTCAAAATGTCTGGGCCTTTATTATTTAAACAAGAAATCACACAATACAATTAGACACAAATTTATTTAATAAAGTTATAAAGTAGCACTGATAAGGTTTTATTTTAACAGTCTGCTACATATAACATTGCAGGAATACAGTATACATTATTTAAAAAAGTGAAGTTCCTTGATTATTACGCTGGAATGAGAATATAGTTCCTAGTTATATTGGCCTAGAAAATTGCAACTTTTCATTTTCCGTTGGCCTTAGTACATGATTTAAAAACTCTTTGGTCGTTTTTGAGCACGATGCTAATGGTCTAATCAGATTCAATAAACTATGCTAAGCTACAGCTAAAAGTGCTACCATCAAACCCTGAGATCAGCTGAATAGATTCAAAAACAGTAAAATTTAACTGTTTAACTCTAAGGAAGTTGGGAAATGAGCCTTTTTATTTTATTTTTTTTAAGTGGCATGTTCCGTTAAGGCCCCCTAATATAAAGTAGGATCAGAAATATTTTAGAAGCTACGATACAGTTTTTGTCAATCAAATCTTGCATAACTATGATAGGAAATACTGATATCTAAATATAGCTTGGAAAAAAACTTTAAAAATAAAGCATAAACATAAACCCAAATAGGAAATAAAACAGGTATCGAAGAAGCATATGTTCTTAACTCCTGAAACACTGGTGTCTCATATTTTAGAGCAGTCAGTGCAAGTTATGAAACAAATTAATTAAATCTATATGTGTATGTGTAAAAATATTCACCTGTAACACTCTTTGTAATCATTAACATTTTCTGTAATTTAATACAATTTCATTCCAAGTAACTGTAACTAATTATTATTATTTTGGGTAACACTTTATTGTCCTTGTTACAACCATATAGTAAGTACATGTTATTCATTAAAATAACTCAGTACCTAAATGTATAATTACACTGTAACAAGGACAAATAAGTTACAATAAAGTGAAACCTTATTTTGTAATTAAATTATGTAATTTAGTTACATATTACTACTTCCCAACACTGCAACTATACCAATCAATGTTCAGTAAATGGTTACACAGAAAACTGGGCATGAAACCAACAAACTTAAATCACCTCAAAATATCAAAACATTGTCCATGAGAAATGCAGTAGTAATGTTGTCTGCGTGTCCACCCTACCTTGACGTGCAAGGTCAGCTGCTTCTGAGTGTGGCACCATAGTGACATCGGTGCCGTTTACCGCCAGCACATAGTCTCCGACCTGCAGGCCTGCCTCCTCAGCTGCTCCATCTGAAACACAGCACACCAGCAGCTCCATTTGACTCCACAACATCTAAGGAACACTGCCCATGAACAGCGCACGCTTTACTACTAGAACTTACTATAAGTTAGCATTATAGAACTGAACAGAAAATTTTGTGTCTATCTCTGCAATGTTCATCTGCTTATGGTAGACTTTAAAAGCTAATCCATGTGATTAAAGGATAGTATTATTGCTTTTCCAAACCCATCTCAAGAGAAAATGTAGCTATTTTATAAATCTTTGATTTGGTATAAATTTGCATGATTTGTTGACACATACAATTTGTATAAACACATAAGAATGAAGCTCTACTGTACTCCTAAACCATCACAAAATACACAAATGAGTCTGTGGATATACTGTGTAGCTGAGTGCACAAAGGCATCTTTAGACTTTAATGATCTACTTTGACAAGCACAAGATATATATTGATGATAATAACTTACTTGTGTCCACCTCAGTGACCACGATGGGTTTGGAGTACTGAATCCTGAAGCCCCAGGGATACTCGCCCATGCCTTTGCTGATTTTTACTGTCCGCTCACGAACTGAAACGTATAATGCATCTTTAAACACCACAAATCATAAATAGCCAGTTCTATATTCATTAAAGAATGCCATGAACTCACTTGCTGCTGGTCTAGTACAGCTATTGAGACAGTGTGCACTTTCATTCTGGTTAACTTCATCTCCATGGTATATCCATGATACTGAGTGAAAGGTTTCTGTGTAAAATCCTCTGTCCTCAATATCCCGCATTGACATGTCCACTGAACGAGTGTCCTCGGAGTTCATTGTGTCTTAATGATGAAAAAAGAAGACAGTGTTTTAAATAAAAATGCATTCTACCTACTGTAGCCTACATTTTGATAGTAATTTTAACAATAAATTTCTTAATGCAAGTACAAAACTACCAAAAAAATATGCCAGAAATTCATTTTTTAAATTCACTTTTTGTGACCTAAAATGAGTTACCATAAATAGGATGAAATTTTAATTTGTTGCAGTTTTTCAGATTACTTCAAAACCAATCAGACAATCAACATATGTCACATGTGTTGAGTGTATATGTAAGTGAATACCTGATTCCTCAGTGATATTGCTAGTAATAGAACTTCCTCCTGCAGAACTGCGCTGTTTGCTCTCCTTGAAGAGTTTGCGTCTCCTTGCCCAGTGGTCTGAATGCTCCTCTGAATCTTTATGAATGGAATCTGTTGGAGGCCTGAGGTGCTCTTTGACCTCTAATGAATCTATGAATGAAAAAATAGACAAAAAATTAATAGCTCTGTTTTCAGCAACACTGTAAATCCAAAGCCAACAAAACACTGTTTTAGTTATTATTAGCTTCAGGGCACAGATTGGTGACACAACAACACAGATCCAAATTTGATGAAAATAACTATAGATATAATAACTATAAATTAAAAATGTGGTTGTCTCCTTTTAAAATGAATGTAAACTACATGAACTAAAACTAAAACCAGTAGGTGACAGCAAGTCACTTGCTTCGTCCGAAATCGCTTACTTCCCTACTATATAGTATGTGAAAAACAGTATGCGAGGCGAGTAGTATGTCCGAATTCCTAGTATTCGAAATTCAGTAGGCGAGAAGTACCCGGATGATGTACTGCTTCCGCCCGAATTCTATAGTAGGCATACCATGGACACTTTCCTATCCCATGAGGCTCTGGGAGAGGAGGCGTCATATTCGAAAAATGGCGGAAAGTTGAGACGCGGCTCATTTCAAGTGTAAGTACCTCAGGAAAAAAACGTTGTTTATTGTGACACAATCTAAATAAACGGATGACTTATTGAAAGTTTAAATTTTCGCGCTGTTGTGACGATGCATGACACGTGACAACATCAATATGGCGGATGTAGTACGTCCGAATTCCATTCATACTACCCACATTCATACTATATAGGCTGCATCTGAAAGTTCTAAATTGTTGCCTTTGGAGGCAGCATTGCAAGGCAGGAAGGCATCAAGGCACATCTAAATTCAAATTCTGTTTTACTTCCTCTGTCCGGAGGTACCTTCTTCTTATCGAATTTTAATGTAGCCTTCGCTGCCTTTGATATCATACAGTCCTGCTCGTTCCATTCCGTGCCAGTTGAGCTAAAAATAAAGATGGCATCTCAAAGTTCTGTTTGGTGGCTAGTTTGTTTGTAAATATATATTTCTGACTAACTTTTTGCACTTTTGATGTGATTTCTAGTGAGAAATCAGTATTATAGTAATTACATTTTTTAGAACCAAAATGTCTTCTATTTTGTTGTACTGTATATAATTAAACCGTTACGCTGCCTCAGAAATCTGTCCGAAATCTGTTTCATAAGGTGCCTTCCTGCAAAAACATTGCCTTTGAAGACATTGTCTCATAAGGCAGCTGGCAGCCCAAGTCACTTTGTGAATGGGTCTTTGAATCATTGACTCAACTGATTCATTCAAAAAGGATGAATTGACTTTTTCATTGGCAGAACATAGCAAAATAAGTTGATGGTTTTATTTCTGTGCACCTCATCTCTGTCTCTCACTCATAGAAAACTAACGGGTGTGTTTAGGGATATTCATCCCAAACCGTCAAACAGACGTCATCAGAGAAGGAACGCCATCCCAGAGCGGAAGTAAATGTTCAGATTTTGATTAAAGACTACTAAAACAAGCTATTTTTTCAGCAGATTAACTACTTAATCAGATTAATTACTCACATCAAGACTAGCGATGTGCACTAGTAAAGTAAAATAAAGTCCATTTTGATTTCATGTAGACTTTAAGATAGCCTACTGTAAAATATTTCAGTGCTTACTTTTTGAGGCACTTTGCCATTCAGACAAGTAATTTTTATAAAGTTTGTTTGTCCTATAGACATCTGTGCTTATTTTATGCAGGGGTTCATTTGGTCGCACTTCTCCAGACTGTTGAGAGGACGTGTCCATATGTAAGATTAGCTTACTGTTCACAGGGACTGTGGTTTTTCGTGTTTGTGAGAAATCCTGGAGCTCCTCCACCACTTCTCTGATGCTGGCAAGGTCGTCTACTGGAGACGCACTAGGAGACTCACTCACAGGGCTCAACGGATCTATCTGACGCTCCTCATCAAATGAGAAGACATGGTTACCCTGCAGAAATCTCTGCTCACAGTCCCCAGTGATTATTGTCATCACCGAACCTCTTCGTTTCTTTGGAACGTTGGCTTCGACTCCATCAAATGTGTTATGCTTTACAACGCTGGGTAATCCTTCATCAATTTGTTCCTCAGAGTTGCACAGGGAAGGTGGAATGACATGAATAAGAAGCTCCCTTTGATGTCTCTCCATGGTGTCACCTGGAGAAATGGACCCATCCAGCTCCACCATCTCCTCGTCAAAGCCACTTTCATTGACTTCATTCAGCTCAGGTGCATCTTGATCCACACCATCAAGGATCATCAAACCAGAACTCAGTTGCTCCATCTCATCCAGCTCTGCTGGCCCATGGCATCGTTCGCCTCTAAAGAAGACTTCTTCTGGGCTCTCATCGGACCTGGATGGATAGAAGGGGTTCTTCGTTGAGCTGTAAGCTTTAAATTTGGGAATACAAGAGTCGGGACCAGTTGTGGAGCTGGAGCTTCGTCTATAGCTGCTGCTACTGGAAGATTTGCGGCTCCCATGTGGACAAAGTCTTTCATCTTCCACGTAAAATCTGCCCATCCTCTCTGCCTGAGAAGGAAGTGACTGCATAAAAAATGACGACAGTGTGCCAGAGGAAAATGACTCTCTGTATGAGGGAATGCTCTCTCTGGCTTGACTCATTTGATATGTTAATCCCGGGTATGTTTTTCGTCTTTTGGGAGGTATTTCAAAGTAGCCTGCAGGATGAGTTTTGCTTTCTAGGATGGCGATGCTGTTGTTGCGCAACTTCGTCTTCCTTTCGTGATTGTCGATGAAGTTTTTAGTGAAAGAAGACCTGTTTATTGAAGCTCTTGGATTCGTGAATAAATGTTCCTGAGGACTCAAGGACTCGCACCTGGGTTCATTTGTCCTGTTGTCCAGTGTATCCTGGCGCATGAATTCTTTGCACAAGGTGACCTCAGATGCTGTCTGCGTGCAATTAGTGCTGTTGTGGTCAGCGAATCTTTCTCTGGGACTGATCTGACAAGACGCAACATTTTCTGCAAGAAAATCCAGTGCATTACTCTTCTCATCAGCAAATTCATCAGGGGGAGGGATATCCCATAATGCCTCATTACTGAGACTGCTCTGCAGTGAGCGTTGTTTCGGATGTTGCCAGAAATCAGAGGGTGATGAACAACAGGAGGATCCATCAACCACTGTGAAATCTGTGTCCGTCTGGCCACCTGTGTTTCCCCAATGGTAGTTGTTTTTACAGCAGCTTTTACGGCAAGCCATTTCTTCAGGATCGTCCCATGATGACTCTGAATTCAGCTCTGCAATGCTAATCTTGTAGCTGATATTCTCACTGATGTTTTGTTTGAAATCTGCTCCATGTTGGTTCCATGAATAGACTTGGGTGTTTTTTCGAGTTTGATGTTTTTCAGTAGTACAGTTGTCTTTGTGGTTTTGAATGATAAAGGTTGTCTTGATATTTGAATCGTCTGATGTCACAACTTCATTGATTTCAAGCTTCATATTTGGGCTCACACACTTGATCTCAGTGGTTGTGACTGCTATCACACTACTAACCATTGCTTCATGGCAACGTTCGAACACAACTTTAGGAGAAGACAGTCCAAAATTTTCGATGATCACAGAATGTGTGATTTTTAACCCTGGACCTCTGTCTACTGGTTCTGAGTTTGGCTTTTGTATGTCTTTTTTCTTTTTGTCCTGGAAGAAATCTTGGCAACTCCCAGGTCCGCTTTCTTTCTCTGTGGTATGTGTCTCAGTCTCCTTCTCGTCTTCAGACACTGACAGTTCATGCTCTTTACAGAAAGAGTCAGTCTCTCCCTTCTCGGCAGTTTCCACAGTGTCCACCATTGTGTCTCTTTGAAAATTATATGGAGAGATGCATTCTGTACAAAAAGAAAATAAGTTTAGATGCATTGCACATATCTTTCTTCAGTCTTATTTGCAACAGAATACTTGTTTATGGAAGGAAACCCCCAAAAAGCTTTATTTTAGCAATCATAACATTTCTTAACCTAGCAAGGAAATACAAGCAAATCCACCTTATTTTTAATGTAATTTAACTATTTAACCTAGTAATTTTGCGATTTAACCTAGCTATTTGTAACTTAAATGTGTGAGGCTTCTGGTGTCCAGTTATGCTGCTTGCTAGTAACTGATTAAATGTAGAGTAATCTGGGTTACGTAATCATATTACTTGTAATTAGATTATATTACATTTTTAAATTATTCATAATCAGACTACGTTTACTTTTTATTGATTGCATGATTATTATTCACACAGTAGCAATAAATTATTCATAATTGATTGATTTTTCATCATTTAAAATGTTCCTTAGTAAAATAGCCTACTGCTTATTTATATTCAGATAGAATTAGTTTTGTGGACATTCACACAAAGACCAGTTACTAGTCAGATGGCTATAATATAACACAGAAAGTTGAGAGAACACACCCTTATTGTCAAAGGGTTATAAAAGAACCTTTTTATAATCTGGAAGAACCTTCTTTCACCACAAAGAATATTTTGTGAAACAGAAAGGTTCTTCAGATGTTAAAGGTTCTTTTTGGAACCATTTAGACAAAAGGATTCTTCTATGTGTTGTTCTATTGCATAATGTAGCACATTTTTCTTAAGAGTGCACACAGCATTTGACCACTGGATTCACAGAAATCATTTCAGTTTTAAGAAGTGATTCCTCAGCATTTCAATCTTGCTTCAACTGCTGATGTTTATTTGAATTATCACTGAGTGGTTATTTATAACCATGTTTTACTACTTAGGAAAGCTTCTGTCTTTCAAATACATTTACATGCAGGGATTCCCTTTTTTGTCAGCTGAATACCTTGTTCACAGTTCTCTGATGTTGGTTAGCAGTCGCATGACATGCAGATAAACAATAAAAAATTTCATCATTTTTAGTAAGTGTTTCTGTTTAACTGTTGCTTTTATTAAATTCATTAACCCCTCTTCTGTCCCTTCATGAGCCCCAGTTTGGGAAACCTTGATGTCATATAATATTTAATGCTTTTCACATTGCTAATAACAATGAATCAAATGTATTTTCTGTGTATATATATATATATATTTGTTTTTTTTTTCTTTTTTCTTCTTCTTTTTTTTTACCAATATTATTATATATTAATAAATGTGATAAACAAATTACAGAATTATTTCAGTTTATTTGGTTTGTAGGACAAATAGTTTTACCTGGACTTTATTACTCTACCAGTTATTTAATTACAGCAGCCAATGTCTCACACATTTAAAGATAACAGCTTACATCCGTGTTACTAAACAAGGTGGATACAGTGGCTTCAAATAGTATTCGGACACTTAAGCCACATTTGTCTTGACAACTGGATGTCATTGTGACAAGCTCTAGTACCATTCATTTGCAAATGGCTCTAGGTTTGATATTTTGTTACAATTATTATTTTTTGGTGTGTGTGTGTGTGTGTGTGTGTGTGTGGCTTAATATCCAAATGCTTTTTTGGGCCAATGTAAGAGTATTAGCATTTCTGTCATCTCACAATTATATTGTACAAATAGTCAAACGCTACCATAAAATATAATTTGGAACGTTTTCATTGTGGTTTTAGAGATCTTCATGCAGATTTGTGTGTGATGGTGAGTGCCGTGAGAACAGGCATCCTCTAATCAGGCACCTGTGTCTTGGCTGTGCAGCAGGCGTGGGCTAAGCGTGACTCAGACAGAGTTTAGAGGATTACACTCCACACATGGCCCCGGAGCCATTTATAGATCAGCACTCACGTTTACTGCTGCTGGAGCTCCGCCTCCTGCGACTGTTCCTCCTCTTCCTCCGACTCATTCTACAGTCACTAAAACATAGAAACATGGGGCGATTTCATCTTATATGTTGTTGTTCAATAATAAGTTAATAATGAATAATTATTAGTAGTAATTAATTAAATAAATTGTTTGTTGAGTATTCTTGTTCATTCATAAACTTATGAAGTAATGAATCAATCCAAACTATAGCACATTCATACAAGCTGAAATGTTGAAAATGAAAATGTTTTATTATTATAGAAATGAACATAGGTGAATAAATGTTGTAAAGTATTGTTCAAATGACATCACATTAACTAACACTAATAACACTTACACTATTTTATTTTACATGATCCTTTTTCAAATTTATTTTTAAACTACTTCATAGGCTCTCTCAATATAATCATAAAAGTTGTGCATAAACCAATCAATCAATCAAATTTTTTATTTATAGAGCACAATAAAAACAACATTAGTTGACCACTGTACTGTACAAACCCTACTAAAAAGACAGAAATATATATATATATATAATATATATATACACATAAAATGTTTTGAGCACAGTGCACGAAAAAAGAGATGCTGTTTACAAGTCATTCAGCAAACAAACAAAAATCACTCCATAAATAAAATATTAGGTTGTAATTCAGGAACTTTCTCATTTATTTGTATTAGTTTGATATTCTCCAGAAATATCATTATTTTAAATGCAAGACAAGACATACTATGACAAATGTGTGTGTCTGTCTTGCTAAATTTCGCAAGAGTCAGCAGAGTCCTAACCTTGCCATGACAATCACTAACTATAAGAAACACATTCAAACTATATGGAACTATATAGATCCAGACAAATGTGCATTCTTACCTGAAGGCAGTCAGTGCACGTTTCCGCAGAGGTTCCTTCAGAGAAGTAATGATGTAAAGGCGGTATTTGCATCAACAGCAGCTGATATCAGGGCACTGCTCCACTTCTTATTGTTCTATTCTTGACTTAAAGCCCAGAAGGAGCTTAAATGAACTAATCCTCCTCAGACCCAGCCCTGTGTCAGTGTATGAAAAACCCTTTTGAAAGGTAGCCAATAGCATTTTGTCTTTAGTTTGTGTAAGGAAATGTATTTATTTATTTATTGTGGAGAAATAAGTGCCTAAAAATAAAGTGAGAGAATCAATTATTAACTTATTAATAAATAAAATAAAATAAATATATGTTTTTAAATATATTTATAATATTCTGTGAATTTTTGTTTTATTAAAAAAATTGTTGATTAAAATGTATTTACTAAAAAACAATTATTAAAAATATATTTATTTATAAAATCCGTATTTTTTTCTATATAAAGGCATTGTGACCATGTAACGTGGTATGTAAGGTTCTCTCTGGACTACAGCAATTTTGTAATATAAACTGCTGTGAGAATGGGTTGTTATGGCCCTTGGTCTGGAAGCCAAGCTTTGTTTTATTAATTATTTTTATTAAATATATATTTATTAAATTATATACATATATTGTTATGTTTTACAACATTAAATGAGGAATAATTGAACAGCCTAAAATGCAAATAATTCTTTAGTCACAATACTAAACATACATTCAACCCGTGCTGACTTCAAAATATCAAGGCTACTTGTTGTTGTTTTTCATGATCATTTTAAAAAAATAAATAAATAAATAAAAATGACTGAATTTAGATTTTGGGGGTGTACTGTCCCTTTAAGGATCAGAGTCTGAGTTGACTGAGATAGGTGATGAGCTGCGTCATGATACCAGCCAAGGCTGATTGGATTGGTTTTGTTAGTACAAAACCATAACAGAAATAGATATGAACAGATGTAGTGCTGTAAACTGAATACTATCTGCTGCTCTTTTTTTTTTACTTAAACCATTTTCCTCTTTTGATCTCTAAATATAGTTCATTCCAGACTAACTATTTAATGGCAAACACGTTGGAGATTAGGGGACAGGCTGTCAGTTCATTAAGTGTTAAGCTGTTTACAAGCTGTTAACTGAAGCCGCTCTTCCATTGACATCCATTCAAAAACGCAATTCAGCATTTTCATGGCATTCCATTGAAAATACCTGAACCCTTAACTGAATTGCAATGTAATTTTATACCTCATTTTGCATTTAAAGGATTTTTAGAATTGATTCTGGTCGTGTAGGTCAGGATGTCTGTAGAACTCATTGGATTTTCATTGTCCAAGACAACTGCATTCATCAAAAACAAAGAACAACATGCTAACATTAGTAACAGTTTATCAGCTGATAAAAACTGGACTGATGTCAGTCAGCGTCATTAACAGATATCTTCCTGAAGCAGATGTCCATTTAATGATAGATGCATTTCATGAACCAAAACCAGTTTAGGATGTGAGGCAGCAAAGCCTCTTGGAAATGGTTAGTTATGAAACTACATTCAGGTTTTTAGAATATAACCTGAGCTGTGTTGTCTTCACAAGTGAGTTAGAGATAATTAAGGGAGTGTCTCCATCTGAAGGGTTTTAACATCCTTTGGGAGGAAACGTCTCCAGTTCTAATGGCTTCCCTGCACTTGTCTTGTTCACACGTTAGTCTGACACACAGTTTCACACACTGCTTTGCTCATTTTGTCTGTGAGAGGCTGTTATTGGACTTTGACTGACAGGTTGGGAGCCACAGGAGAGAAACTGGCTGTTATGATAGGGCCTGCACTTCCTGTCAGGGAGCTTTCAATTTCAGATACAAGTCACATTAACAAGTGTTTAAAGAGAATATTTAAAGCTGACTGCCAAAGTGTACAGTAAAATAATATGCTAAAAATAAAATAAAACTCAGTTAAAGCTGCAGTCCGTAACTTTTAAAAATTATCCTAAATTAATATTTGAGCAAGTACAAGACCAGCCAGTTTAGCTTATAATAATGTTTTCTAATATGAGTGGTATGGACAGGGGAAATCTGAGCATGGCACTGCGTCATTAAATCAAGTCTAGAAACATTGAATTTGTCATTAAAATGTCAATAAGTGTTAATATTATGTCATGACAGCGTCATGAATACTTGTCTTGACCTCAAGTACTGTGGTACAAATTGAATTGTCATTAAAATTATTTTATGACAGAATAGTCATTTTATTATATTATTATTTTATTTATTAGTTTAATTTATTTTATGTTGCCTAAGTGATGTCAAGTTGTCATAACAAAGGCATATCAAATGTCATCTTTGCATTACAAAATGACATAACTGAGCGAATGACACTTAATAACAGTTGTCATAAACATGCATTAAACCTCCTTCATATTTATGACATATGTCATGTCATGATTATGAAGGTGTCATGTCAGTTTTATGCACACCCCTTCAAGTAAAGTGTTACCTTATATTCCAGTTTTAAATGTGCTTTTGATTACAGATAGCCTGGGATTACACAAGATTTGTATTTTAAAGAGAACTAGTTCAAAGGGAGCATAGTTTGTTTTTTGGGTTAAAATAATTTCTTAATATGAATGATTTGACATTTAGATATTCCACTGCTAGAGTACACTAGAGTAAAGGACTGGTCCTGGTGACTCATTTGTGCTGTTTGGCACTGGTACGTGTGGTCACACATGAAGGCAGCAGGTTCACTGGTGAACAGATGTAATGGAGGATTTATAGCGCCAATGATGAGGGGCAGTTAAACACCAGATGTGCGTCATCCTATTTTCAGTATTCTTGTTTACACAGTTAACCTACTGGTGCAGTGTCTCCCACAGCCAAAGCCCTCATCTCATGGGTCCATTACTATCAGTAACCTATCAGGATGCATTTGCGGCTTCGACAGGAGCAACAGCTGCAGTTTAATGGGCATGAAGTCAGTGGAGAGCTGTGACTTGTTCAACTCCCCAACCTCCCTCCCCACTTTTCCATGACACAACCTATCGCAGCTGAAATGGCTTAGGAAAACCCCAAAGACAGAGATAAAACAAAAGGAAACACAATGTAATTTCTATTTTCTTACCTTATTTGTTGGTTATTTATTCCAGGAACCATTACTTAGCTTGCAGTTACGTTAACTGCACTGAGTGAATCCATGTTGCGAGATAATGTTTACTTTGTTTTGAGATAAAAATTAGGGCCGGGACTCGATTAAAAAAATTAATCTAATTAATTAGAGGCTTTGTAATTAATTAATCGAAATTAATC
>JAUMHE010000059.1:969544-1000156 GCA_032359235.1 Enteromius mattozi | reverse complement strand
ATATATATACACACACTAATATGCATATACTATGTATATAAAACAATAGTATAAACCTGAATTAAAATGCTTTAAAAATACTATAAACCTGTAATAGTTTCAGAAGTGCATGCAAGTTCTCTAATTAAATATGTAACCATTCCTTATTTGGTCTTATGTCAGGTTTAGTATTAAAGTCGTCCAGTATCATAGAGATCTAATCTGCTCCATTCACTGTAGACCACATGTATTTTAACAATATTGGTGAATAGCAATTACATTTATGTTTCTTTCTTCTACTGACCACGTGGTGCTTTTTTCTTGTTTATTATTATTTTTTAATGGTCCATTTCAGGGCTTGTTATAAATTATATGATTATAACTGTCTGGGTTGCTGCTAGTTTTTGTAGTTTGTAAATAACAGAATGTTTTACTCAGATTAATGGTGCCTGATGCTGGTGGAGTCTGGCAGAGCTCATCGTGACAGAGCTTGCATTACTGGCTTGATGCTTGTTAAGTGCTGGCAGGTGCTCTATTATACTGCAGGCCACTTGACTTGCCGGTAATGAGGCAGGCAGGCTTATTACTCTGACATGTCTAAATACCACACACATTCTTCCCCCGCCTTACCCCACACACCAGCATCATTTCTGCCCAGAGTCAAACCATTCATCATCTGTTTGATTAAGTACACACATAAATGTAGCAGCTGGTAGGTTGACCTTCATGCAATGCAGGACGCTTCTATTGCAACCTTTAAAATGTTGGATACATTTCTAGTTAATGCATGATTCAAGAAAACCTGACAGCTGACATTAGCATCTCAGTGTAATAAGACTATTCAGCATCAAATGCATAATATTATTTATTCTTGTGACCTATAATACAATCATATAAACTTGTAGGCACACATGATGTCTATACAGACATTTCATTAAAACAACATTACAATGTATATGTCAGAATTTCTACTGTATAACAGAAACCCCAATGTAAGCTTTGGGACTAAGCATCCATAATAGCTACATATGGCCATCAACTCTCATTAGCAACAGATTCCAGTTAAATATGGCATTAAAAGGTATCCAGTATTCTAGTTAATAAACAGCTGATTACATCACTTTAACCAGACAAGTGAGTTTCAATCCAGCATAGCACTTGAACTTGATTACAAGACCTGTCATGCTAAAAATATATAATTACAAAATATATATATCACTCTCAAAAGCACTTGCTGACATTTCACTAAATATGTGTAAACACTTGAAATTTGAAAAAGCACTACTGCCAATTATTAGTCATGCTGTCAGCAGTTAATATTAGTCTTTACAATATTCAAAAATGAATCAGCCACATTGCAAAAATAATTTTCTTGCTTAGCATTTTTGTCTTGTTTTCTATCACAAATATCCCAACATTCTTGAATCAAGATTGGAGAACACTAGAGTAAAGAATTGGTCCTGGTGACTCTTTTTTTTTCGCTTTGCAAAAAATAAAAAATAAATAAATAAATCCAACAATAAATATGTCAGTAGCATAAGAAAAACATGATGTTTGTACTACCAAATAAAGACAGTGGAGTGGAGTGGAGTTTTCATTTAACTTTTACAATTAATTAATGTTTATGTGAATTTAGCTGATTTTTCCTTTCATGCTACAATATCCCTTGATGCAAATACTGTACTAGGAAAATAGTCAACTGCCTTTTCAAAAAGCACATTTCTAAACTCCTTAATAGAAAGAATCCTAAAAAGGAAACTATACCCCATAAGCTTAAAAACCAAGGCATATGGAAGTAAAATAAAACTACAGCAGCCTTGATAATAAGTCACACAACTAACAGCAACAACCATTTAGCTTATTTTGGTTGACTACTACCTTCACTAATGGCTGCATGCCTTGACATGTTCCAATTCAGCTGATATATGTGATCATGAACTGCCATATATGATGCCATAGCATTAATATGCTGCAGCCCAGCCCGTGCAGTAAGGACTGATTTTACTGCTTTTTGAAATGTAATACGCAATTGTTAGTCTACATTACTGATAAAAGAAAGGGCACTGGCATTGGGTTCATGCACATCAGCCCATCTTTTTTGTGGTCTAGAACAGGTTGGTTACTAAAATCTGGTGCAAACCTGCAGCGGCATCACAATCTGTGACAAGCTGGAGAAGTTATATAATCAAAGCAATGATTTCATGAATTCTTTAGGCATTTCTCCACAGGAAAACGTGCCAAAGAGCAATTATTTTATAGCATAATTTGTAATATGGAAAAGAGCAGCCAGCATATCCTTGAAAAAAATTTACTTTTGTGTTCCACAGAAGAAAGAAAAGTTTACCGCAATTTTTGGAGTCTCACTGAATTCTGTAAAAGTGTAAATAGGTGTCCAACATTCTTGTTTTCACGTGTAAACAGTGTTAGCCAGAGCATCACGAAAGCAAAACCATTTTGGTTTTCCGAGCACACTTTGGTTTTTCACATGACCACACATTTGCCTTTGAGCTTCTCGGCTCGTTTTTGCTGCTTGCTCTTCTTGCCATCGAGCTGGAGGCTAACAGTCCTGCGTTTTTCCAAATTAAGCAGCTCTTGAAACAGCTCCTTAACGTTGTGATTTGTCTTAGCTGACGTCTCCATGAAGGCACATTTCCACCTCCTGGCCATAGTCTCTCCGTCACTGCTCTCCACTTCACGACCGCTCACCTCATCGTTCTTGTTGCCCACCAGCATGATTGGGATGTTCTCAATGTCCCCCTTAATCAGACAGATCTGCTCGAAGATAGGCTTGAGCTCCTCCAGAGACTGTTTGCTGGTGATGGAGTAGACTAAGATGAAGGCGTGGCCTTTGGTGATGGACAGACGCTGCATGGCGGGAAACTGGTGACTGCCCGTGGTGTCTGTGATCTGCAGCGTGCAGATGCTCTTGTCGCAGCTGATCACCTGCCTGTAGGTGTCCTCGATAGTGGGGATGTAGCTCTCGCGAAAGGTTCCCTTCACAAAACGCAAGACCAAAGAGCTTTTGCCCACTCCTCCAGCTCCAAACACAACCACCCGGTAATCATTGCTTTGTTCTGGCATGGTATCACTCAAAATGACCTGGATGGGGGCAAAAAAAGAAAGGAATGAGTATGAAATTAAAAAGTACAAAGGGTACAAAGGCTGTCACTGCGGCGATGTTACTAATATACACACGATAGATAGAAATATGAACACTTTTTAGCTTTGCAAAGGTGTACCATACCAGAGACAGTTTTTTTTTTTGTTTGTTCTGAGAGTGTACCGAAAGTCACTAATTTAAAACATAGCATTTGCATCACTCCAGAACAAAAAAATCAGCCAAACTTCTGTAAATGGGACACTTTCTTATTGCCTTTGACATAACATGAATTTATGCATTAATGTTAGACTTTTAAAAATGAATGCAATTCAAATCAAACTGAACTCAGCTTTTATATGAAATGTTTCACATATAACCAGAGTCAGTAGAGATATTGGCCAATGAGACCTCTGCCATTCTGAGATGCACGTTTCCCTGATTAGTACGTTTCCCTTATTCGCTCAAAACAGGAGCAGCATCTACTCAGTGAGCACATGGATGCGAGCAAAAAAAAAATAGTGGAAATATTTCATTTGTGTTTGTATTTGTATTTTATTTGGTAGTAAACTGGTGCAGTGCTGTCGGATGGAGGCAGAATGCGCAGAAAAAACAGGCAAGATAAAGGACAAAGAGAAACCAGCCGTGAACTGTGAGTACCACCGATACCCTTACAAATATTTACTATATAATAAATTGTGCATAATAAACACGGTGCATCTTTAATAATATATATGGTATAAAAACAAAAGACTGTTCAAATTTAAGTCGCGGGTTTTGAATAGATGCGATTCTAAACTCACCTAATTGTTGATGTTTAAAGACGTAATTCTAAATTCCTGTTGTCATGTCGCGGTTGATGATGGAAATGATGGGATATCGGCTGTTTTTTCTCGGGGTTTGCGATTCCTCTAAAGCTCCATCTGAGGCATGATGACTGATATTTAAAGGGGCAGCGCTGTTTCCTGTAGGCGCTGACTGACTCTCTCCCGTGACGTCACGAGGGATTTCAGCGTTTCTCCCCTGCTGCTGCAAAACACATGCGTCCATATGAACAACCCTCATTTGGTGTGTATTCCGCCAACATCCGGTTTTGTAGTGTTTCTAAGGCATACAGACTTGTTCATACTTTTTTTTGCATCTTATTCAGCTTTAGTTGTGCCATCTGTGTCAAGTAAGCTTCAGGCTATTTATATAGCAATTTATACAATACAGATTGTTTCAGCTTTATACAGATGAATGATAAAATAAATGATGCTAGTCTTTTGTGAAGTTAAGAAATATAAAATTAAAATGTACTGAATGTTTAGCATTCAAAATATAAATACATAGCAATGGCAATATATGTGACCCTGGAGCACAAAAACAGCCATAAGTAGCACAGGTATATTTGTAGCAACAGCCAACAATACACTGTATGGGTCAAAACAACAAATTTTTCTTTAATGCCAAAAATCATTAGGATATTAAATAAAGATCAGGTCCCGTTAAGATATTTAGCAATTTGCTACAGCAAATATAGCAACACTTAATTTTTTAATTAGTAATGTGCATTGCAAAAGACTTAATCTGGACAACTTTAAAGGCAATTTAATCTTTTTGTTGTTGTTGTTTTTGCATCCTCAGATTCCATATTTTCTAATAGTTGTATCTCAGCCAATTGTCCTTTTCTAACATACCATACATCAATGGAAAGCTCATTTAGTAATTTTTTATGTGTTTGTGTACAGTATATGTAACAAAAATAGACTCTAATGTCTGATTTTGTGGTTCCGGGTCACATATTAAACTGTTATTGGCTTTAGCTCTCCTGCATTGTCCTATATTTAACAATCCACAAGCACCTTTGCACTGCAAAGGGTCTATGGCTGCTTACAAAAAGGGGGAAAAAATACTCAAATTGTCCTAACCATATTTTTTACAGGTACCTGTGAACATGAAAATGCATTTTTAGTTAGACTATAAAGGAGAGATATACATTTGGAGCTGTGCGTTCACCATGCAGAAGCTGCTTCTGAATTCAGAAGCACATACTAGCAACTCTCACAATGTCTTTCTGTGGCAAAAGTAGTAAGATTAGTATGCTAGTATTGGTATGTGTCTCATTTCAAATGCTGCTCCCTCCGGAGTGCTTCATTAGTCTGCATGCATCATTTATAGTCTCTTGTCCGAAAAGCAACCATTATAAAATGGACTGTTATTCCTTTCTATACGTAAATTACTATAGAATATAATGGTGGTTACTTTTCTGAAATAATACAGAACCTATGACATGTGTGGCCAACAAAACAGGTCTGTGGGTATAATGGCAGAGGCTTTTCCCCTCAGTATCTTGCAAATGGGATGCAGCAACTTTACAACTTTGGCTAACCTTTCAAGTTTCCAGGAACATTATTACGCTAATGCCTCACCTTAAATTTTGAAAGGACATTGATGAGGTTTCAACATTGATGAGTTGTGCAGGGATAGCTTGGTGCTGTTATGAACACGATGTTCCTGTCATTGATATGGGTTTCGCAGGGTTTGGTCGGAATGAGAGATTTTTGGCAGTAAGTGTGTAAACAGTTGATCCCATCATGAGACCTGTCCATGGTACTGAATCCCTTAACCACCTTTTGAACCACTGGATAGCATGAATATCATGTTCTTAACCTTAAAGGCACAATATGTAAGATTTTTGTTTTAAAATATCCAAAAACCAAGACATCCCAACTTGCAAAAACTTCTTTCAGGGAGAGAGTTCTCACTCTCTCTACTTCATTCTGTCTTGTGCGCACATTCTAAGATTTGCATTATGAGATGCACAATGCATACATTAATGTCTGGCATGCACGCTCTTGCTCGCTTGGTCTAGATTCCGGGATATTTTTTCCAATTCGTAGGCATCAGGGAGCTACTATCAATGTACGGGAGACTCCCGGAACTTCCTCGGTACTTACGTAATCTCAAAAGTTCTGTAGGATTTGTAAATTCAAAGAAAGTCCAGATTTAAATAATGAACCGTCCCTGTTCATTGTCGCCTATCAATGACACAATATTCGCGCTATCCTCAGTTTCCACCTATGAATACTACGGCAACTGTAGCGAAGGAGACAGAGGCGTGCGGATCCATGTGCAAGCTTTTTATTTTAACTTGTGGTCAGACAGGCTGAGTAAAAACAATGGCAAACAGTACAGAGGAGACAGGGCAGAATCAATGTCGAGGAATCAGGCAGAAGTTGGGGCAGGCAGCAGACAAGATCAAAACACGGGAAAAACAAACACGAGGGGAGGGAAACAAACATGGGGGAAACAAACACGGGAAGGACTGCTCAGAAATGGCAACCGGGGTTAGTCAAGACTTCGCAGTTAACATGAGTGTGAAAGTGGCTTATATGCAATGAGTGCGTGGGTGTGGTGATAAGTTGCAGGTGTATGATTAGTTCAGGAGTGATGCAAGATGGGAAATGGAGTCGGTGGGTGAAATCCTGTGTAGTGACTGGAGTGCCCTCTGTTGGAACTTGAGGGAACTCCAGCTGAATATCATGACATAAACACACATGGACAAATGCGGAAGTGGTAGTTATTTATTGTGCATTTCGATATCATGGATCATGATTACACTCTCAACAATCCCAAAAAACGTAGATGTATACAAATTGAGGCAAGAAGATATTGGAACAGACAGCGAAATAAAACAAGAACAAGTATCAGCGTAGCGTTTCCGAAATGAAGAGAGCCTCGCGAAAACCTCGGACTGGACAGAGACTCTGCTCTCACGTGTGTTTTAATAAACGGGTAAGGAAATATATATTATTCATTGTGCAAATAATAGTCATGTTAGGGCTGGGCGATATATATCGAACGATATACTTATGTGCATCTCGTCAGTTAAAAGGTTCTTTGATTAGCGGTTAAATCTCCGTCAGCTGTTTTCAAATAGAGCGCCAGCATAAACAAAGCACCATAGATCACTGTCAAGCTACGCGTTCAGTTTCGCGGGTGATTCATTGGCGTAGCTTAACTGGCGCTCCATTTAAAAACAGCTGATTGAGATTTACCGCTAATCAAAGAACCGGCTTTACTAAGGAGATGCGCATAATATATTGTTCGATATACGCACAGTCCTAAGTCATGTACTGGTGGTTAGGTGATTAAACAGATATAAATAAGCTTTTCATCCAACATGTCCTCCAACTAATACGCTCGTATAGGCTGTTTTCATCAGTGAACATGATTTGTGAAAACGACATCTCCCAGCGTCATCGACATTCGCTTCTGTTATTGTTTTGAAAATGCGACCTCTAGTGGCGAAAACTTACATATTGTGCTTTTAATAGTTCTATTTCTTGCTTTAGTTTCAGCCAAGTGGGTGAGTTACATGCTTTGTCTATTCACCCAGAATATCTGTGCTTTAACGCAGACTACAGTAAGGGCTTTGCTATTGCTTTCCTTTCGAAGATCAGTGCTTTGTATGAAGGTGCTGGAGTGAAGAGCCTTTTATGTCTGCTGGAGATGTTTGTGTGATGGCAAACTGGCTTTCTCTACCCTTTTTTAAAAAATCAAATTAAAGGAATAGCTTACCCAAAAGTTAAATTTTGCCTCAGTCCCATGCCATCCAAGATGAATAAATGGGCATCCAAACCGCTAATAAAAATATCACAATAATCCACACCTCTCCAGTCCATCAATGAGCTGTATATGTGTAATAAACAAATCCATCATTAAGGCATTTTAACTTTAAACTATTACTTCTGGCCAAAAAAATTCCATAATTTAAAATAACTTTTCCTCCATTAAAATTTCCTGTTGTTTCTCACATCAAAATCTACCAACATATCTGTTTTCACTTGTAAACGGTGCTTGAGCTGTGCAGATTTCTCTCTTGAATCAGACCAGACCAGTATTTTTAATAGAGGAAGTTATTATGGATTATGGGCTCATATTTAAGACAAAAACAAAGGTTTGAGGTTAAAAAACATGCAGCTTTTGTCTTCATAAGATGTTAACTGATGCACTGCAGTTGTGTGGATTACTTGTGTGTTAGGGTCTTTAGCATCTTTAGTGTCTTGGCATAATGATGGCCAAGTTTATGTGATTTTCACAAAACCCATAATGGCCTTCTTGTTAGGCAGAGCTAATGAGTGCCATATATAAGTTGTCCAGCTTAATAAATACAAGTTTGGGACATATATAAGTATGCATGTACAAATATACAATCAGTACCAATCCCTTACACTCCCTTGAGCTAACTTCTGACTATTAAGGGATGACCAGGAATTTTTAAGCACAATCTAAACAGGTTAAACATTTGACAAGATGCTTTTAAAATAAAAATAACTTGCTTTCTTTTTGTAAAATATGTTACGTAAACATACTTATATTGCACATTTCAAACAGTAAAATTATAGTAGAGCCAAGTGTAAACTACCGTACATGTGGGTTTGATAAAATCATCTTTGATCAGTTTAGGAAAATAAACGGCTGCTAACCACAGCGTCTTGGTATCACAGATGTGGTTGCTATGAACGAGTTTCAGTTGTTGTGAAGCATTGTGCTGCCCCCTCCTGAGAGCAGACGAAACTTAACAAACTGAAACCTTACATTACTAATAAACTCACCGCATTCTCCAGTCTGCGTATTACAGTGATTTCTGAAGGATCATGTGACACTGAAGACTGGAGTAATGATGCTGAGAATTCAGCTTTGATCACAGCAATAAATTACGTTTTACTATCAAATTCAGTTAGAAAATAAATTGTAATAATATTTCATGTTATTATAGTTTTTACTGAATTTTTGATAAATAAATGCATCTTTGGTAAGCAGAAGAGACTTCATTAAAGACATTTAAAATTTTATCAAAAATTGTTTACAGAAATTTCACAGATGTTGTATTTAATCTAACCAAGTGCATGTTCCAGGAAAGATAGAAAGAAAGAAAGACAACGAATTGCTGTCACCGTTTACCAGGTCCCAACATATCATGAAGCGTAAAATGCGATCCAGGGCTCAGAGTTTACTGTAAATGTCACTTTGTTGCGAAATTCTTAGGTGATTGTTTGTGGCACAGCTCTGCATTTCTCTCTGTTGCTAGGGTGAAACACCCTCTGTGTTGGCGTTGTAGCATAAGATGAATTATTTTAGCATTTATTATAATTATACAAAACAACGTGTATTTTAAAAGTGCGATAATCACAGACTGACATTCAGATAAAATGCAGAACATTGTGAGCAAAAGTAAACAATTTGATTTTTTTGTACAATATCAGAGCTGGATTCAGCTCAGTGAACTGCAAACACATCTGCTCTTCCTGCTAGTTTACTTATTAGAAACCTTGCACAAATAAACATGTTTATTTACTTTTTGTTATTACTTTTTATGAGAAGGTTGTGGCTTTCAGTTATTGATTTCATTTTTTATGAAATGTTAAGCAAAGGATTGCTTACTTTCTGTCATGTTAAAGTGTCTCAATATGTGTACTAATTAGGAGGATGTACTGAATAGTCATCTCGATTACATTTGAAAACCTTTTTTTCAGTATAATTTGAAGGTTATGGATTTTAATGTAAAATTAAATTAGAAGAAAATGAACATTTTAGTTGATTATTCCTTGGGTAACTCCTTGGATTAAATATCTGCTGTTATATGTTTTCGTTCTCAGATAGAAGAGGAAGTTAAAGATAGGACAAAAAAAAAAAATAGTGAAGGAAGTAGGCAGAAGTTTCTCAAAATGAGGAAGTCTACAAATAGTTCCATTTAGTTACTGAAGTTTGTGTCTGTTCAATAACAGCAACTCAAAGGTGAAAAACTTTTCAGTACACAAGTATTTGCTCAGTTTCAGTTTACTCTTAACGCTGGTGCTCCTGAATTGGCAGCTTCTTTTGAACTATCCACAGAGTTTTTGGTCATACCACATCCTGTTCAGTTCGAGAGCTTTTTTGAACATGGTATGTAGTCACTGTCCAAAGTGAGGGGAGTCGAACACTTTGTAAGGTAAGAATGTGTCTGTTTATGTAGTACATAAAATTGTTTTCTCAAGTGTGTTGTTAAACTGGACGAAATCTTCAGGTTGAGTGAATTAAGAGTGAATTTAAGCAATTTAGTGAATGATGAGAAGGAAAAATAAATCGAAATACCTTATTACAATTTACAATTACAATACAGTTTTATTTCATAAGCAGCGTTGTATTATTAATTTAGAATAATCGTCATACAATATGCATCATGTTTAATATTCTATTAGTAGATCTTAATATATATATATATATGGAATCAAGAAAATAAAAGGAAAAGTTCTAGTGAAATTGTCTGTATAATATATCTCACTTTGTTGTGGCATTACTTGATCTGGCATTATTTATTTACTTTGAAGCAAAAAAGCTAAAAGCAAGAATATCAGATGTTTCTCAGCCTTATTGTGGTCTGATATTTTGATGAAGGCAATTATTATTTTGTGATCATTGGTCAAATAAAAATGTGCTTAATGTATGTTAATAATTCAACAATAATTTATTAATGATTTGCATATAAAAATCCTGAAAATTTGCATTGATGTATAAACAATATGTATTGAGGTCCAAATTGTAGATCGCTGCGGAGGCTTTGGTGTTCAAAATATAATTGAAAAGGAAACAACCTGAAAGTTACGGGACTTTGAAACTTTTATGAGAAAGATGTTATGACAGACATAACAAATATTGCTAAATTATGAAATTCATGTTATTTTACTTGCATTGTTACCATTTTTATTGTGTACTAATATAATTTCTAATGAAAGCACTATTGCTTTCTGTTTACTGTTTTCACTATTGCTCTTAGAATTTTTAATAAATGCAAAAGTAATTATTATTTTTAATGTCTTACACAAAGCCAAACTTACTTTTAAAAGATCATTAGAGCTGCATATTTATGTATCTATGTCTTAATATAGGGCATGATATTATTATTCCACCATTTTGGCTAAATAAGACACCTTAATAAAATACATTTTTTAAATAGCTCACAAAAACGCCTACTAAGATTACTAAGATTTTACTACTAAGATTTAGTAATACATTGCATATTTAAACTTGCACGTCTAACCTCTCTGTAGCTCGACATGTTTTATTAAAGTCATTGTGCTGCTTTGCTGCATGTACTGATTTAAGACAAAGCTACAACCACATTTTCCATTACAAACCTTTCATTTTGCTGTTAGGTTACAATAACACTGGCCTTTTCTTGCTCAGCCAATCTGGCTTCTTCTTTATGGAATCTTTTGTGGTTGAATTTGATGAATCTTCTCAGACTTGCTTCTCTTCCGTGCACCAGGCCCTGAGGTTTTGTATTAGCATTTGTTTTTGAGGTTGCTTTTTAGCAAGTAAAAAGGATAAAGGACGTATTTTCTGTTTGCTTGGCTTGGCATTCTGTTAAATACATCACTGACATAATTTCTCATTATTGGTAATAATGGGAAAATTTATGTATATTTCCAGAGAAGAAAATGAAGCAGAATGAAAATAAATAAAAAAGAGTGCACAGTCATACCAAGATGTATCAGTCTAAACTGGGATTGTATTTCTGAAATGAATTGTTAGTAATGTTTAGAGTTTGTCGCACTTATATATGTTGCATTAAGTAACACTGAAGCATGAAATGGCTGATTTCCATGTAAGGTGGCAGCTGTGCGACCTTGATTTGTGTCCTTGACGAGAGCGGATTCATCTGCTTGTCATGTATCATCTTTAAGTGCCTCAAACATCTCATGGGAGTGGGCTTAAGTTGTAGTAGAGGCTGGATGTTATTGCAAAAGACTTGACCGCTTCCTCTTTCTGCATGAACTAGTTTCTCAGTGGCGCATGTCTTTTAACTTCTTACCCAAGTCTGAAATATACACATACATGTGTTTGTGTAATTTGCTTTGTAAGAACATATTTTCTATAGAAAAAAAAAAAAGAAGTGGGTAAAGAAAATACAATTGGTGTTTCTCATTACCTTTAAAACCTTTTGATCCAAAAGCTTAAATTATCTGACTATATTTTGTACATACAGTGTAGCTACATATAAATATGCAAACATTTTTTGAAGTGGATATATATCTAAAATGTAAATAATGGCCAAAATGTGGCTTGTATACATAGCAACTAATGTGTTTTCATTAGTTATAATATAAGTGGGGTGAAATTATACGATAGGTTTGATCTGTTAAAGTTTATTCATCAGTTTTTGTGTTATTTCTTAGTTTACTCTTTTAGAAGATGTGGGACACTGTAAATGGGTTGTTTTTAATGTTTCATTATAAATTTTGACATGCTTAATACAAAAAGTACATTACTTTGTGTGTTTTGTTAACGTGCCATTGAAAACAGTTTATTACAGCCTATAAAAGCTAATCCGTTATTACTCATGCATAAACATGATATGGCACATGCATAATACTATAATCTAAACTACTGTTTAATATTAACCAAAAGTGAGTCGCCCAAAACTTGAGAAGTGTACACTACAGTATATGATTTTTGTCTTCTATGAATAGTCCCATAATCTTCTGAAATGTTCCAGAAAGCACTAGAATGTCACACAATATTCCAGAATGTTAGATCACTTAACTGGATGTTCTAGAATCCTTGCAACTAGTACACAAATGTAAACCGATGTTACATAATTCATAATGACCTTAAAATTTACCAAAACACTGATGCTATGTGAAAATAAATAGTTCATTGAAATTCATTTAATGAACATATGCTTGGAGTAGTTATCAAAAAATGAGAAGGAACAGAAAGTCAGATAAAAACAAAACGCTAAAGATGGTGATAAAGTTAACGCATGACATTAATAACCAGTGACAGGTGTGAGAGACAACATTTATCACAAACACAGATAAAAGAAGTAAAATACGAGTGATTCCTGCATTTTGATGCAATATTTAATTTCTTTGAAAATACACCACAGTCATTACATAACAAAATGATTAAATAAAGCACATTTAAACTATTATTGGTCCCACTTACGTTTAGGGACCAATTCTCACTATTATTTATGACTTTTGCCTCAAACTCCTAATTTGCTGTTTATTAATAGTTAGTAAGGTAATTGTTAAATACTGGTTAATATTAAAGGAATTAAAATAAGGGCATGCATAATAAGACATTAATAATGTGCTTTATAAGTACTAACAAACATCCAGTGTGCTATTAATATAGTTAGGAATGAGAATTGGTCCTTAAAATGAAGTGTTAGCCATTTATTTTATTACCTATAACATATATAGACCTTGTTATATAAGGTTATTATTTTGAATGATCAGTAGAGTTTTCACTAAAAATAGGATCTTGATGAAGTTTCTAAGAAATTATCTACATGTGATCTACACATTGATTGTGCCAGCACGCGTCTTTGACATGGAAAAGTGCTTAGCGTCACGCCAGTGTCTGAGCAAACATGCACACATTTTCTTGTGCGAATACTGCAGGTTTCTGGAAATGTAAGCTGTTCTTGCTGCTCGCTGTTCTAATTTTTTATTTTTTTTACATTACTTTTGATTAATTTGTTGTTTGCAAAGCAGAGAACTGAAACCATTAATTTGTGCTTGAGTTCAAGATCATTTGCACTTCATAGATTTCACATCTGAAAGAGACGCATGCGTACATTCATTTTATGAATTAAAAGTATGCATATATGTGACCCTGACCTCTAAACCAGTCACAGGAGTCAATTTTTTATGAAATTGAGATGTATACGTCACCTGAAAGCTGAGTAAATACACTTTCCATTGATGCATGTTTTGTTAGGATAAAACAATATTTGGCTGAGATAAAACTATTTGAAAATCTGAGGGTGCAAAAAATTGAAATATTAGGAAAATGTCCTTTAAAGTTGTCCAAATGAAGTTCTTAGCAATGCATATTACTAATAAAAAATTACATTTTGATATATTTACTGGGAAATTTATGGATCATGATCTTTAATTAATATCCTAATGATTTTTGGCATAAAAGAAAAATTTATAATTTTGCACCATATAAAATGTACTGTTGGCTATTGCTGCTAAAATATTACGATGGGTTTTTTGTTCTGGGGTCACATTTAAGAGATGATCGTAAAACCAAATTTAGAATAGTTTTGGCACAACATTTGTTAACAACTATTGCCCATTGTGTTTCTCAGGTTATTAGCGGTCCTCTGAGCTTTGGCAGACGGTTGAGCAGATATGGTAGACAGGGTGCAGGGGCTGCCGTACTTCTTCGGCAACATCACACGAGAGGAGGCAGAGGAGTACCTGCGGCAGGGAGGAGCGGGGGATGGCTTGTACCTGCTGCGCCAGAGCCGCAGCTTCCTCGGCGGATTCGCTTTGTCCGTGGCCTATGGCCGCCAGTTCTACCACTACACCATAGAGAGGGAGATGAACGACACCTACGCCATCGCCGGTGGAAAATCCCACAGAACCCCAATAGATGTGATCGATTACCACTCGCAGGAGTCCGACGGGCTCGTCTGCTTGCTGAAGAAGCCCTTCAGCCGGCCCCGGGGCACCGAGCCTAAAGTCGGACCCTTTGAAGACCTCAAGGAGCAGCTCATCCGCCAGTACGTCAAACAAACCTGGAACCTACAGGTGGGTGCCACTTCATCTGCTAACACTATGGTGTAGTCAACTATAGATAAATAAACAGCGATGCCATAGAAGAACCATTTTTGGGTTCCACAAAGAACCATTCAGTCAAAGATTCTTTAAAGAACCATCTCTTTCTTATCTTTTTAGAATCTGAAGAACCTTCTTTCACCACAAAGAGCCTTTTGTGAATTAGAAAGTTTATTCAGATGTTAAAAAAGGTTCTTCTATGGCATCTTGAAACACCTTTATTTTTAAGAGTGTATAAGTAACTTTGTGTGTACATGAGCTTAGCCTACTAACCCTAACCATAACCCAGCAGTCTACTATACTGTAATGACTGCTAGTTGCGCTGACAAAGTGACTTATAGTCTAAAGTGGACTATCAAAATAAAGCGCAATCCTTTATTTCATTTTACAAAACACTTTATTTTAAGGTTACACGTTACATAATTTCACTTTATTTTGATGGTCCCTTTAACATATTTAGTTAACTATAAGTAATGTTGCACCTACATATCTATTAACTCTCATTTTAACTCTCATTAGAGTGTTTGTAGAGTATTAGTAGACTGGTAGGGTTGACATGTACTTAGAAAGTTACTTGCAATGTCTGCTGGGAGACCATCTAAATAAAGAGTAAACAGATATTAATCAGACAGTCTGATAATACTCTAATGACAGTTTGTTGACATGTAGGTGCAGTGTTACTTATTGTCAACAAAATGCTCAAAATGGACCCTCAAAATAAAGTATTACCCATACTATTATGTAATAACACTAAATTAAGCATAATTACATGCAAGTAACACTAAGAATTTAGTAAATACATGTAGTTAATTAATATCACTTAGTACCTAATTGTATAATTACACTGTAACAAGGACAGCTGATAACAAAGTGTAACCTTAATTTCTCAATTTCTTTCATAAATCAGAAAACGTTTAGGGTTTGCAACACACTTGCATGGCGGGTCATGCTGTACTGTCATGTTTTGATGAACTTGTATGAATTTGTACAGTGTCTTTTGTATATTTTCATACAATACATTGTGAAAACAGTGCTCCACTGATGGTGTGTTTAGGTGGACCTTCATGCTTACTTTATTTCTAAATACCGTTTTTATGAATTGAACTAATTTGCCAAAATGTTAAGTAGTTATGCTTTTTCGTGAGAATTTGAGCCTTTTGGGACAATTGCTTAAGTAGAGCATTGTATTTACTGTTGCTTTGTCTTCTTGTGCATAAAAAAAAAAAAAACTTTCTTTATTGGCTTACATTTCAAATCCTCCTTACTTTTCTAGAACATCCTCTCCAGTTATCTTGCCCATTTTGGCACACTGTAAAAATAGACTATTTACAATAGTAAAGCAAAGATTATTGGAATATATTTTATGAGGAAATCAAAATTTCAGTTTGAAAATTGTACTGAAGTTTAATTAAATGTTTTTTAAAGCAAATATTTCTGTTTAAATAATACACAATTTTACATTTAGTTTTACGCAGTTCCTAATAGATAAAGTCACATCTTGCTTTTTCCTGTAAAATACACCATTTCAGCCAGAAGTGAGATTACGAGAATAAAAGAAGTTGTGAATATTTCATGTTTCACTTGTCACAACGATCTTCACACATTTTATTTTTGTTGCAATACATTTTTGAACATTTGCAGCAATTGTGAACACATTTATGCCACCCTTGTGCTGTATTAAACAAATAATATGCAGAATTTTGCTGTGAGACAGGAGCAGTTTATTAGCTGTGTGTGTTTGTCGTGTGGCAGGGTTCGGCTCTAGAGCAGGCTATCATCAGCCAGAAGCCTCAGCTGGAGAAACTTATAGCCACAACGGCTCATGAGAAGATGCCGTGGTTCCATGGCAAGATCGACCGCGAGGACTCAGAGCTGCGGCTGCTCAGGAGCTCACACGTCAATGGCAAATTCCTGTGAGTCTCGTTCCCTTGTTGGACTTACTCTGCAAGTTCAAGATAAATGAAACATGATCTTGGGTGTAAATAACTACACTCTCAAAAATAAAAGTGCTTCACAAAGCCTTAGAAGAACCTTTTTTGTTTAAATGGTTCCAACATAAACCTTAAACATTTGAAGAACCTTTCTGTTTCACAAACAAAGGTTTATGGTAAAAGAACGTTCTTTAGATTATAAAAGGGTAAGAAAGAGATGGTGCTTTAAAGAGCCTTTGTCTAAATGGAACCAATAATGGTTCTTCTGTGGAAGAATCTTTTTTAAGTACCTTTATCTTTAAGAGTTTACACAGAATACATACCTAATAAGCTACAGTATGTCATCTAGATTTATACTTCCATTCAAAAGTTTAGGATCAGTAACATTTTTATTTATTATTTAAAGAAATTACACTTTTATTCAGAAATAAGGTGTTCAGTTGATTGAAACTGACTGTAAACACTTTTACATTGTTACAAAAGATCATACAAAGTCTTTGTTACATATGTTACATGTACTTACAATTATAATAACAATTAATTATGCATAATTACATTCAAGTAACCCAAATCCTAACCATATAGTAAGTACTTGTAGTTAATTAATTTCATTTAATACTGAATAATTACACTCTAACAAGATTTAGCTAAAATAAATGGTTTCTTACTTAAAAAAGTATGTTTTGGGCTGTAAGGAGGCTGAAAATTCAGCTTTGCATCTTAGGAATAATTTTTATATATATATATATATATATATATATATATATATATATATTCACATAGAAAACACTTATTTTCAGATTGTATATTAATTGTAAATTAAAATTACTGGAAATAATTGTAATAATATTTCACAATTGTGCTGCTATTACTGTATTTTTTAACAAATAAATTCAGCCTTGGTGAGCAGAAGAGTCTTTTGAGTGGCAGTGTATATATAAAAATAGATATAAAATAAAAATATATGTATCTTGCTTTAATTACACAGTTGTTAGTCATTTAGAGTTGTGGTTAAATTTTAACATACTTACATGCATGCACTCTAATAATTTTTAGTGTCTAGATTAAGATTTTATATAACCTAATATATATTTATATTTATTTTAAGTTTATCAATCATTTTAAAATTTGAATCCCAAAACTATTGGGAAGAGATGATTTCTGAAAACACAAGGTGCAGGTTAAATTCCAAGCAGGGCTTTGGACTGCTCTAAAGTGAAAGAAGTGAGGCAGAGAGGCAGCGTGTGGTTTCCGCTGTCACGCTGTTTGAGAGGACTTCCTGAAGTGACCGAAGACACTGTGTGGAGGCGGAAAACAAGAGCAGGGCTGGGTGGGGGAGTGCATGTCAGTACAGTATGCGCTTGCTTTAAATAGAACACTTGCCACCATCTTAAAACACACGCATGCAATGAAGTGTACGAAACAATGGAAAAAGAAGACAAATATGGTTTAACATCATGAGAATCATGTCATTAGCTTTAAACTTACTATTTTTTACTGAAGCTTTTTAAAAAATTCATCAACATTATATTATATTGTTTATTTTTTGTTTTTAATATTTAAACATTGATTAAACATTAGTTTGCAACTATATCCACTGTCCATTGAATCTGTTTTGAAAAGTGTCCGTTTTTCTCCTCCAGCCCCATCTAGTGTTGATTTGTGTATAATATAATCAGAGCTCAGTTTGCAAGAGCCTAAATGACTGTGAAATATTCTCTGCTTTCTGTTTAACATTTACTGTATGGTTCTCTCTCTCCTCCTGACAGAATTAGACAAAGAGAAAACAATGGCAGAAACGTGTCCTATGCTTTGTGTCTCCTGCATAATAACCAAGTCATGCACTATCGCATTGATAAAGACAAGGCTGGCAAACTCTCCATTCCTGACGGGAAGAAGTTCGACACACTTTGGCAGGTAAATAAAGTTGTCTAGAAAAAAACCTGGTCAAGACTTCAGAGCAGATGATCAGCAGACTTTAAAGTCACTTTACTTTTTTTTCAAGTTTTTAAAGTGCCCCTATTATGGGTTATGAAAGGTTCGTATGGTTTTGGGAGTCCTAAACAACAGGTTGACATGTATGCAAGATCTAAAAACACATTTTTACCTTTTGTTCAGTGACTCCCAAATGATTCGTTCGACGATTAATTTTTCCAAACCCTTTAATGATTGGTCGATTTCATTTAAAGCAGTGTTTGTGAGCTTTTACCATTCGAAAAGTGACACCTAGGGGCAAAGAATGAATTTGCATTTTCTTTCAGACCAACATGAAAAGACCAATGATTCAGAGTCATTTCTTTCTTTTGAGAGACAATAACTATACACTGTGCACTTTCAGATTAAAACATAGCAGGATATTTTCATTCACTTAGAGCTGTGTTACACAACGCATGAAAGATAATTTTCAAAAATCCATAATAGGGCCACCCTAAATGTTTTTAATGAAATTTCTTTGTAAGACTTTAGCATAGGAACCAGTTCTCACTATTATTTAGTTGTTTATTATTATTGGGTAGGATTTTTAATGTAGAATAAGGTCATGTAGAATAATATGTGCTTAATCTGCAGTAATAAATGGCTAATATTCTAGTAATATGCATGCTAATAAGCAACTAATAGGTCTAACCGTAAAATAAAGTGTTACCATTATATGAATATAAATATATACATGTAAATATTTTCTATATATATTCTGTATGTGTGTGTATTTATATATACATAATAAATATACAGGGTACAAACACAAACATTTGTTACATTTGTGTTATACATTTGTTTTGGTGTGGTGACCATCAGGACAAACGCCATGTTATATTTAGATTTCCTGGTTGAGCGCGCATGGTGCATCGCATCAAAGGTCCAGCAAGGTAAATGCTACAGCTAGGCTATTAACTAGCCCTCAGAAACATCTCTCACACTTTGATTAGGAGAGAAGTGCATGGTTTGAATGAGGTAAGTGTGCAATCAAAGCGTATGTTGATATACAAATAGTTTGATTTCGGTGATGCGTCACAACACTACCGTGTGGCTTTTCAAACGTGTGCCTATTTGGAGAATGTAAAGAAGTCATGCTTTAAGTTATATAACACAAATCCTACTATATAAAGCAAAATGTTTATAAAAGATACATATTGTGTATACGTTCTTTTCAGATGAAGCTTTACGTGACACTGATGACAGTTTATTGACCGTTTGTAAAAAGCAAAGCATTCTATGAAATAGGCCTCAGCGTAAGAAGCGTAACCACAATACTGTGTGGTGCTAAGATGATGTCCAGAATCTGGCTTTGATGTGCACTGTGTTGTGTGTTACAGCTGGTAGAACATTATACGTACAAGCCTGACGGCCTGCTCCGAGTGCTCACCGAAACCTGCCCGAGACCAGCACAGGAATCATTCGTAAGTAGAGTCACGTCTCAAAGAAACGCAGCAGTCACAATGTGTTCTCATATCAGCTTGCTTTAAAGAAAGACTTAAAAGTGCACTGACATGTCAGACTATATAAACCACTCATATTCAGGACTGTTGTACTGTTTAAAATATCCACTGGACATAAACGTACAGTCATTTAAAGAAAACTAACAGTTCATTAAACTTAGTGTAAGTTCTTTCTAGTGTTATGAATTAGAGAAGTGGTTCTCAACTGGTGGGTCATGACCCAAAAATGTCACAGACATTAGAGAAAGATGATGCTTAATGCGATAATACAATGCAACTTACCATATGGATTATAGACATGGGGATGGAAACAATATTAGATGGGAGGAAAAATTCCTTCAAGAAACACTGCATTCACACAAAAAGAAAAGATTGACTTTGCATTAAAAACTTGCATGTGGTTGCAAAGAAAGCAAACACTTCCCCAAGAAAACTGGTGTTAAAATGTAAAAGTTTTGGATTCTCTCGAGAAACGTTGCATTTTCTTGTAAGGAACAGAAGAATTGAATGTCCTGTTCTTTCATGAATTCTGCAAGGAAGGCAATGTCCCCCAAGGATGTTTACATTCGCTTACATTCGACAAAACAACTTTTGTTAATGTTGTGATCACGAGAAAACAAATTATGTTGAGATCACAAGAAAATTAAGTTGTGATCACGAGAAAACAAGAAAGAGAAAAATAATAATGCATGGCTGTTTAGAACTAATGTGCATGCCTGCAATCGTTTCATATTTTCCCAAGCTTCCAAAAATGTAGTTTTTTCAGAAAAAATGCAAATGCACTGACATGTAATTTTCCCGAATTTTTTTCCAATCGCCATGTTCTGGAGAGCAAAACAAAATAAGTCTTATGACAATTCCTCGTCCTCAAAAAGTTAGGAGAAAAAAAGAAAAGTAAGAAGCAGATTATGAATGATTAAGTGCATCAGGGATAAACATTCTGACCACAGCATGAAACCTCTAAAACATCCAAAAATGTTCATATTATACAGAAAAGGATTTTCTAATTTACAGATTACTGGGCTTATGCAGTTTATATAATACATTTCAATCCATGCATTTTGGTACGATAAATATCCATTTTCAAACATAATAAGCACCTTTTCTCACTTTAATTTGTGGAAGCAGTGTGGGTGGATGGCGTTTTGGTTAAGTTTGGATGCACTTCATTTAACATATTTTATTCTGGACTGTTAAAGGGAACCACTCGCCTACTGCAATGACAGAACTTAGAAATGACAGAACAATTTTTTATATAACTCCGATTAGATTCGTCTGAAAGAAGGAAGTCACATACACCAAGTATGCTTTGAATGTAAGTGATCTAACCGTTTAAATCCGTCCAGAAGTAAAGCCTGCTGAGAACCACTGACCTTGACTGTACAAATCCATTTAACACAAGGGCCACTGCAAATGCTGTCATGTAAATGTTGCTGAATGAACATTGAATTTGTGAGTTTGCTGAGCTAATCATTGAAGAGTGGGTCATGGATGTATAGCATTAAACATTAGCATCAAATAGTGTAGGATAAAAATAACCTAATGCTCTTTAAAATTGTGGTTTCTAGCTAGGTGCCACAGGTGGGATTCTCTCCAGAATCAAATCATACTCCTTCCCCAAACCTGGCCAAAAAAAGGTGCACTAACACACCCCTCTCTTCCTCCCTATCCCCCACTGACAGTGGTAGGACCCCCGCCTTGCTTGCGTGTGGTTTTTGCTTGCAACTGTACCATTCGGACGCCTGACCAGTTGCACATTTCTTTGTTGACTCACCTTGATTGCCTCTCCACCTTATTTTTAACATAAGTGAGGGCATGACTTTTTTTAATGTGCGAGGCTTCCAGTGTCATTCGTTTCCAGTTATTTTAGTTCTGCAAAAACAGCTCCTTCCTTGGTGTTGCAAACTTGTATTTGTCATCATATTTTTTGTGAAAATGTATTAGCCAACATTTGTGTGTAGTCCAAATTTACCATTTACAGTTTACTGCAATTTGGTATTATTCTAGTTTTAAAATAGTGACTAATTAATTAGAAATCTCGCACATTTAAAGAAAATAGCTTACTTCTGCCTTGCAAAATAAGGTGGATAAAGGATGTAATTCAGGGCATGTGCTTGAGTTAAATGTTTTTTGGAATACTGTTATGTATATACAGCCTGATCTCGCTGCAAATCATACTTATTTTATGAGGTGGCTAATTTGTACGAATTTGTACAACGTCACTCTTACAAATTCATAACAATTTGGCTAAATCGTATATATTTTACGAGTTGCCAATTTGTATGAATTTGCATGAATGACCTACACCTAACCCCGCCCCTAAACCGGTTTAGACAAATCATGTGTATGAGATTCGTCTGAAAGAAGAAAGTCACATACACCTAGGATGCTTCGAAGGTAAGTAAAAGACAGGCTAATTTTCATTTTTGGGTGAACTAACGCTTTAAATCTGTCCAGAAGTAAAGCCTGCTGAGAACCACTGACCTTGACTGTACAAATCCATTTAACACAAGGGCCACTGCAAATGCTGTCATGTAAATGTTGCTGAATGAACATTGAATTTGTGAGTTTGCTGAGCTAATCATTGAAGAGTGGGTCATGGATGTATAGCATTAAACATTAGCATCAAATAGTGTAGGATAAAAATAACCTAATGCTCTTTAAAATTGTGGTTTCTAGCTAGGTGCCACAGGTGGGATTCTCTCCAGAATCAAATCATACTCCTTCCCCAAACCTGGCCAAAAAAAGGTGCACTAACACACCCCTCTCTTCCTCCCTATCCCCCACTGACAGTGGTAGGACCCCCGCCTTGCTTGCGTGTGGTTTTTGCTTCTAACTTCGCCTGTGGGACACCTGACGCCCTCTCTGATCTCTTCCTCCATTCACTGCCCTGTACATCACATCCAGTCTCCAGCAATAATTCTTCATATACAGACATAATCAAGTTCTGATTTACACTCACTTAAATAAAAAGAATGGTTGCACATTTTTTGTACATATTTTACGAGTTGCCAATTCATATGAATTTGTACGAATGACCTACACCTAACCCCGCCCCTAATCCTACCCATCACTGGGGTTTAGACAAATCGTACAAAATCATCAGTGAGGCCGTACGAATTCGTACGAAGTAGCAACCTTGTAAAATATGTAAGAATTGGTTGTATATACTATTGCATTTCTTTGTTGACTCACCTTGATTGCCTCTCCACCTTATTTTTAACATAAGTGAGGGCATGACTATTTTTAATGTGTGAGGCTTCCAGTGTCATTCGTTTCCAGTTATTTGAGTTCTGCAAAAACAGCTCCTTCCTTGGTATTGCAAACTTGTATTTGTTGTCATATTTTTTTGTATTTTTTGTGTGTAGTCCAAATTTACCATTTACAGTTTACTTTAAAGTAGTGGCTAATGAATTGGGAATCTCGCACATTTAAAGAAAATAGAATACTTCTGCCTTGCAAAATAAGGTGGATAAAGGATGTAATTCAGGGCACATGTGCTTAAGTTAAACATTTAGGTTTTTTTTAATACTATTATATAAATACAACCCGATCTTGCGGCATTTCATACTTATTTTATGAGGTGGCTAATACGACCTCAGTCTTACAAATTCATGCAATTTTTGCTAAATCGTACATATTTTACGAGTTGCCAATTCGTATGAATTTGTACAAATGACATGCCGTAAACCTGTCACTAAACCTACCCGTCACTGGGGTTTAGACAAATTGTACAAAATCATGAGTGAGGTCGTATGAATTTGTACGAAATAGCCACCTTGTAAAATATGTAAGAATTGGTTGTATATACTATTGCATTTACATGTCTTGTTGGACTAAGCTGGTCTTTCTTTTAGGAACTAAACCGGGAGACCAGCTAGTCAAGCTTAGACTGGTTTAAGATGTTTTTCCAGCAAGGATTTGAAAAACTATTATTCTACAGCAACAATAAAAAAAACTATAAATGTTTTTTTTTTTTTTTGCTAAACTGCATTGGTAATGTTGGTTACAATATTAATTGCAAAAATATAATTTGTGAATTTCTTTTAGCTCTTATGTCCATCAGAGAAAAGTTAAACACAGTTAACAAACACTAAGACTGGAATAGTCTGCATTTTAACATTAAATTAAGCTACTTTTAGATACCCTACTATTCAAAATGTGGCTTTTCAGCAAGAATGCATTTAATTGGTCCAACGTGAAAGTAAAGACTTATACATTGTCGATACGAGCTGTCATAACATAGATAGCTGCTGTTATTTTGATATTTATTAGAAGGCATCATAGTGTTTCTGGCACAAAACAGAGGTTGCATAGTCTTCTGTACATTTTTATAAGAAGGGCTATTTAAAAGTAAAAAGTTGCTGCCTGTGCCATATGTTTCAGTCAGTCACCAAATCAGCCAATGACTTGCTGCTTTTTTTTTTTTTTTTTTTGTGGAAGAGATGCCAATCATTTGTGTTGACATTGACTTTTTCAGCTTTAACAGGTGCCAATCATTCCTCCATATTTTCGTTCTCCTTCTCAATCACTTTTAATGATACAAATTACATAATTATCAATCCTATCTGCAAGAGATCTCCTTTTTTATTTGTGTGTTGGCTTTTGACCTCTTGGAAGAAGTTTCTCCTCTTCTTCATGGACACTGATTGCATCATGTATACTTAATTGCCAATCTTTTACCATTGAAACATCTCAGTAAATGTAATTACGCATTCAATTCTGATTTAAGGTGCCATGAAGAACACAGGAAAGTTTGGTTTGACCCTGTCCCTTCTGTCACATTGATGCATGCAGGCATTTCAGATAATGTGCCTGTGTCCTATCAGCTTTTTCTATGCGAATCTCTGTATTTGCACAGTTGTAATTGTGTTTTGTGCTTGTAGGTTCATACTGAAAATCCATATAACTTCAGATCAAATCCCAGAGGTGAACTTCCTAAGCCTAATTTCACAGGTTAGTTGTCTTGCTTCAACTCACCACCATGACCTTTAAGTCTAAAATCTTTCACTTCTGGCTAAACTTTCACACTGTTGTTTTGACAGAGGCTATGCCAATGGACACGCAGGTGTATGAGAGTCCATATGCAGATCCTGAAGAGCTGCGCACAACGACAGTGAAGAGAAGCGACCTGACCCTGGAAGATGGAGAGCTGGGCTCAGGCAACTTCGGCACTGTCCTTAGAGGAGTCTACCAGATGAAAAAGTTAGTCCACCAAGTTTACTTAGAGGATTTTGGTTATTTTAAAGTGTCCCTATTATGGGTAATAAAAGTTTCATATTTTGGTTTTGGGAGTCCTCAATAAAAGGTTGACCAAAGGTCAAAAAACAATTTCATTGCATATTTTTTTAACTTGTTCAACGACTCTCAGACGTTTCGCTCAAAGATGCATTTTTCCAGACCCCTCCTTTGTGTGATGCTAACCTGCGGTGATAAGCTGATTTGTCATATTTTCATTTCATCATGCCTGTAGTACCTGATAAAGTAGCTTTGTGAGCTCACTGCAGTTTTGTGTACATCGTTACACAGGAAACCGCTATTTTAACTGCTCCAAAAGCAAAAAATGAATTAGCATTTTCATTTCATTTCATCAGACTAACAAGTGGCCAGGCAATATGCTAGCTTAAGGCTTAAGATTCATTTTAAAAATGACTTGTTTCAATGATTCAAAGTCAGCTCTTTCTTTTGAGGAACATTAACTTTATACATGGTGCACTTTCAGTTTGAAAATTTTGCAGGATGTTTTTATTCACTTAGCGCTGTGTTACACACTGCATGAAAGCTCATTTTCAAAAATCCATAATAGGGTCACTTTAAGCATATCAAATATGTAGATGCTTCCCAAAGTAGTCAGAATTCAGTGTCAGTCAATCAAATCTTTATACGATATCTTATAAGGCTTTATTCTTACTCTTAAAAAATGCAATGAAAATAATGAATCATTGGTATTGTATTCTAAAAGCCTGAAATTGTTTAAACAAACAAACACTTTTTCACTATTAACTACAACTTAGTAAAGTAGTTGTTAAGTTTATAGGGATGTAGAATAAGGCCTTAATATGTGCTTAATTATTACTAATAAATGGCTAATATTCTAGCGATAGGCATGCTAATGAGCTAGTTAAGCTCTTAAACTAGTTAAGAGACCCTGAAATAAAGTTTTGCCAAACAACAAACAAATCAGCATTTCATGTTTATTTGTTGCTTGTTTCTTGCCACAAAGTACAGCATGATGGGAAATGTGAAGTGGTTGCTTAGTGGTTTAGTCAGCTTCCTCATGTATTGCAGTTCATGTGCGCTCAGCTCATAAATATGATGAAATGTTCAGCTTTCAGAATGGATCTTCTTTTATGTTTGATTTAGGACACAGAAAGTTGTTGCTGTTAAGATCCTGAAGAACGATGATAATAATGCGGCAGTGAAAGACGAGATGCTGCGGGAAGCAAGCGTCATGCAGCAGCTGGATAACCCATATATTGTTCGCATGATCGGCATCTGTGAAGCTGAGAACCTCATGCTGGTCATGGAGCTTGCCGAGCTGGGGCCCCTGCACAAGTTTCTCCAGAAGAACAAGTACGCCACGCTAGAAAAACTTGTGCAGTATCTACATTCACAAAATGCATTAATGTTGAGCAGCTTAACTCTTCCATAAAGCAACAGTTTAGAGTGACCACAGTGAACAAGTCAAAAATGTCAAAAACTGTACCTAAAAACTGTGCACTGTATTCCAAGTTTTCTGAAGTCATGATAGCATTATGTGAGATGCACAGAGAAAATTAGTATTTTATTTGATAACATTAGTAAATGCATTAGTCAACATAAACTAACAATTATCAATTTTACAACATTATTATAATTCTATGCTATATGCTTATTGATAATAAGTAAGGTAGGTTGGCTTAATTTGCAGAATTAATTGCAGAATAAGCCATTACCATGTGCTTTATAAACAGCCAAAATTCTAGTACACTATCAATTATTTTATATGAAAATAGATAGGATCAGGAGTTCCCTGCTTGCGCTGGTTATGCAAAAAAAAAATTTAGCAGGAATGACACTATGCTCTTAAGGTGCTTCACGATGCCATAGAAGAGCCTTTTTTGTCTAAATGGTTCTATAAAGAACCTATAACCTCTGAATAATCTTTTCTATTTCACAAAAGGCTCTTTGTGGTGAAAGAAGGTTCTTCAGGTTCTAAAAATATAAGAAATAGATGGTTCTTTCAAAAACCTTTGACTGAATGGTTCTTTGTGGAACCAAAAAATGGTGCATTCCAATTGACGTATTTGTGAAGTTAATGTATATTAATTGTATTAGTAATTAGTATTGGTTTTGGACCATGTGAGAAGCTTTTCGTGATTATAAACAACTGTAGCACTGTTAATTGTTAATAGCTTTTTACTTTGTGGATTTTCAGACACATCTCTATGAAGAATATCACAGAGCTGGTTCATCAAGTTTCTATGGGAATGAAATATCTGGAAGAGCACAACTTTGTTCACAGAGATCTTGCAGCCAGAAACGTGCTTTTAGTCACCCAGCACTATGCCAAAATCAGCGACTTCGGACTCTCTAAAGCCCTGGCAGAAGAAGAGAACTATTACAAGGTATAGTCACCAGTAACTAATCACATACATGTTTCACATAAAGGTAAGAATGACAGGCCTTTTAGAGCTACAGTACATACCCTCATTACAAAAGCTTCATGTTAGTAATGTAGAACAGGGGTTTAAGCAGAGCGTAGGGCTGACCGATCTTTGTTTACTGCTCCTGTAGGCCAAAGGTCATGGTAAATGGCCGTTGAAGTGGTACGCTCCAGAGTGCATGAACTACCTGAAGTTCTCGTCCAAAAGCGACGTGTGGAGCTTTGGGGTCCTGATGTGGGAAGCCTTTTCATATGGACAGAAACCGTACAAGGTATATGAATATGCATAATATGTTGCTCCCAAACATTTCTAGGGGACATAGGTCTGGGTGATATGCTGATGATTGCCTATATCAATAATTGAGTATGTTTGTAAATGAAGCAACATTGTGAAATGGTCATAACGATTTTATGCCTAACTACACGTACAGTTCTATCTGGTATGCATTTAGTGAAAGAGGAAAACCTGTATTATTGCTGCTTTAGTTCTGGATGGCAAATCCGCATTTGAGCAAACCTTTTGAAACTACTTGCCAAATTTTCTTAAAGAAATCTAAATAGCTGTCTATAAACTTATACAATAAAATAACACTTTCTATGAAACCTGTATTTATAATACATTATAAGGGTATTCTTAAGACATTATAATAAATGCATATTGCATTATAAGTAACTTTATGATATGTTGTATCATCTCATGAATATTCATAAGAACAGTTTTAATGTGTTATAATATTTACTTATTTGTGTTTATAACACAATGAACACAATTCATCCACTTAAGTTACAATCGATTATATTTCTTATAGTCATAATGCATTATAAGACTCATATCTTGCCATTTTACTGATGTTACTTTACTTAAAGCGGACAAATAACACTTATAAGTTATAATAATAGCAATACTATTTTTTTCTCAAACAGCCATACGATCAGATATCAGATCACATGAATGTGTAATATGACACATTTGCTTTGAACATTTTTTTATGTAATATCAGTTGGATTATTTTGATGGTACCCTTAACTCTGTATATGCTAAATACATGCTAACACTTTATTTTGATCATTCCTCAACAGATATATTAAGTAAACAGAAAGTAAAAATCCTACCTACCCTAGCTAACATGTTTTTTTTTTCAGTTGAAAGTGTTAGCTAGCTCACATTAGTCTCAATATTAGCCATACAGGAAACACACACCTAACCACTCACAAGATGGTTTCATGTCCTGTGCAGATCTTAAATAAACTATTTCAAGATATGATATAGTCCATTATAAATGAAGTAGATTTAATATGGTCTGCAGTGTGTGTTATAAATAATTGTACCATTAAAATTGTTTTGATCACAAATACGTAAATAATATAATGTATTAGAATTGTTTTTATGATTATTTATGATTATTTTTTATAATGCTTTATGCATTCATTATAACGCCCTTATAATGTATTATAAAGACAGGCTTCATAAAAAGTGTTACCTAAAATTCTTCTTTTTCAAGGTGATACTTTACAACAAGGTTCAATTCACAAAATATTTTTTGTTTACATAGTTTATGTGTGTGTAGTGTGTGTGTGTATATATATATATATATATATAATAATAAAAATTTTTGATGCTATTAATCATTTGACAGCACTACAGTAAATATATTTTTAGCCTATTAATCAAAGTTAATGCCAATTTATAAATATATAATTGTTCTTTATTAATAATAATTAATAATTCTACTTAATAATATAATTAATAATAGTAATAATATTTGTCTACTTGTTTTCTTTTTATTTATAAAAACAGGACTAACACTAGGATTATTTTTTTATTCTATTTTATTTTCATTAATTAAAAAATCTTTCTTTTTATTTATTATAGAATAATAATAATAACTTGACCCGATAACAAGTACATGTAAATATAAATTAATCAGTGTTCATAATACATTAACTAATGTTAGTTTATACAACATGAAAAATGTGTTAGAACACAGTAATATATTAACATTATATTACTTCATTAATAAAACCTCCTAAAAAATCGTCTTTGTTAGTTCATGATACCTAATACACGAATACGCAATATTAATAATGAATTTAACCTTGCAAACTTCCATAGTGGTGCTATATAGCTACATTCACACTGGGCTTGTTGTATTTGTTGTATTCAATATAATAAACTATATCATTAAATAAACTGTACGCAGTATGATATGTGGTCTTTAGGATCCCCTAAACATTGACACATATACGTTTATTGAATATCATCTAAATCACAAACTGCGCATCCATCCATTTAACCGCCAAACATGAAAATGAGCATTTATTTTAGCAATGTTGATTTATTCTATATTGTCTGAAGGGTATGAAAGGAAATGAAGTCATCCAAATGATCGAGAGCGGAGATAGAATGTCCGCCCCAGCCGACTGCCCGGCTGAGATGTATGACCTCATGAGGAAATGCTGGACATACAAGTATGTTTATTGGATATATCAGCATTTATATATTAATAACTATGGATTATAATGCATGCACAATCAATCCATAAAAGCACTATGCTAGCAGTTTTTAAATGTGATTTTCTCAATATTTTGATGTTTTTGCTTCCTCAGATTCCAGATTTTTAAATATTTGTATTTCAGCCAAATATTGTCCTATCCTAAAAACCTATTCAGACCCCCTTAAATTTTTCACTCTTTGTTATATTGCAGCCATTTGCTAAAATCATATAAGTTAATTTTTTTCCCTCATTAATGTACACACAGCCCATATTGACAGAAAACTGAATTGTTGACATTATTGCAGATTTATTAAAAAATAAAAACTGAAACTCTTTCACTTTTGGTCCTAAGTATTCAGACCCTTTGCTCAGTATTTAGTAGAAGCACCCTTTTGATCAAATACAGCCATGAGTCTTTTTGGGAA
>JAUMHE010000059.1:956730-967812 GCA_032359235.1 Enteromius mattozi | reverse complement strand
ATGGGGTTTTGGTTCCTTGCCGCTGTCGCCTCTGTCTTGCTTAGTTGGGGGCACCTAATTTCTAGTGATTATCGTCGCGTTGATTACAGAGACCGTCTCTGCATTTAATAAATAAATAGTTTAATCTCGTCATTATACATTACCATCTATTTTCCTATTTGATAATGTTCAGTGCTTTTATAATCTGTTTTGTTAAAAGCACTATAGAAATAAAAGTGATTGATTGACTGATTGATTGATTGATTGAAAACTAAGAGAAAGTATGGTCAATTTTAAAATGTGTTATTAAGGGGTTCATCCAAATATGAAAATTCTTTCATTAATTACTCACTCTCATGCAGTTCCAAACCCATAAGACCTTTGTTCATCTTCAGGACACAAATTTCTGATGATATCAGAGAGCCATCTGTCCCTTTATAGACAGCAATACAACTGAAACGATCACAGACCCAGAAACGTGGTAAAAACACAGGTAAAAAAAAAGTCTATGTGACATCAGTGGATCAACTTAAGTTTTGCGACTATAGGAGAATCCTTTTTTTGCGCAAAGAAAACAAAAATAACATCTTCCGCCATTTTAGAGAACATTACTGCGTAAGCGTACGCTTTCCTCTAGGCACAAACAGCCGCAGATTACACACTTTTCACCCGGATGTAAACAAGGCTGATAATGTCAAATAAGTTAAAGCTTGCATATATGGTGCGTTAAAATGGCGGAAGACATCACAGGAGAAGAGTAAATTATGTTATTTTTGTTTTATTTGCACAAAAAAGTATTCTCGTATCATTGCAAAAGTGAGGTTGAGCCACTGATGTTAAACGGACTGTTTTACCAACGTTTTTGCTGCGTTTCTGGATCTGGGATCATTTCAGGCGTATTGCTGTGTATAGAGGGTCAGATGGCTTTCCGAAATCATCAAAAATATCTTAATTTGTGTTCCAAAGATGAACGAAGGTTTTATGGGTTTGGAACGACATGAGGGTGAGTAATTATTGTATTTTGGGGTGAAATAACCCTTTAAAATACATTAATTAGTCTATTCACAGTACACAACTGAGAGAAGTTATGCCATATCAAATGGCAAATTCAAAATAGTTTGAAACCAACAGCAAGGTGTTTGTTAAAAATGCAAAATACTACATTAAACTACAGCCTCCACACAGCAGCAACTCAATCCAACAAAATCAGTAAAACGTTTATTTCTGAATCGCATTTGGTCCAGCAGATGGCGGGATACACAACAAAAATAAGTGAAGCCAAATTATGGCAAATTTCAAGAGCTGCTGTGTTCTAACTTGGCTATGCAGCCTTAAACTAAACAAATTACTTGTGTCTGTCAGATTTGAATGAAGTGGTTCTTTGATATTTGCAAACTCTATCCTGGCTGAAATAGTTTTAACCCTCCTTTATTAGCTGACACATACACACACACACACACCGGAATTTTGAGCAATTATGGTAAATAAACATTCTCATCTAAACAGATTAAATCATACAGAATGTATGATGTCATATAATGTACAAATAGAGAAGCATTTGTAAATTCAGCAAGCATTAAAATGTTGCTGTTTTTATGGATATACACTGTATAAAATACCACCAAGGAATAAATTTGAAACTTGCTAAAATCTAAAAAATGTATTTTCTTTTTAAGGTTAAATTTATGGACTTTTATGCCTTTTTTGGAAAGGATGTGAATCGAACTCGGGACGCCACAAGCACATTTGTGCTAGGCTATATATGTGACCTTGGACCACAAAACCAGTCATGAGGGTAATTTTTTGGAATTGCTGATATTTAATATTTTTAAGTGGGGAATTTACAAAATATCTTCATAGAAACATTTTCTTTACTTAATATCCTAATGATTTTTTGGCATAAAAGAATATTGACCCATACAGTGTGTACACATACAGTGTAGTCACATATCGGCACACTAAACACGAGGCTATCAGCACAGATAATAGATAATACACAAGTCAACAAATCCACACTGCTAGGTCTTGTATATTGTATAAACTGTAAGATTTCACTTTGATCAAGCATGACTATGAACTGTGACTCATCTACAGGACACTGGAAATCTAGAATACACTGTATGTGCACAGGAAAGAGCCTTTTTCTCATCATATCAAAGGCCTTTTCATCTTTATGAAGTGAATTATTAACACATTCCTTTAAAGAGGTGGGGGTACTCACCCCTGCTCTCTTCATTTTGTCAAAAAAGGGGGGATCTATTTCTTGTCCTCTTGACAGTGAGTGGCTTTCTGCCAAGGGCCCTGTGTCCACTGGAGCACTGCAGGCCGGCTGTTTGTCTGCACCGGCTGTGGGCAGCCTCTTTTGTTCCTTGGAATTTGAGATGGGAACGTCAGTTGTGTGGGAGATGTCTGGCTTCTCCCAGATGCCAGACTGAGCAGGGTGGGCGTATTTTAGGGGGATGGGAGCAGCAGAGACCGGACAGTGGGTATACAGTACATGCATCTGTGCACTTTCAGCAAGTTTGTGATGAAACCCGGACATTTTCCACTCTCCTGGACATTCACTCCCATGCATGAAAGATTTACATGATGAGATTGTGAAACTGGCAAAATAAATTAATAATAACAGTAAATAAAAATACACTTGCAGCTCTAAAAGTACACTTTAGCATATTTTTTTTTAAAAGGGAGCGTATTACAGAAATAATATAATAATATTCATAACTGCAAACTGAAAGTAATGTTTTAAACAAACTAAATATATATTATATTAAATGCAATAAGATGAACATAAGTTTTTACCCACTTAAGTACATCTGGTTATACAATATTATAATTACTTAATTTATCATAAATTATGAATTTCTTGTTATTTAAATTTTTATGTCATTTACATTGAGAATGTACACATTTGTAATGATGAAGCTGCAATTTAGTACATTTAAAATAAATGTAACATTGTTTAAATATAACATCAAAACACACTACAGTTAAAGGCCTATTCAATGTTTTACATGTCAGCATATCAAAATAAATATGTGTAATTCTTTAAAGCATGTCAAACAATTAATAGATCATAATTACATTCATGAAAGTGCGTTAATGCAAGTGGTTTTTGTTTTATGTTACATGTGAAAACAGTTTTTTAAATACACATTTAAGTCTGCAACAAGTGCACATTTAATACAATTAGGCACAAGTGATACACACAAATGATTTTTTTATAAATTTTATACAAATGTTGCACATAATCAGTGCTGATCTACCTAATACAGTCTCTCAGATACAAAACAGAACATGAGAACTGAGCAGGCTTGTTTTTCAGAAATGACTTTGATATTCCCTCTCTAAGCATTTTTTGAAACGGCAGTGCCAGCACCACTGGGGTGTTTTTGGATGCGCTTCACAAAAACGCTTCCAAAGTGTCTGCCAAGTGGAGAGGGCTGTGCTCCTGATCAGGAAGTGTGTGAAGGGACGTCCCGCTGCTGGATGTAGCACACATCCTCTTCTCATTAATACATCCCTCCACACTCCTCTTTTATCTGCACAAGGACATGCACATCCACAAGTCACTGTCAAGGAAGCGTGAATGCTTTTACCATAGCATGGGTTTGAAACTTGAGGATGAACAATAAGCTTTGATCTCTCCATTGTCTTTGAACTTTCCTCTCTAACATTGTTTAAAACCGCTCATCATGACAGATGTGAACAGAAAGTATTGATGTAAAATAGATTATCACTTTAAACAAATAAAATATGCAGGTATACATATGTTCCCTAGGAGTTGTGCATGTAAATAAAGATGCAATATGTAATATGAGCATCCAAGAGATCCAAAAGCATCCAAATGCGCTCAAATTTATTGTAACATTGGTGATTTTCGTATGCGAAATCCAGTCCTTTCAGTAAACTATTGTTAGGGCAGTGTCACATTTTATTTTTGACAGGAACAAAAAAAAAAAGATTAATTAAATTGACTTTTTTTTTTAAGGTAAGTGGTTGCAATTAATTTATTTTAGATACATTTAAATTGATCATACAATTTTAGTTGACTAACTTAAATTTAACTAACTTAAACTATGTTTATTTAAATGTAGCTAAAATAAATTGTTTGCAACCACTTACCTTAAAAAAATTAAGTATCATATTTTTCAGTTAATGTAAATGAGGCTGCACAGAAGTACTGTGCTTTCAATGGATTATATTGTTATTTGACAATAAACCGAGTATTCACGTGATGAAAAGTCTTTCTGGGAAAATAATGGTAGGCAAAGCGCTGGTTATTCACTCCCCCCACTCACAGTCCCTGCCAGACCTGGGACTCGAACCAGCGGCCTTTGGGGCACGTGCCCCCTCATATTTTTGAGCCAAGTGGTTTTTGAATGCAGCTTCCAAAAGACAAAAAAATAGCAAATATTAATATTTTCTATATTTAATATGATCATACCTGCATGATTAAATCATTCAGCATGTTATATCAGCCAGCATTGGCTGGCACTGAGCCAGAGACAGACGCGTTTTAACAGCAATGCGCATTATAACCAATCACACACGTTGTTGAGCTTATGAATGCAGTGACCAATCAGAGGCATTAAGACGGGTCATCGCTAAAATCAGGTATTTTCTTCACTTGCTCACTGACTTGGGCTGTATCCGAAATTTTCCCCAATACCCTCATTTACTATTCCCTACATTAGTCCACTCATTTAGTTCACTTGAAGGAGTGAATGAAAACGAGAGAGTGAATTCAGACACTGAGTACACCGGAAGGACTGCCGCTTTGCTTGCTGCTTCATTTGAAACAGGTAGCTCCAGTAATAAAATTAAAGGATTTATTTTGAATTCTGTCACGGAAATTATGTATAAACCGTAGTTAAACTACGGTTCATACATAATATACCAGACGCAGCACAAATTAGCATAGTCGTGAATAAACAATAAAGAAATAAAGAAGCCACAGTACGTTGAAAGGAACTGGAGGCCAAGAAAATTAAGGTTTGCTAGAACCTGATAGAGCTAGTATTGTGTGACTCCAAGGTGAAGGTTTCAGTTCAACTTTTAAAAAAAAAGATATGGCAAAAGATATGTTCGGGGAAAAAATCCTCTTGCTTCTCCCACATGCTCTCTGTTCTCTGAGATGCCTTCTCCTAGCAACAATAATTGCAGCCTTTTGATGAGCACAAACGTTAGTAAAAAGCATTGCGTGATTCATTTGACTACTCTCCTCCCATATATTTTGCACCTGAAAAGGTAACTCCTACAAATGCACATTGAGTTAGGTCAGACGTAAAAATAACCATGTCCATGCCTTTTCAGCAATTCGTCACTTCACGTCTTTAGTAAAACCTGACAGTATTATTTTAATGCAAAAAGACTTTCCCAAACTGGCCCAAGTCTGTCCTTCACAGCCTTGTTTTCATTCAGGTTAAATCCATTATGGCATCGAACCTGACTGAATTCGCAAATGTTGTGCAAAATTGTAAGCTACCTCTCATTAAAGTATAAGACTGTCAATATATCTAATTGAAAATGTCCAAGAAGCTAAGGTTAATTAACAACTCGTAATTGGCGTGTCTGGTCTGGAAGGGCAATTCACATGGTCAGCAACATTTCATTGTACCGACAAACTGTGGAAAATATATTTACTTTTATGAAAAATATGAAGAACAAAATAGCCTACTGACTGTTGTACACTGGTTGTTGACGCTTAATCATAAACTTGCAGAAAGTGTTAGTGTTGATAATTGAAAATTGTAATTGTTATACACTACGAAAACTACTATGTAGTGTAAATAATGCCTACTACTGCTGCAGTTTTTGTCAATCAATTCAATTTCTCCTTTTATCGTGGATTGTAATGCCTCTCAATGATGCACTACTGCCACCATCTGCTCAGGAGTGCCCCGGTTGTGCCAAAAAACAATTATATTGATTTCAGATTTAGATTCAATCAGTTTCAATCAACATTAGAGATATGTGTACATTCAGCACTCAACATGATGACCAATATAAATCTTCTTAATTACAGCATGTTCTGCAAAAGAAATGCAAATTAATATGTTGTACGTACATGCTTAATTTATGTAATTTTAAACACTTGCTATGTTTCACGTCTCCAAAATGTGATATTCTTGATGCTGTTCTGCTGCAATGTACTGCTGTGTATGTTCTTAGAATAAGAAAAAAAGTAAAATATTATCTGCCTCCGCTGTCTAACATTGTGAATTGTGGTGTAACGATGAGACGGGAGGCGTGCGGATCCAAGTGCAAACTTATTTATTATAATACACAGGGTAGAAACAGGCAGGGTCGTTAACGGCAAACAGGAACATCAAAGGCAAAGAACGAGAGAATAATCCAATAGAGTAGCAATGGTCAGTCGATCGGCAAACGTAATCCTAGGGGCAGAGACAAGAGCGAGAGTCCGGGGCAGGCAGGGTCGAGAACGGGGAACAGAACGAGGAAAACACAGGGAACACAGAAGGCTTCACAGAGGGGGAAAACACAGAGAACACAAAGGGCTTACAAAGGGGGAAACACAAGGTACATCCACGATGAACAGCGAAACTGAAATGACAAACGGGTCCTTAAATACACCAGAATGCAAGACAAGGGGCGGAGGAACTAATGGGTCGCCATTACGAGAAACAAGCTGGGAGGAGACATGAGTTCATAATAAGAGTCCTGAACATAGAACGGAGGGACAGACAAACGGAAAACATAGTCCGGGCTGGAATGCCCTCTGGCGGTTTCCAAGGGGAATTCCAGGGAGGATCGTGACATAGCCCCTCCCCTAATAGTGGATTCCAGACACTCCAAGGCGGGGCAGACGGCTGAGACGCCCACCTGGGTGGAGCAGGCGGCAGAGAAGGACTGCAACAGGGAGCAGAGAGAGGTTAGTGGTGGCCTCTATGGCCGAGATCGTACCTGCGTCCGGTTCGTGGCATCTGGTCCCCGTAGCCGGGGAAGGTCGGGACGAGAGTTCAACGGCCTCCAAGACCAGTTCAGGGCAGAACGAAAGTTCAACGGCTTCCGTGGCCGGTTCAGGCCAGGAGGGTTGCTCAACGGCCTCCGTGGCTGGTTCAGGGCAGGACAATAGTTCAATGGCCTCCGTGGCCGGTTCGGGGCTGGACAATAGTTCAATGGCCTTCGTGGCCGGTTCAGGACAGAACGAAAGTTCAACGACCTCCATGGCCGGTTCAGAGTAGGACAATAGTTCAATGGCCTCCGTGGCCGGTACAGAGAGTCCCGCGGCCTCCTTGGCCATAACAAGGTAAGGCACAGGTCTCAGGGGAATGTCAAGGGTGATCATAGGCAGGTTAGGGGTTTGTGCAGCCAATGGCAGAACCTCCTGAGTGTCCACGGGTGGAGTTGACACCTCGGGTGGCTGTGCAATCACCAGCGGAACCTCCAAACCTTCTGCAGGAACCACCGATACCTCCGCGGGTTGTGCAGCCACCAGCGAAACCTCCAGAGAATCCACGGCCGGAACCGACATCTCTGGAAGCCGTGCAGTCACTGGCGGAACCCAAGGGGAATCTGGACCACTGGCAGGCTCTGGCGGATCGGGCCACGGCGAATCAGGATCACTGGCAGGCTCAGGCAGATCTGGGCCACGGCGGATCAGGATCACAGAGGGGTTCAGGAACGGCAGCCATTTTGTGCAGTGACTCGGGAACAGCGGCCATCTTGTGCAGTGACTCGGGAGCGGCGGCCATCTTGTGCCAAGGCTCAGGATCGGCGGCCATCTTGTACAAAGTCTCGGGATCAGCGGCCATCTTGTGCAGTGACTCGGGAACGGCGGCCATCTTGAGCAATGGCTCAGGGAAATCCCCCTCTGGGTAGCCCTGATTTCACGGGTTCGTTCAGTCCGAAATGAAATACAGTTTTTAAAAAGTTTTCGTCATAGGGGACCTGAGTGAGCAGATCACTGAACCGATACACGTATTCCTCAACAGACAGCTGGTTTTGCTTTAATGAAATGAGCCATTCCAAAGGGTCCATACCTGGCCGTTGACGCTGGGAAAAGCTGCTGGATCCTCGGTGGCTGATCATTCTGTAACGATGAGACGGGAGGCGTGCGAATCCAAGTGCAAACTTATTTATTATAATACACAGGGTAGAAACAGGCAGGGTAGAAACAGGCAGGGTCGTTAACGGCGAACGGGAACATCAAAGGCAAAGATGAGAGAATAATCCAATAGAGTAGCAATGGTCAGTCGATCGGCAAACGTAATCCTAGGGGCAGAGACAAGAGCGAGAGTCCGGGGCAGGCAGGGTCAAGAACGGGGAACAGAACGAGGAAAACACAGGGAACATAGAAGGCTTCACGGGGGGGGAAACACAGGGTAAATCCACAACAGAGAAAACACAGAGAACACAAAGGGCTTACAAAGGGGGAAACACAAGGTACATCCACAATGAACAGCGAAACTGAATTGACAAACAGGTCCTTAAATACACCATAATGCAAGACAAGGGGCGGAGGAACTAATGGGTCGCCATGACGACAAACAAGCTGGGAGGAGACACGAGTTAATAATAAGAGTCCTGAACATAGAATGGAGGGACAGACAAACCGAAAACATAGTCCGGGCTGGAATGCCCTCTGGCGGTTTCCCAGGGGAATTCCAGGGAGAATCGTGACATGTGGGTTGAACAGGCTAGCTACACATATGTTAATATATGTCAGCTGTTTTACCAAATGTTAAATGATCAATGGTAATCCTGTGATACAAAACACTATCATCTTTTCAACGGTGACTTATGTAGGAAGCTATAATAACACAGAGTACCAGACGGGCGAGGAACACAATAAAATGGTATAGGCCTATATAAAAGGAATAAAATAAATAGTCCTAAACAAAATATATATATTTCTTGAATAATTATTTAAAACACACCTTTTTGTGAAATGAAAAAGGTTCAAAAAATCCTGGAACGTTAACTTGAATTTCTTTTTGGCTGAAAAAGAAAGTCATACATCTTGGATGATGGCCTGGGGTGAGAAAATCATGAGGAAATATTTGTTTTTGCTGGGTTTTGCTTGTATATATAAAGGAATTGTAACATTTCTCTAATAAGTAGAACAATATTCTATTTATGTAAATCACAAAATTTATTTTTTTTATTTTATTTTATAATTTATTCATTATTATATAATTTATTTATTTGCTAAAATGAGCAGCTTTGTTATCTTTATAGCAGGACTAACAGAAATATCTTGGGACGCCTTCAGTGTTGTCATGGACAGTGATTCAGAAATGCTGCAACAGAAGATTCAAAAACCCAACAATGCGGCACTTTTCATGCAGTCAGTTTCTGACAACAGTTTGTGACAACACACAAATGTCTAGATTTTGCTTATTATCAGTCTACTCACACAAGCACATTAGTGGGTCTACAAGCAAGAGGAGTTAGTATCTAACAATCACACAAAAGAAGCACAGCTTGTCAATGAAAAGCTCTGCTCAATCAGCCAACCATTGAAAAGGGAACAAAGAGCCAGGTGAAGCGGGCTGAAGGAAGGGTGAGGGACTGAAGGAAACACAAAGGAAAACAGGAGTTCTATCTTGATTTGTTCACCAAGATCAGAAGTTGGGTTCATCCAAATATTCAGTAACTTTGATTTCTAAATAACTTTTCCACTTCATGTCAACTAGCAGTCATTAGTAGACTGTCTGCTAAATATCTGCTAACACTTTATCTTGATGATCCATTTCAGACATTCTACTGACTGCTTTGCAAGTCAACAACTAACCCTTTACTAACCCTAACCTTAGAGAGAGGCAAAATGCAGGAAAGATTTCGCTGCAGGTGGTGTAGAGATGGTGAAAAGCAGTGCTTGTACACCCCGGCTTTCACAAGCATGGCTATTCACAGATAAAATATTTATTGAAAATAAATATAAAGTATAATGTACCTACCAATATCCAGTGACTACCAAACTGTCCCTAGCAATAATTTTGATCACCAAGACAGGGCAGGCAGCCCAGGCGGAGCTGAGGAACACCAGGACGGAGCAGGCAGAACTTGAACACAGAACACAGAGAGGTTAATTGCGGCTTCCATAGCCGTGACAGGGCAGGACGTGGATTAAAAGGTGGCCTCCATAGAGCGGAACCTTCGAAGGAGTTATGGCACCAGCCGACACCTCTGGAGGTAGTGCAGCCAGCGGTGGAACCTCCGGAGGATCTACAGCATAAGCGACACCTTGTGCAGTGACTCCGGGTTCACAGCCATCTTGTGCAATAGCTCTGATTTGGCAGCCATGTTGTGCAGTGGCTCTGAATAAACAGAGGAGACGTTCTGTGACTTTGGCAGATCAGAGCAGATATGACATGGCTCTGGCTGATCTGATGAGATGTGACGTGGCTCTGGCTGATCTGATGAGACATGACGTGGCTCTTGCTGATCAGACGTGACGTGTGGTGTCATTGGCAGATGTGACGTTCAGCGTGGACTTGACCTGACAGATGAAAATTAGTATAAGCTTGACTTGGCTTGTGCAGATCTGTAACAACTTGTCTTGAATCGTAAGGAATTATGAACATCCCTCCATGACTACCACAGTGAATGCAGAGCCAACACACAAGAGGGCAAAGTCCAGGAATTGAGCTAGAGATGAACGCAGCCCCTTCCGAAGGAACTTTGCTCTGAGTGGCCGATTAATGCCATCACAGAACAGTTCGATTAAGAAACAATCAGGCAAGTCAGAGTCATTTGCTAGAAATAAATAATCCACAATACACTCCTCAATCGATTGTGTGCCTTGCTTAAAAGATAAAAGGTGCGTTCGACTTCATGCGGCGCTGCGCAGACCGATCAGCGGCTGACTTGAAGTAGTGCATGCCGACGCCACGTTACGTTCACGTGTGGCATCAAAGTAATGCGAGAGCGTTTCGAGAACAGCCGGCTTGCTCAGCCAGCACAGCATTTCAGGAGCGACTGCACCAGGCTGTGATGACGTCACAGCTTCTCATGATTGGCCACATTCACCACATGACAATGATCACGAGTGTTTCGCGCTTCAATCCATATAATTGCATAACAAATCAATTTGCATGCCATTTCGTAAATAGTTTACGATCTTTTGACTGCAGT